>JAQMYM010000019.1:3766602-3782962 GCA_030014255.1 Parauchenoglanis ngamensis
TCATGTTCTTTATTAATACCTCCATCCCCTCCTTCTGTAATGAGTAGCTCAGTGTAGATATCATTTAGGAGAATCGGGTTCCCTTGCTGAGCATTTCCTTCATTTATGCACTTAAATTTAGATTTAAGATGATGCTGTAGTTTATATTTTTGATGATCCTGATTTCTTCCTATGGAAAAAAAAGAAATGATCAGATCTGATTTTTAATACTTTACCATCCCTGAATTTACACTGTATTTGCAATACAGTATGTGTCTGTGATTGTGTGGCAAAGATTGAGTTGTTTGGCCACAAAGAGCAGAGATACAGAGGAACACTGTACCAGCTTGTAAACATGATGGTGGTAGCATAATGCTTAATGCCAAAATTGTTTTGCTGCCAGTGGAACTGGTACATTGCAGAAAGTGGCTGGAATAATGAAGAAGGAGGACTACCTCAGAATTCTTCAGTATAACCGAATCAGAATCTTGGACACAGTTGAGTGTTGCAACTGGAGAATAACTCCAAACACACATCAAAGCTGGTTATGGAATAGATAAAGCAGACTAATATTAAGCCTAAAACAAGTTCTGACCCCAACTCTATCAAAAATATGTGAACTGTGCTTAAAAGTCCGATCCAAGCCAGGAAACACAGTTTCAACTGGACTCAACCAATTCTGCCAAGAAGAGTGGTCAAATATCCAACCAGAATTCTTCCAGGAGCTTATTGATGGCTACCACAAGTGTCTGGTCAAGGTGAAACTTGGACATTTGGACATTTGACCAAATATTAGGTGTGCTGTATGTATATTTTTGACCCTGTATGTATAATTTTGACCTAAATTTGAACCGAAAATAAATTATAACTTGTGTGCTAAATTCTTTGGGATTTTCTCTTAAACATGTATGCTGTGCAATCATTCTGCCACTGAAAAAGAACAGTTCAAAGAAGTCATTGAAAGCCATGACGACATTCATGTCCACACACACACACGCACAAAATGATATCTGTATGTTGCTTGATTTAAAGCAAATACAGCATAACTCATTTAGTGCTACTACAGTGACTTTATGGTAAGGTCTCAGCATGTGTGCGCTACTCTTCAGACCGACTGTCACTGGAAATGCCTGAATAAACAAATTTGGCTCCCTATGTTAAAAAGACATTAAATGCAATCACAGGAAAAGCTGCAGAAGAACACTGTTTCATCCTACCTTTCTCCAACATGACCTTTATAGCTATCTTCAAAGCCACCTCAGAGCCAAATTTCTCCATAATATGTTTAGATAATTCCTGGACATCACAAGGCACCTGAGGAGTCTCAAAGCATTCTGGATAATTTTGGCATAGATAACTCATGAACTTGCTTTTATCTACTTTGTTCAGTGTTTGTTCAAGTAGAGACACTGTGTCCAGCTCCTGGAAGACCTGTAACAAAGAACCTCACTGGTTAGGAAAAGAGGATGATAGTTGTTGTTGTTGTTGTTGTTGTTGTTGTTGTTGTTGTTGTTGTTAAGCAAGTTATGTAATCATATGTTATAGGTAGATCCATGGTCCAGGACGTTTAGGAAAAAAACAGATCTCACCCTCACTTTGTGATCATATAGCTTTTTTGTAAGATAAACTGAGTTCTCTATCATTGATCAATCCCATATCTTACCTTAGCAGCTTTTGTGGAGCACTTTGCTGATGTGTACATCTGTGTTATTGTTGATGATGGGTGAAGACCTTTAAAGTTTTTCCCACTTTCTTTGTCGTCCTGGTTGATTTGCACTGTTCCGTCACTGTCCACAAAGATATGGCTAGGAGATGGTGAGACTGTTCTCTCCATCTCTAAACTAAAAATTACAGAACAAACATAAAGACCTCATTAATGATCAATGTCTCATTCACAATCATAAATAGAGGACATGTGATAAAAATGTTTTCAATTAATCATAATCATTCATAATCTTCACTTCCATTGCTCTGTGCTCTGCAAGATCATCTTCCAGGAATAGATTTTTGCTTGTCAAGATCTCTTAGGAGAGCCAACCTCACTATTATGCCTTTTATACAGATTGTATAAAATGGTAAAAAAAAGAAAAGAAAGAGGAATGCCTTTGCAGCAGAAATAAAAGGACAAATGTGTGCAATCTCTGAATTGCTGACCGTTTCCTGCTGCTCTTTTCTCCTTGGCTGAAGACATAGGCGCAATCCATGGATGCATCACTCTTCATTGACACACACCTAGGGGCAGGTCTTTCAGAGTCTGGTCTTTTTACCTAGATAACCAAATATATCCATATAAACAGAGTTTTTTTTTTACCAACAAATAAATTAGAATGACTCGTATTTGAAATCAAGATTCTTTTCAAATTGAAACAATGATATTGTTTTAATTTTGCAGCACTTATATATTTCAGGTATGGCCTGTGGGCATCATTCAAACTGTCACCCAATGAGACTGAGCTGACATACTATAAATTATAATTCTAAATCATAATTCTAAAATTTGTCCATAGGGACATAAAAAAGGGCGACATTATTCTTTACTACAAATTCTCTCAATTCTAAGGATCCCATGTCCTATACCTTATCTCCTATTGTGTAACTTTTGTTGTGGCCTTGATGTTCCAAAATTGCACACTGTTTACAAATCAGTTTCTGATCTGTCTTGCAGTAAACGTCCAGGGGCGCACAGTGCTGTAGACAGAGTCTTTGCTCTCGGTGTCCAGTCAGTTTTGGTGGTGTGTAACTCATTGTTACTGATGGTCTTGGGTGCAAAACAAAAGTTCTCCCACGTTCTTTTTCATCACAGTTGATTTCCATTGTTTTGCTGCTCTCCCCTGAGACACAGTTAGGTGACGAAGAGTCGGGTCTCTCCATCTCAACACTAAGAATTTCAGAACAAACACAGGCTATCAGTGTCTCATTTTACAATCATAAATAGAGGACATTTCACAAAATTCTTTTAAATGAATCAACTTTTTAACCGAAGTTGATGTTTTCTAGAAAGCTGCAGATGGACAGATGTGTGTATTTGCTGACCGTTTTCCACTGCTCTTTTCTCCTTGGCTGAAGACGTAGGCACAGTCCATGGATGCATCACTCTTCATTGATAGACAGCTGGGAGCAGGTGAGCCTGGTCTTTGTGCCTAGTTAAATCAAAACCTACTTAAACAATCATCAACAAAAGCACTGCTTCAAGGTTATTTTAAATGTATGTATGAATTTCACTGCATTAGGAAAAAACATGTCAAATGAAGTGGCATTTCTTTTAAAGAAAGATAGCACAAGTACACTTTCCAAGCAAACATTTCCCATAAAATAGACCTTTATATTTAAAGATATGAAATGAATAGACATACTAGACAAAAAAGCATTTGTACACTCAACTCTAGCTTCATTAAAGATCACAGTTACAATGTTTTAGTATTTAGTTCGCCATACTTTGTTTTGCAGAACTATTTGCCAATGTCTGGGCATTGAATCGACCTGTGGTGGGAGTTTCTTCCAAGTTTCAACCAACAAAACTTTTAGTTCATCCACACTAGAGCACTGAAAATCTTCTCCGTCTGGCTTTCACCACACAAACACTCTATTATCAGTCCATACAAGTTAAATTTGGATTCATCTGAAAATAAGACAGTTCTCTAGAAGCTGCGGTCATTCTGTGCATGTGCAAATTTCACCCTTGCTTTCTTATCCTTCAGGCTGATGAATGGTATCCACCACATTACTCCCCCTCTGTAACCATACTTGTTGATCCTGTTTTTAATAGTTTGTACTCTGAGCTGTATCTGATGATTCTCATTGATGTCAGAAGAAATCTGTGCTTCTCTTCTCACCAGTTTTTCTTTATTTTTCCTCGGAATTATGCCTGTATGTTGTCAATCATAAAGTCCTTTTTTTCAGTGGAGGAAGAAAGACCTCCACTGATGATCTGGAAAATAGACTAGCCTTCTTTGTGCAAACAGAAATAGATGTCACTTTATTTGATGTTTCCTAGTGCAGTGAAATTAAGTGTGGCTTATGTGTCCAAATACATGCCTGATCTTTGGTTTGCTTACACTAACATTTACACATAACTTTACTAAAAGATTGATAAATAAGGCCCATTGGCAGATGTTAAGAGGAGTGAAATACTACACTGTTAAATGTGTAACCATGATTCTGTGAATCCAATATAAATGGCAGGGTGTTTGTCTTTTGCAACCTGCACCAAAAGATTGCTGTATGATAGATACGTTGATTGTAAATGTTGCATTATTCATCTTTACTTGAAATAGTTGTAGTTTTGAGGCGTGCACGAACGCACGCACCACAGTACTATTGTTTCAGTACTGTTTTATATTAGCTAGTGTTTGGACAGTTTCTTATCTGTCTTGTAATAAACTACAGTGCTGTAGACAGAGTCTGTCCTCTTGGTTGCTGGGTCATGTCTGATGGTGTGTACCTCTGTTGATGATGGGAGCAAAATTTTGCTACTTGCATTTTTATCATGGTTGATCTCCAGTGATTTGTCACTCTTCATAGAGACATAGCTTGTGTCTGGTCTCACCATCTCAACACTGGTTGATGAAAAAACAGATGACATTTTGCAAAACATTTTGTTTTAATTAAACAAACTTATAATTTAAGCTGATGGTCATATTGTGGACTCCTATATTAGCTTTACATCAGCTTAGCTTCACTGATACATTTAGTAATAGTGGGAATTATTTAGCAGGATTACAATGTTAAAATACATAAGGGCTGCAACAACTAAGCAGTAAAATCTATACAAATCGATAATAAAAATAACTGCCAGTTAATTTCATTATTAGTTGAACTGTGTTATGAAGCACACTGTTGGCGCATGCATGCTACGTCACTTCATAGCAACACATTTGAATGAAATGGTGGAACAGAAGCATCAGTACAAATTTCTCTCTGGTATGGAAGCGCTTTACAGTACACATAATTCATTATCATGGCCTCTGGTGAAAAATGCACTCATTGGATGGGAATCTCACCATTATTTTGCCTTTAAAGCAGAAAAGAGGAACATCAAAGTACTGTGAAAGCTCTACCTTCCAGCTGTGAAAATGCTGACATCATACATATATTAGTTTTATGGTATTTAGTATAATAATTTGTGGTACATAGATTAGGTTACTGACTACATTTTTTAACAGGTAATTAGTAATAGTGTCAGAATACATTTTGTTCACTAATTGTTCATTGCATACAGATAAAAGCAACACATTCACTTATTTCTTTCACGTTAATTTTTTCAGTTTTAGAGGTTTTAGCACAAGCATCCTTGATTGGAGATGTCTGGTTACCAATAGACGTCTGTCCCTAACTGTATCACTATTTACGTTGTTTTGTTGTAGAGAAAATTCAACAAGTCGTTTGAAAACGAAACAAAAAGGATAAGATATAGGATATAACATATGATATTGTATTATTACTATCTTTATTACATTCAAAATTCTATTACTATTTCTATTATGTTGAACATAGATCTTTGAATTGCAGACCATTTTCCACTGCTCTTTTCTCCTTGGCTGAAGACATAGGCACAATCCATGGATGCATCACTTTTCATTGACACACAGCTGGGAGCAGGAGAGCCTGGTCTTTCTGCCTAGTTAACCAAAAACATAATTCAACAATTATCATAGAACGATAAGCTTTGCCAATATTTCAGGTCCAAATAAAGCTACCTGGCCTGAAGATATTATTTTCTTCTAATTTGGTCATTTGCCCTTTCTCACCCACTAGCTATCACTGCTGTATAACAACATCTGGACAGGGTGAAGGCTAGCACATGCTTCCTTAGAGTCATGTAAAGTTAGCTACCACACCTTTTCGAATGGCTTCCCTTGCTACTTAACACATTCTGAGGAAAGCACTACCCATTCTCCATGTACATGAGCTTACAGATGCCTGCAACTGGAATAACACATTCTCTTTCATACCATAGGTAGGGCCAGTGTTTAGATTCCTGGCATTGTCAGAGCTTCCTGGAGCTTCCTAAAGGCTTTGAAAAAGTGGGTTATCAGCCTACAGTTGGAATCACAAAAGTAAAGGTAATGAAATTAATACAGCAGACGTGTTACTACCGAATCATTATGGATTTCTGAGTGAAAAGGAGTTGAATTATACTTACCAAGCTTTAATTTGATCTAGAACTGCAAATTATAGACAATATGGTAAAAGCAGAGTTCTCACCATCTTAACTGCTAAGTCTTCCAAAATTCTTCTGGGCTGCTTTGTAAATTCATCTTCCTTTTCCCCTCTTTGGTTGGAATTTTGCCTTTTCATGATCTACCATAAATGAAAGATAAATAATTACCTTTGATCAAGTAACTTGATAAAGAAATCAAATATCACAAATCAAGCATTTTTATTAAGTTGAATATCCATAAACGAAACTCATGAGTCAAGCATAAGAAAATTCAGTGTGTAATAAATTCTCTTTAAGCCCTGTTGCTGTCTGAATAGAACAGGATAATGTTTGACAATTACTCACGTCCAGCTACCTAGCTGACTCAGCTAATCAGTATATTTCGGGCTATGTCAATACCAATGGTGTGGAGAAGGACCGAAATAAAAGGGTAGCCAATAAAAGGCCCCTGCTACTTCATGTTCATCCACAATCTGAGTGACGAAGGTGTCTTGGTATGTTCTGTGTTCTATGTTCAGTATGTTCTGAACCACTGGAGGATTCCTTTAGAAATGGTAGATACCACCTATCAGAAAGTTTTCACAAAGAACTGAATCACTCCCTGAGAACAGAGATACCTCATGAAGAGTGCTAACACAAGTCTTCGTTGAGGATGAGAATCACTCAGAGTTTTTCAAAGAAAGAATTTTTCAAATTGCTGATAGTGATCTCTGTTCAGGATGAGAATCAAACAAAGAGCTGAACTCTTCTTTAATGAGAATGAGATTTACTCAAACTCACCACAAAGGACATAAATTCCTGCAAATAAATCCAAACCATCTTGCTGAATTCAGAGTAGCAGAGTTGCGCCCAAGAGCTAAACAGTTTCAGGATTTGTGGCTTGCTGTGCTACAGTGCCTGTTCATCTGAGATAGCAAGTCTGGTGTGATGGGTAGCAGCCACAGGAGGATCCTTATGAACCTTAACAACTGGTAAAAACATGGTTTGTTCAGCCACACAAACACTGGGCAAAAATGTGAAGCAAAAAATGTTAACGATGAGAGAAAAACAGATCGATAATTAAAATAAATGGTAAAGGATGCACTCCAGTGTCATCCATAGCTGCAATGGGGGAAAAGCATAAAGCTGTATATTGACGAGATCTGATTGGACTGGCCTGATAGGTGGCAGATCTTAAGGAGAGAAGGTGTGCATCTGTCCACTTTCAGAGCTAACTTGCTCACCTTTACATCTTTAGCACTAGTCCATATGACCCTATAAGGGTTTCTGAAAATGTTGCAGAATTAGCCACGTAACTTCATTGTGATACAACCCCTTGCCCCAACCCCTTGGCTATGTGCACATACTGCAGTGATATAGGTGACAGGTGCTGAACTTCCAGTTAACACTTTAACATCTGAGGATTTGACCAGTATTACTGCTGAGGTTGCTCCTTCTAACATCACCCATATGTAAAAAATATGCATATGGGAGCTGTGTGACCATTCAGACTTTCATGACTGAGATGTCCCCGTCTTCCATCAAGAAGCCTTTTCTCAAGTCTCATGCCACCTGTGTTCCATGGAAATTGGATGTGGAAATATCCACCTCTCAGATCTGTGTTTACAACCACACATTGACAATCACACAAATCAATAATCACAATCATGCTGGTGGACTTTAAAGAATGGACTTTAGTTTGAGTCGGAGTGAGATTCCACCTCTAATTTTCAATAAGATATGACCATGTACTTTCTTTACTGTGTTCAGTCATGCAACTGTACGCAATACCTTATAAACAGTGTACTAGTAGCCATTGATCTGATGTTATCAATGCTCCATTCTAATTGTGCATCTTCAGAAATAATACTGTGAATAATTCTCCATGCTCTGCCATTCTCCAGTGCAGTAGAAGTGCTTACTCTTCCCTGCTAGGGGCCGAGCAGAAGTCTTTTGCCCATTTCTGCTACACCAACGCATCAAAGGATCATACATTTTTCTTCAAACAGCGTGCCATATCTGCTGGTCTTAACTCTCTGCTGCGACAATGTAACATCGGAGTAAGGTAATGAGTTGTCAACAGTATTCCCATAAGCCCCTGCTTTATACATAGCTATCAGCATTATGCAGGGGAAGATTCTGTAAGATTCTTGAAAATGATCAGGCCTCAAAGAGTCAAGCACACTCATTTGAGTCTGGATTAACCATAACAAAATTAACTGATTCATGATATTAATTTTTTGACATTACTTTTATGACACATTTTATGACATTATGACATGTAATATCATGGATAATATAATTGATTATGCCATTACATTGTAGTGTCTTTGTCCAGTTCATCAAAGACAAAAATGGAAACAAAAATGAATGTGGCATAATGTGAATCTTGTGTAGGGCAGAACGTTTGTCACACGATGATGATGTTGCAATTAGTACTCTGGATGAAAATTTGCACACAGAAATTCTGCTATTTTTTGGCAAGTAAAGAAGTATAGCTTAGTGTAAATGTTAGTGTTATGAAAAAGAGTAGGTGTGTCCAAACTTTTGACTGGTAGTGTATATATGTGGCTACATTAAGTTTAGATGCTTTGATGTACCCAATGCCATATATGGCAGATCCGGGCGGTTGGATGACAAGCTGGCTACTGTATTTACGCACCAATATAGTTATGTTTCTTACCCTGTGGGAGGATGTATCTACACCAAGGAAACAGTTTGAGCCTATGTACGTATCAATTTTATTTCAATTAACAGACTTGCTAATCTACGTTATTTAATAACAGGTCGCAAAAAATCACTTACGGTTTACGGTAGTCTTTCCGGAAGCATCGTCCTTGTCCTGCCTCGACACCGATAACGATTTACTTTCGTTATCACTACCGGGGAGAGGGAAAGGAGGAGAATCCAATTAAAAAGCAGTTTAACTATCAGCTATCAGTTTTCTATAAGTCTAAAGTTCCATGTATTTTTTGCAGCTACATAGCGTTTGTTCCGCCTTTTCTGAACGCTGAAATACCGGTAAACACGTCACTTAGCAACTGAAAGCATTTTATTTGCCAGGGTTGCCAGATTGCGCCTTTAAAGTCATAATTTAAAGAAATCCTGTGAAAACAGACCCCTTTGCTAATGGACATATTTCAATTCATGTCAGACTGAGATGCATAGTTTATCGTTGTTTGGAATGTTTTAAACTGTAGGCTAATTGGATTGAATTGGGCAACTCTGATTTGTACATAACCTAAATCAATTAACTTTCTTGGTGTTTTGTGAAGAAATGCTCATTCCTGCACGGAAGTATGTTGGAAGTATAAGAAAAGATTGCACTGCTAATAGTCATAACGCAACTCAACATGAAAAAGATGATGAAAAGGGAGGATGACAGATTTTTGCTAAAGAAACCTACAGATTAGGCTCTATTGCTTTTAACACACTACTACAGATGTAATTTATGTTCAAATGTGTTAAGTGTTTTAACATATTTTGTCCCTCTATAACAGGGGGATTTGAATATTATCCGCAAAGGGCTGGTGTGGCTGCAGGCTTTGCAGATGGTATTAGCCCTACCAACTCGGGAAACCGGAACGCTTTTTTGTGCTGTTGTTGTTGAATCCCGGAATCTTTTCAATGAGACCCCGTCGGTACTGGAAGACGTTTCATTAAACCTCAGCGGTCATTCGGTAACGTATTCAATGTATTAAGATTTGAATTTGTCTTAATGTATTAAACACAATTTTTAAGATATTTAGGAAATGTTTGTTCTTAGAAAAAGTGCCATTCTGAGTCACGAGCTGTTAGCCATGTAGCTTGTAGTCTTGTAGCCTATATGCATGAGCTGAATCCCAAATGGCCCCATGTTCCCTGTATAAGTGAACTACATAGGGTATGAAACAACAACTCCTGATCCCTACACAGGGCTGTATACATGCTCGAGGGAGCTTTTTGGGATTCAGCCATGGTTGTCGCTGCCTGAGGTAACGTCATCCCGGCTAACTGCTTAGTAATTATTTCTTGTTAAACTGTTGGTTACTTATTGTGGAATACACGTGAAAAGAGATAATATTCTTGCTCATAATTACTTACTGACTCTGTTTTTTATGTCCTTTTATTTCTGTGTCTCTCTTTTGGCAGGTCCAGGAGGTTCATTCTTTTATAGTTACTTCTTGAGAAATGACGCTTTTTCATTTCGGCAATTGTTTTGCCCTGGCATATTTTCCCTACTTCATAACATACAAATGCAGTGGCTTGTAAGTGTATCCTCTTGCACATTTAACTCAACTTAAAATGGAAAAAAAGAGAGCAAAGTCATAGTTTTGCATTTGTTTATGCAAAACATAGAGGCTAAGATGTTACTCAGTCTGAAATGACTGCCTGTGGAGCTGCAGTGAATCTCAATCCTCTTACAGGAGCTTCCAGTAAGCTTCCCACAGAGCTTATTTTGCACTGTAGTGTGTTAATATTACAGAAAAGTTGTTCCATGGTATCAACTGGGCATTAAAACATGCAAGGGAGTGGTCAGTTTATATATCATCGTTAAAAATATAGTTTAAAAAAAAGTTAAACGTTTTCAACTTTTCCATAAACTCTCTTACACGGTCAGTATTTATCATTTTGTTGAAATAGACAGTGGCTGAGAGGTTGTTTTTGACATCATGCATTATAAAGATATGTACAGTCTGTTTCATAGTAACACTGCACTAAATGCATCAATATTGTCTGTACAAATCTGCTGTTTCAGATCAGAATACAATGCATTCTGGAGATGTGTCCAAGCAGGAGCCACTTATCTCTTTGTTCAGCTATGCAAAGTGAGGAATTCTCTTAGATCTCATCAATGAATTTGCACCTTGAACAACCTTAAGGCTTGACATCATACTCGGGACCATTTTTGTTTTGTGGCTTACAGATGCTGTTCCTTGCTACATTTTTTCCTACCTGGGAAGGCGGTGCTGGTGTATATGACTTTGTCGGGGTAAGTGACTCGTAATAACAAACCCCGGTACTGTTTCGGTTAAGAACCGATCATGTAGGTGTGGGAAAATTTATATTCATTAGCAACAGCAACTTTAAATGTGCAGCTTTGACAGACCTCAGATTCAGAATAATGTAAATCTGGCAGTTGAACATTCTCCTATTGACTTGCAAAGTGACTTAGCACAAGCTGTGCATAAATTACTGCAGGTTTATCAACATTATGGATGATGACATGGACTGAAGGATTTATTTTACAGACACTGAGAATCTACTGTTAATAATAATAAAACTAGTGTTTCATTATGATTAGAAATCCGATAAATCTGTGTTGAATAATGAGGTCACATGATCATTTCATCTATTAACTGTTTTATTTCTTGACCTGCAGGAATTCATGAAGGCCACAGTGGACATGGCAGATCTGTTAGGGCTTCACCTCGTCATGTCCAGAAACGCTGGGAAGGGAGAGTACAAAATAATGGTAGCTGCCATGGGCTGGGCCACAGCTGAACTGATTATGTCAAGGTACAACACACACACGCTTACTCACACAGTAAGTGCTATAGTATAGTATGTTTTTTAACAAAAGTAAAAGTCACCCATCTAAAATGGCACTCTGGTCAAATTTAAAGTACGGCTTCCAATTCTTTCCTTAAGCTGCTTAACTCGAATGCTAGAAATGGTAAGTTAGGTAAATTGGAACAAAGGTACGTGGACAAACAACCAAAGATAGCTAATGAAAGCTGTATCCCTAAACCTCAGCAGTGTTAGCGAGCATGATAATACATTTGACATTACTAGCTAGCTAGAATACTAACATGTAATATTGCTCCTCATGTTCTTGTTATCCCACCCGTTAGACTTTGTATTTATGGCTTTAATCAATTTCTTGAAGACACCTTATCAAACAGATATAAGAGAAAATTATTTTGTATATTGAGAAAATGATCTGTTTTGGAGTGCATACTGCAAATGAAGAAGAAAAAAAAAATAAAGAATTTTCTTTTGACATCATAATGAGTGAAAATAAAAAGTGTGATGTGAAAGAATTTTTTATTACTTTCTTAATTTTATAGCAGATAATCTGCATTTTTTTCCACTGTTGACCTGTCTGTGTGGTTAAAATATTTTAGTTCAATGTCCTTTAAGTTCATTATATAATTTTAGACACATTTCACTGCTGATGGCCAAATGAAGCTCCGAAGCGCGTGTCAGTATAAGGGCGCGTGCATCATTTAAGTAGAAAACCACGTGACCGATGACAAACGAAGGCTCGGTTGGGATTCACTAAGGTTCATTACTCCTATCATTCAACAGAGTTCACTAGCGACACCTACTGCTAAGAGAAATGTATAGCATGTTCTAATTTCTCCATTGCGTCAGTGTTACGCTGCTTTGCATTATTATGTGCATGTTTTTTGCAGTGTTTCATTTTACAGTAACTTTACAATAACTTTACTTCACACACACACACACACTCTTTCTTTCTTTATGAATTTATTTATTTTTGCATCTACATAATAAAATTGTCTGCACAATAAAAATGTACACATAAACATGATGTATGTTGATTTAACTTGATATATAACTTTAGTCAAAGAATAAAGAAAAGAGAAAATTCTGTCCGATATACGCTCATGCGCTCTCCAACAAAACAACCCACGAAATGCTGATGGGATTTGCCCACATTTATACAGGAAGCGACACTTGGGATGAAACACTCACATGTACCAAACAAACCGAAGCTGTGTTTGTCGTCAGCCACATGGTTTTCTGTTAAACGACGCACCTCGAAGCCAGGCTTCGTCTGGCATGCCCCCTTATACTCGATACACACTTAGGAGTCTCAGCTTCAGACAGCACATCACTATATTTCACATTGCTTTTAGAAATAATGTATAGAAAGTATATTTGAAGAGTGGCTAATTTGTTGTGTGAAGCAGATTTGTAGTCAAATGATGGCAGTGTTGATGTACTTCAACAGGTGTATTCCTTTATGGGTCGGGGCTCGAGGGATTGAGTTTGATTGGAAATACATCCAAATGAGCTTCGATTCCAACATCAGTTTGGTAAGAGGAGGTGTAATTACTTTACATTTTAGTGTAATAATGTGTTGTGGAATGCTGAATTGGTTAAACCATTGCATTTGGTAAATTGGAAGGTAATCTAGGCAATGTCCACATTAACGCATTTTAGTTTTAAAACGGCATCGATTTCCGTCCAGATGAGCGTTTTAGATCCGTATCAGAAATAATCTCCATCCATACTAACACATGAAATACCGTATCACATGACCATTTGTGCACACTGGGCATGCAAGTGCTGCTATAAAAAGGAAGCAGACTGACTTCTCTGCAGTTGGTCGGTTAGTTGCAGATCACTTGAATAATAGCTTGCCTCCTGCGCATGTAGGCAGTTGAGTTTAACTGTTAACAGAGTTTAACTGCTCAACAGCTGCTAGCAAAGACAACAAGGTAAGCAATAATGTAATCCGTTATCCATGCTGCCTTCATCACTGGTAGTCGAGGCTGATGTCATTTGTTTTCTTCCGGATAAGGGTCACATGATAGGTGCGTGACGAATCAGGGAAGGACATGTCGTGACCAAAAAAGACCACATCAGGAAGTGAACGTGGGTGTCTGCATCATTGTTTCCAAATGTTTTAGTTTCTGACCATCCACACTAAAATGTTTTCAAATTAAAACAGGGCCAGCAGAACAAAACATTCTGTTTTAGGGGCTTGAAAGCTTGGAGTAGTGTGGATGCCAGGCATAATCATAGCAAAAATGACACGTTTTAAAAGTAAAATGTGTTAGTGTGGACATAGCCATAGCCTAAGAATTATTACTTTAACAACCCAGTGTCCATTTCTGTTGTGCTGCTATTCCACAGGGTTTGTGTGTATTCTGCATGTGTGTGAGACTATTGTATTCTGTCTTGTTTTTGGTGTAGGTCCACTACATCGCCATGGCTGCAGTAGTGTGGATGTTCACGCGGTACGACCTGCCGAAAAGTTTCCGCTTGCCAGTGACTGTGCTGCTGGGGCTCTGTGTGTACAAGGCATTTTTAATGGAGTGAGTATTTCATATTCCAGATGAAACTTGCCAATTATTTACTGTACAAAAAAACAAAAACAATAACCGTGCACAATATGCCGTTAATCTGACAATACTGACAAGTAATGCTCTCAGATTCATCCTCCCTCTGCATGTAAAGAAATTATTTGAATGTAATAAACTTAAAACTACATTTCCAGGAAGATTTGCAAGTATTACACTGTTTTGTATTAGTTTCAGGGTAATAAATTATTGTAGTAAAATAGTCATTATAGTGCCATAAAAGAACCATGCACTTTTGAGGTTTTCTTCTCCTTGTAGCGAATAAAACCAATTCTGGGTATTGGTTGGTTGCCAAAATGTCTTACAGACGCATGGTACTATACACATTTGTTCTTTCTCTCCCTTTGCCCAGGTTGTTCGTTCACGTGTTTCTCCTGGGCAGCTGGACGGCTCTGTTGGTGAAAGCAGTGTTGACGGGTGCCATCTCCCTCTGCTCCCTCTTCCTTTTCATCACACTCGTTCACAGCAACTGAGACTTCTCTTATGTTGTGAACCATACAGGTGTTTTGGAAGAAAATGCCATACGCGATGTTTTGTCTATCGAAGGGGCCAGTGAGACGATGTTCGTGATGTCTGTCGTATTTTTTATTTGTCTTTATAATGACTTAAAATATACAGAAATACCTGAAATCTTGGTTCCTTTTGTTAATAAAATAACCCCAAACACCCCCCAAGATATCAAATTAAACTTTTTTTTTTTAATTCCCAACTGTCAAAAACATAAATCCATATTTTCTTGTCTTCTTCTCGCTCACTCACATGTGCACGCGCGCGCACACGCACACACCGTTTAGGAGAAGCGGATTCGAGAGTTTTTGTGCTAGTTTATGTTATGGCCGCATGGGTATGACACGGTCGAAAATATTATATCTTGTTTGTGTTATTAAATTCATCATATGTTCGTTTTTATATGAGGTATCAGGACCAAACAAAAACTTCTCAAACTCCCAAATCCACCCGCAGCTCACACCTCTCCAACACACTCTCTCTGCACGGCAGGTCGCACGCCTTCCCCATTGCGCAATACGTCTCACACACACACGCGCACTAAAAACTCAGTTTTACTAAGCACTGACAAAAAACAAAAAAGTCATCCTGACCAGTGTGTTAATCATCAGTAGACTTCACAAATAAGACTCAAGCTGCACTACTACTGCAAGCTATCTGACCTAGCAGTGGTAAGCAGTGACATGTTAGTCACATGGATCTAAAATGGCAAGCAGTGACATGCACATTTTTTATCATGGGATTTTTATCCCCAGGACTGTTCATACGGAGGAGAGCCTGAAATATTTCGAGTCGTTCCAAATTCAGGATGACGATGTGATTGTAATTACATACCCCAAATCTGGTAAGTTGTCTATTAGATAAAATCCTTAGTGTTGGAACAAAACTGCATCGGTGACGATTCCGTTCTCTCAGGTTCGATCTGACTTCCGTGGGTGAAAGTTTCTCGCTCGTCTCGGATCCGGGGATCAAGCAGACACACAGACACAGCATATAGGTGTATGCTCAATCCAAAGTTTACTATGACAGACAAGTTTATATACAGTAGCCTAGGTGTGTGTACGTGTGTGTTTGTGTATGTTTGTGGGGGTGTGTGTAGGTGTGGGGGCTACAGGAAGGGAGAAACAAATGCAAAAGGCCTCAAACAGCTGTGGGGTAGAGGAAGGCAGGAGACAAAGGGTGGGTCAAAATGGTGGCGGACAAAATCTGCTGGGTGTGAAAGGTGTGAATGTCTTTCCGGGGTTGTGTAGAGGTGTGTGGATGTTATGTTTCGATTGTTCAATTCAATTCAATTTTATTTGTATAGCGCTATAACAACAGAAACTTATGAATCTATAAATTTATATATATAAAGTTATCTATATAAATTTATATCCCTAATGAGCAAGCCTGGCGACGGTGGCAAGGAAAAACTTCCTGAGATAACAAAAACCTTGAGAGGAACCAGACTCAATAGGGATCCCATCCTCATTTGGGCCGCACTGCATTGTGCAATTACAAATAACACACACACACACAAATCCTAACATACACACACTAATATAACACACACATTAACTTGACCCTATTATTACAGTATGTTATTTGTAATTGCACTATACAGTGCGGCCCAAATGAGGATGGGTTCCCTTTTGAGTCTGGT
>JAQMYM010000019.1:3783062-3797987 GCA_030014255.1 Parauchenoglanis ngamensis
TATATATATTGTGTGTGTATGTATAAACACTTGCTGCATAAACGTGTTTAGGTAAAGAAATCAGGTTACCAACAAAAATAAACATTTACACAATAACCAATTATTCATGTTTATTGATTAATGCAGTACACACTACAGTTACACAATTAGTTTCATCCAATTTTTCAAAGTCCCCCTTTACCCTATTATCATTTGGTTCATATCCAGCAGGGAAACAGTGATTACAAATTAGCATTATGCAAAGTGAATGCTAAAAATCACAACTGTGTCATAAAGATGTGTTTCTGAAGAGCCTAATAGTTAGGTTGAGTTTGCTTCTCTGCAAATTTTTTTTTCCTCATATCCAAACTATTTGCAACTCAGATATGCTTGAACAGTACTCAAGGTGAATAGTCTTTTTCAGGTACCACATGGATGCAAGAAATTCTTCCCGTGCTTCTGAATGGAGGGGATTTGACTCCAGTACTGACCATCCCAAACTGGGACAGAGCACCATGGCTTGAAGAGACACGTGCTGCTGGACTTATGGACAAGCTGAGTGCTCCACGAAACTACGTTTCCCATATGCCTTATCACCTGATGCCCTCCTCTTTGTTCTCTTCTAAGGCTAAGGTAAAAAAGTGAATACTCAGTCATAGCTGGGTTTTAATTTAATCTGGGTTATCAAAAAATATACAAATTACTTTCAATTTATGCTTCTCAGTATCTATTGAGGGCATCATATAGTAACCATTCTTCATCATCAACTTAGCTCATGTTGATTTGGCAATTTTATTCTACTCTGTCTTGGAAAAAAGCTCCAGATTTGTCCAATTGCAAATGCAATTCCACAGGTCATTCCTCACGTTTTCAATTGGATCAGGACTCCATTCCCAGGGCCATTCCAAAACACTGATATTTGTCTTTTGAAGCCATTCCTCTGTTGACTTGGATTTGTACTTTGGGTGGTTATTGCACTGGAAGGTGACATTATTCTTCATCTTCAGCTGTTTAACAGAGGCTTTTTTTTAGGTTTTGTACCAAAATAGGTATTTGGATCTATCCCTGATTCCCTCTATCTTGACTAGAGCCCCAGTCCCAGCTGAAGAGAAGCCGCCCCATTGCATGATGCTTCCATCACCATGCTTCACCATGGGTGAGGTGTTCTTTGGGTGATAGGTTGTCATGTTTTGGTGGGTTTTTTTTTGTGATCTGGCAGGACAGACACAGAAGGCAGAAACGGGTGGTAAAACAAGTGTTCTTTTATTTTTACCACACCTGAAGAGGGAAAAGGGAAGTGGAAGTGCAAAGCTCAGTGAGGCAGGATCGAAGTCGGTATCAGCGGTGCTGACTGGAGAGCTGGAGCTCTGGAAGGGAACCTCGATGTTGGCTGGCGTGGTAGAGCTGCTTTCTGCTGGCAAATAGAGAGAGCAAATCAGAGTCCGCATCAAGGTTGATTCTACTCACTTAAGTGCTGTGCCAGCATTCTTTTATACATGCCATGCTCCTCGAGGTGGGTGAGTGAGCACGCTAATTATTTCCCTCCAGCCATGTCATGTTCGCTATCTCCACCCCCGGGCCGCGTGGCTGCCGACTGTCCAAAACAATGGTGGCAGGGTGCTGTTCTTTCAGCAGGGTGAGAAGTGCTTGATGTGACATTGAGTGACAAGGTGGGTGGGCCATTGACCTGCAGTTGCCTAAAATATCTTTTAGAACTATGCCCAAAAAGTTCTACCCTGGCTTCATCAGACCATAACACGTTTTTATTACATCAGGGGTGATGTAGATGGGCTTGGATGGTTCCTGTTTAGCTACTCTACCCCATAGCCCAGACATGAAGAATACAAGGATACAAGAACAAAGAACAAAGTTACCATAGGTCTCTTCACAGCCGCACAGACAAGTTTTCTTTTTGTCCATTCAAACCAGAGAGCCTAGAGGAAAGCAATGCAGGCACAGTAAGAACATGCAAACTCCGCGTAGAAAGACCCTCACTCGGCCAGAAGGTTTGAACCTAGAACCTTCTTGCTGTGCAGCAACAGCACTAACCACTGCACCACTATGCCACCCCATACACAAACAGCTGATCTTTATTTGGGGCTAATCAGAATCACTTCATTGATGGCAGGTGTAAGATCATTATTTTTGAACATGAATTTGAATGTGATAAAAGGGTGGGCACATTTCTGCAAACAGGCAAGTGTAAGTGTTTTTCCCCTAAAACATTTCTATTTGTGTTTCACTTCAGTTTTATTGGTTGCTATGTCACATTAGGTGAGAAAAGCTCTGATATGATTTATCTTGATTTTAGAAAAACCTCTGAAAATCCTGTGATTTTAACAGGGGTGTGTAGTCTTTATATTCCTACATCTCTAATGTCTTTACTTTCATCCCTAGGTCATTTATGTTTCTAGAAACCCAAAAGATATTGTGGTCTCCTCTTTTCATTTTCACCAAATGGCCAGTTTTCTGCAAGACCCGGGAACCTTTGAAGAATTTACAGACAAATTCCTAGCAGGGAATGGTAAGAGAAACAACCTGATCTCTATGGAGCACAACATTATCATAGTTTTGGTCTTCTCTGTAGAACACTGGTATGATGTGAAATTGTTTGCTCAGTACTCTTTGGAAAGTGGACAGATCATGTGAAGAGCTGGAGAAATACAGATTTAGGAGACAGAATTCTCTACATCACGTATGAGGAGATGATCGAGGTAATGTGTTTCCATCCGAGTGATTCTATAGAATTACAGGAAATTAACTGATTTTGCATGCTTGATCAATTTGATCAGTTTGAAGAGAGGACTAGCTTTGATATTGAAGCTTATTAATATATGTCTCTTATAAAACTATCCCTGGAAATACAGATGTAATCTCTTGTTCTTAAACCATGCAGTTTTACATTCTATCTAGATGTTGGCACAGTTGTTTGAGAAGTCCAATATCACTGATCCTGTATCATTTCCCAGATTGCTGCATTTATGTGCTGTGCTGGAAAGGATTGTATACTACAAGCTCAAAAGTTGACCTATATTGGTCTGTTCAAGTAATTCAGCTGGAGCATTCCTAGTAAGAAAATGATATCCGCAGTATTGTCCAGAGACTGACTTTTGGCCATGCTCTCTTTGGCATACTCTCTCTCCTTTGTCAGCCACAGCAATTCTAGCCAGCTGTGGATGTATTCAAAGTCTATATATAGCATTTTCAACTGAGAGTGTTGGAAATTCTGGCTTCACGTGTCTTGAAGGAAGCAGGTGTAAGTCTTCACCTACCAACATAACTGTCGTATGATAGAGGACAGCTGACGGGAGGGTGAAAATTGGCTAAGACCAAATTAAGGAGGTAATTGGGGGGAAAAGTGTAGTTACTTAACAAATAAATCTTTGATGTAGTGAAACTTCAGTAATTCTCCAGAGTCAGAGGTTTGTAAGAATCAGAGGTAAAGCTGTTCCTTTAATTTCTTCCTGCCGTAGGAAATGTGAAGGATACAGGGGGTGTTGCATTGGCATAGGAATTTCTTGATGAGCTGTATTATGTATGCGACATCATGCAGGAATTTGTGGTGAAAAGACCCATGCCTTGGAATGCTGTGGCGGTCACTTGGCTGCGGGAATTATAATTATTGACCATCAGCAGAAATTTAGGGGAGGAGGAGAGAAAAAGGAGAGAAGAAAATGTCCCAGGCAGAAAAAATAAACCAAGGAATGTGTGGGTCAGAGTTTGGTTGACTAGAAGACATGAGTATAGACAATATGTTCAGTTGTTGACCAAAATGATGGTCTGATGTACACAATTGCATTTCATTGGTGTTTGCATTGTTAAAAATTCTGACACTTCTGCATAAAAGTGTCAGTCTGGCTTTACTTATTGTTACTTAATCTGATACAGCTGTATGGAAATCTTTTATTCTTTGATTTTGACTGTTTTTCTTTGACCTTAACTGGCAGGACCTGCATGGAGTTCTTGAATGCATTTTAGTCTTTCTTGGTAAGCACCTGAGCCAAGATACACTGAAACGCGTGAGTGAACACTGTATGTTCAAAACCATGAAGCAAAACCAAATGTCAAACTACTCGCTGGTGCCACAGACAATAATGGACAACAAGAAGTCTCCTTTTCTCAGAAAAGGTAGAGACGAGCATCTTATTGCCACTGTATCTTCTTGTTAATGCTCTGTTCACATCCCAAACGACAGCTTCTGAAGTAGCTTCTATGTACTGGAATGTCTTATTTGTGATTTCTGCTGTTTCTAAGGAATCGTTGGAGATTGGAAGAATTATTTCAGCTCAGAGCTGGAGGCAAAATTCAATAAGGTCATTTTTGAAGAACTAAAGGAAACTGACATCACATTCCCCTGGGATGAGGAACACAAATGCAATCCTACTTCTTAAAATGATGATAAATGTAAAATGAAATGTTTAAATTGTATTATACTGTAGTATATGTAATATGCTATTGTCATTTAAACATCTTTAAGAGTGAACTTATTGAAGGTTGCTCTTTTATAATCATAAATGTCATGTCTCATTTTAATTTGAATAAAATGTGAAAAGAACTAGCTGAACATACCCAGTGCCAGTTTATTGCTTAATTATAACGTGAAGAAACACATGAGAAACTCGTACCTTTTGCAAGTCAAAACATATGAAAACAGTTATGTAACACCCATCTACAAATTCTTTGGAGGTGAACATTATCCTTATTCATTTAGCACTTATTGTTTCTTGTACCAAGCAAGAGTATTTATAACTTCTAAATAAATATTTCTCTTGTGAAACAACACTTTTTGAGCTAATAGAAAAATCAGTTATTAAAAAAATGTTTCCGGTCACTCTCTGTCCCCTCCAAAAGTATTGGAACAACAAGGCCAATTCTTTTGTTTTTGCTATACACTGAATACATTTGGGTTTGTGATCAAAATATTAAACTATAGATCAGAATTTCAGCTTTCATTTCCTGATATTTATATCTTGTGAATGTATTTGTTAATCCTAATGAAGTGTACTAGAAAGATCACATTATACCAGAAATTCTTCTCTTGTCATTATTAGCCTGGTGTATTTGTCAGCCTCTGGCCTGATGTATTCGCTGAGGCTGGTCATTGCGCACTTATCTATGTGTAGAGGTTGCGCTACACCTAGGTACTTGTAGACATTCTGATCAAGATTGCATATCTTGGCGCCATCATTTAGTCATGCATTCAGTCCTGAGACAAACTTACCTGGCTTGATGGTTGATTTGCCTAGTCTGAACTCCATGCAGATGTTGTCGCGAGACGTCTTCACTGTGCCGAGTTCCTGATCTAGCTGGCTGTTGCCTTTTGCAAAGAGCTTTAGTTCATCTATATTAAGCATGTGGGAGACTCCGTGCTCTTTCTGCAGGATGTACGTACCATTGTTGAACATGTTATGAACCACTGACTTAACTTACTGTTGAATTAAAAATATGTAAACAAAACTACACTCTTGGCTGGAGAATAGACTCTGTGCTCTCTCTGTCAACTCAGTCTTACATCACCACAGATTTAATCTAAGTGATCATCCTTGTAGCAGTGAAGGTATTTATCCTCGTCCATCATCCAGACTGCTGAAATATGTAGTGGACTTTGTTCTTTTGCACTGTGAAATGCAGGAATTTTAACAATTGGGACATAACAGTTGTGCAGACTCTATTGTGTAAATGCTTGCATTTCTCTTCACTTGCTTCAGTGTATTAATCCTTGTTTGACACCTGTTATAGCGAAAAAAAAAAAAAAGTGGTGACTCAAATGAAATGTCCCAATTAATGATTGTACATTACTGTGAAATTTAACTGATTCTGCTAAAAATTAAATTAATTAAATGTTATGTATACTGTTTAAAGTAATTTAATCCTTTCAAACGCAGTGTCCATTGCAATGGATATCATAGGTTTCTTGTTTAATTTATGCTTTGCTGCACATTACACCAAGTGAGGCCTGCTGTCGGATTGGATGTTTAACAGGCAATCGAACAGCAGCTCAGGCATGGCAGTGAGACGCGGCAACGCTCCAGCCGAAGAGGCAGAGTACAGGCTCATCTCAACTCTTTTTATCATATTTAGTAAATTTTTTTTTTGTAATCATGTTATGAGTTTGTTATATTTTTAAGTGATGGATTGTGAAATTAAAAAGTTCCAAAGCAACACTGATATAACAACTTTCTACACAGGATTTGTCTAAAATCTCACCGTCTTTTACAATAATCAGTGAACATGATGTTTATTGCTCAGGCTTGCTAAAATTTAATTTTGCAATCACAGTGTATCCAGACGAATATCGGATAAAATGAGAATGCAGAACTCAATAGAGTAGGTGAGTACAACAAGCTGTCAGAGGTTATTAGTGTACAGTAAATTGTGATATTCTTAAAAAATCCATGAAATATAAATATGCAGAACTATACGGTAGCTACATTTTGTTTTCGATTCCAGGAGTTGTCAAAGATGAGGCAGTATCACTGATAGGGCAAGAAGTCGTTGTTGAGACAGTACATGATGAGGAAGGGTCAGGGCTGGAAAATGAGGAGGGAATTGTTCCTTTATGTAACCTGACAAAGAAAATTATATCCAGTGGCATTATATTCCTTATGTTCCTGTGCTGTCTATTTGGGAAGGTCCTATTACAAATGTCACTGAATATTAACCTCCTGTACCTAATTCAAATTATATTGCCCAGGAGCTGTTTGATCTGATTAAACAATGACTGTATGCTCAACAAAATACTGTTAGGGGGTATAAATATGCATCAGTGCACGAAATAGAAGCCCTTGTCAGCTTACATATGGCAACAGGAGTGCTGATGTTCTCCAGAGCGTGAAGTATTGAGAATCAAGCATAATCCTCGGGCTGTTTCTAGGATACTTTGTCCGAAGGCAGTTTGTTTTCAGCTTCGCTCCAATCTACATGTCATGAACAATTATAACAGACCTCCTGAAAACAAAGATGCTTTTATAAGTGTTTTAAAGTCAGACCTCTATATGAAAGCGTATGTAAACGGTGCTTTTCACTCTCCATGGAAAAGGAACTTTTTGTAAGTTTGAATTTTGAAAACAAATACCCTAGGGTTCCTCGGCTGTTCAGATATAATATGTGCTCGTCATAGTTTTTTGGAAAAGTGCCTACACATCTGCAGTGAATACACAGAATCTCTTGTTTTCTGGTAGAATACAGTCGCCTTCATTCACCACTAGTAGTATATGCCTATCGAAAAGCTTTTATATAGCAAAAATAGAAATAAATGGTTATTGAACTGAAAATATTTAAACCAAAGTATATTCTTGACTGGAGAATATCACTGTGTGCTTGATTGCCACAGATTTAGTCTTTATTTTCATCCATCATCTGGAGAACTATGTTGAGGTTATTCTTTACTTTGTGAATTTTAACAATCAGGACATCTCAGAGAAACATTTCATTACTGCTCTTGTATTTCTTCTTCTTCTTGGACCTCAACAAACTCTCCAGTCATACTCTGTCCCTCACCAGCTGTGCAGGCTCTCTTGTGTGCTTTCTTTTGTCTTCACTGCTCTGCAGTGTTTTAATACTTGACTGACACTCTCATGCTCCTGGCAGTGTTGGGATCTCTGGGACCAGAGAAGTACATGTGAACAGCATGGTGGTCTGGAGCTGCATGCATTCTAATTACACAGGAGATGAGGCCGGGTATTTAAGGCACTTTTCGTTCAGCTTCACCAGTTGAACATGCATCCGTCTTTCTCAGTGTAGCATTGACCTGATTTACATGTTTGTCTCATGAGCTAGTTATAGTAACAAAAAAGTGTTGACTGAAATGATCCATCTCATCTTTGCACGTCATGGTTTGCTTTTACAAAGGCATTTTATTAACGAACCATGACAACGAAAGATAATGAAACAGTTTCAAACTTAATCTGTATTTGAATATGTTCAGCAATATAACAAATATAATATTACAGTAATTTCAATTAGACTATATATATTTTTTATACTATATTAGATGCTACCTAGCTGTAAATGTTTTCAGCATGTTACTAATTGGGGCAGCACGACATGCTGCGGGTAGCGTTGCAACCTCAAAACTCCAATGTCCTGGGTTTGAGCCTAATTTTGAGTTATTGTCTGCGTGGAGCTTCCAGTGTTCTCCCCATGTTTATGTGGGTTTTCTCCTGGTACTTTGGTTTCCTCCCATTGTGTAACAATGGGTAGGTAGGTGGACTAGCTATGATAAAAGACCCCAAGTTGTGAACATTGGTGTGAATGTGTGAAATTAAACTTATTTTGCTAAACAGTAATTTAAGTAATTAAATGTTATGTATTGTTGTGCAAGCAGAAAGAATTTACATGAAAGAAGCAATTTAGGCTTAGAACAGTCTAGTGTTCTGTGCGGGTTATTAGCAGCTTAGCGCATTACTGCCATCTGCAGGACTGGTGTTAATACTGTCGGGAATATTTTTAATAAATAAATAGATAAATAAATAAATACCGAAAGAAAGAAAAAAAAATTCTATTTGCAAGATCAATCATTCTTAGAAATGTCAAAACAGCTTGTGGAGCGTATCCCAGGAGCTAATCACATGTTTCCATTTTAGCTAGATCCTACTTTTTTCTGCATATTCCCTGCATTCCAAAAGTATGCGCCCCCACAGCAAAAACATGCCCCAGACTGATGCTTCCTATTAATCTACAACAATCTATAACAAACGCGGTTGTGTTAACAAGGTTTTATTTTATTAACCCATAATTAAATTAAAGCGGATAAACAGGCATATATACATTTATGTAAATGAAGATATAAACAAACAAATCGAAATAAATATAATAATACAAAACCAAATATGTCAAGGGTCAGCATAAATAAACAGAAAGTGACTTAAGTGGGAGCACAGTCTCACTGTTTTTATAGCATTTTTGTTTTTAATCCGTAGCTTCATTTCTATCTTGAAAACATGAAAGCGTGGTTTCAACAAATTCACGCTATGTGTATGTATATGTGTATATGTATATGTGTATACATTACATACACTGAAAAGGTCCCCACTTTGTACGTGAGCATAGGCCTGTGGGCAATTTAGCAGCAATGAGCCACACCTGCATCCTTGATAATAATCTGGATGAGGGATTCTGGCTTTGGTAGAATTTCGAAGGATTCTAGACTTTGGAATAGCCCTTCGGCGACATGTGATGACGTGTCATCCTTGAAACGCACCCTTTCAAGGATCCTTCTTTGACTTTGAGAAGTACCCGCTGTTTCCTGCGACCTTCTCAGTTTTACGTCAGAGGTCAACGTTTAGTAGTAAATTACCGGAATATTGAAAAAGGTCGCTGTTCGTTCCGGAAAAAAAATCTTCTCTATCACGATGGCTGAAAGTGACCTGTACATGGTTTATCATGGATTTTGTCTTCCAAAACTCGCTTACACTGAGGACAGTCTGAACTATTTTGAGTCCTTCCAGGTTCAGGATGACGATATTTTTGTAATTACATATCCAAAATCTGGTGAGTACACTATAACTAAAACTAAAAAAAAAAAAAATTCTTTCAGTAACATACCTAGAGTAAACCCAATCTTTTTTAAAAAAAAAAAAAAAAAACCTAAAGCAAAACAACCAGCAAAACTTTTTCAACATGTATGCATGACCTATACAACTCTATAGGTTTGAAGAAAATACCTGTCGGGGGAAAATGTGACCGACCACCGAGGGCCCCAATGGGGAGGAATGGCCTTGAAAAGCCTGGGATGAAAAGTTTTCATAAAAAATATTTTTATTTCTAAGTGATTATTGTCATAACCAAAGTAAAATTAGGTGATTAAGTCGGTTGAGAGACTGAATTTTGCATCCAAAGAAAAGTGCAGGCTCCTTGAGGCCCCTTGCACCCCTTACAAAAGGCGCAAAATGGTTCAGTCCGTCACTGCACTAGGATTCGTCTCTAGAAGCAGCCGCCCCAGTGGCAAATCTGTTATGTGTTACTGAGAGGAAGAGTTCATGAAGTGGCTACTAAAAGTTATTATAAGCAATCATTCGAACAGTCTTCGAAGTGTTGCATACTTCGTGCTAAATATAGTTCAAATTTGGAGAGATATTTAACCACTTTTCCAGTCAGCTAGCGTGACTGTATCATCTGATTCATTGCAGTCTCAAGATTCATATGATCCCACTGGCTTCACTAAAGACTGAGCCTGCAATGGCCTAACAGTAAGGTTAATACCAGATGATCCACCATAAGCCAAGTAAACCAAGAACTGATGAGAATTATTCTAGGCTCAAAGAGACAGTCTAATAAAATATAACCAAATTAAAAATATACAGTAATTGTAGGCAGACTTAAGCACATGTATATCAGATTATTATTACTTGTATGTGGTATGAACAGTTCACTCGTGACTGTCCTAATAACCACTACAGATTCACATGATAAAGAGAGGAAGGAGGCCCCACAGAGACGGGAGTTTTCGTGCTACTCGCCAGCTGACACGGGCTGAAATGGCTTCATGTCCTGACCTTATAGACAATGTTCACCCTAGTGTGCAATATAAAAAAACAAACAAACTGGCAGAACAATTAAAATGAACCTCGTTCCATCATAAACTACATCATTGACCAGCTATGAGGCCAAAGGGTGACTCCATGGATACCAGATGATGACCGAAAGATTATGGGTAAATTGTCATCATCACAAAAAAGATGTTTAGTTGTCGTGATGACAAAAATTGTCCCAAGAAAATGGGCAAATCCAGGCCCTCTTAGGGCTTTCGTAGTTATATTAATATTTAAATGTTTTATTAACTTTTTTCGTCTTTGCTGGAAAAATGTAAATGACAATGTGACTAGATGGATCGCTGAGCACTTTATATTTTTCAGGTACAACATGGATGCAGGAAATACTTCCTCTGCTCCTGAATGGAGGAGATGTTACTCCTGTGCTAACCCTTCAAGGCTATGAGAGAGTTCCATGGCTTGAAGAGGTACGCGCTGCTGAAGTTGTGGCCAAGCTGAGTGCTCCACGGCCGTTCGTCTCTCATATGCCTTATCACCTCATGCCAGCAACCTTCTTCTCTTCTAAGGCTAAGGTAGTAGTAGTAATAATACTAATAATACTAATAATACAACCTCGTTTCCATAAAAGTTGGGAAACATAAATAAAAACAGAATGCAATGATTTGCAAGTCATGTAAACCCCTATTTAATTAAAAATAGAGCAAAGACAAAATATCAAATGTTGAACCTGATATTTTTATTGTTTTTGGGAAAGTATACAGTATGTTCATTTTTAATTCAATGCCATTTGTAACATGGTTCAAAATTGATGGGACAGTGGCATGTTTATCACTGTGTTGCATCACCTCTTATTTGAACAACTCTGTAAAGCTTTGGGAGCTGAGGAGACCAGTTGCTGGAGTTTTGAGAGTGAAATGTTGTCCCGTTCCTACCTGATCTAGGATTTCAGTTGCTCAACAGTTCGGGGTCTCCTTTGTTTTCCTCCTTTGTTCTCCTCATTTTTTTTGTTCCATGATCCACCAAATGATTTCAGTGGGTGACAGATTTTGGACTGCAGCCTGTTTGGGTTAGCACCCAGACTCTCTTACTACAGAGCCATGCTGCTGTAATGCGTATATAATGTGGTTTGGCATTGTCTTGGTGAACTAAGCAAGGCCTTCCCTGAAAGACACTCTCTGGATAGAAGCCCATGTTGCTCCAATACCTTTATATATCATTTAGCATTAAGTGCCTTTCCAGGTGTGCCAGCTGCCCATGCCATGTGCACTAATTTGAACCCCATACCAGCACGGATGCTGGCTTTTGAGCTGTGCACTGATAATGCTGATGACAAGCAAGATGGTCTCTCACGTTGTCCATGATCACCAAAAAGAAGTTCCAATTTTGATTCATCAGACCATAGAACAATTTTCCACTTCGGCTCAGTCCATCTTAAATGAGTTCAATCACAGAGAAGCAGTGGATTTTCTGGATCATGTTTGCATATGGTTCTTTTATTGCATGGTAGAGTTTTACCCTGAATTTTTACAGAATCATGTCTGTTTTTAATGTACATTCGGCCACCCAATATTGTCTTTCGGCCTTGTCCCTTGCCCAGAGAGGCCTTGTCTTTCAAAGTGTGGTGAACCCCTCCCCATTTTTACTACTCAGAGACTCTGCCTCTTTGGGATGCTCTTTTTATACCATTTTGCCAATTAACTTAATTAATTCAGAGATCTTCCACCAGGTGTAAATCAAATTTCAAAATGAGCATATATTTTTCTTAAAATATCAGTTTCAACATTTGATATGTTGACAAACGGCCCAAACAGTTCGACTTCAATTGCTGAGGCTTATGTTGGTCTGCAGACTGACTGATTTTTATTAAAGTGGCTCTGAACCAGCATGATTTACATGCAGGCATCAAAGACTAGGCTAAATAAAAAGATTAAATAAAACTTTCAGTGTTATCTTGGTCAAATATATTCATGTTCTTTGAAAGTAGATATGTCCGAGTATGTTCTTGATTGACAAACTCAATTTTAGGCCATCTCAGTTTTTGCAGACCATCACATAAATACCTTGGTTATCTGGATTACACAGAGTTTCAGATTCTTCTCATACATCCCAAGAGTATGTGAACACCTCATCTCACCTATATGCAGGCCTCAAGTTGGAAGCACTCAATTAGCTACATTTCCCATTAATGGAATTAAGGGGCCCAAACTTGTTCCAGCCTAGCAGTGCCTCTGTGCACAAAGCGAGGTCCATGAAGACATGGTTTGCCAAGGTTGGAGAGGAAGATTGGGAGCATCCTGCACAGCGCCCTGACCTCAACCCCACTGAACACCTTTAGGATGAACTGGAACTGATGGTTTTGTGACTGAATGGAAACACATTACCACAACCATCTTCCGAAATCTAGTAGAAATCCTTCCCAGAAGTGTTATAGGAGCAACTATGTATAAATTCCCAAGGCTTTGGAATGTTGGATTTTTTTTTTCTTTCTCATAAATGAGCACAGATAGGTGTGGTGTTGGTGTCCACATATGTTTGGTCATATAGTGCAATCACTGTTGGAATTTATGTTTTTACATTTCAGCTTAATTTGCTTATTCCACATCATGAACACTTCAATGCTTTGCCTTTTCCCCCTTATTTCCTTGGCTGGGACCAAGCAAAACATAAATATATAAAAGTAAATTCAAATAAGTTTGTTTTACAATTGTATATTTGTAATGCCTATAAAGTGTTTCTCCTTGTATTTTTGTATATTATCCTTAGGTCATTACACCACATTTTCACTCACTCATCGTTTACTTTTATCCTGTAGGTCATTTATATTCTCAGAAACCCAAAAGATGTTGTTGTTTCCTTTTTCTATTTCCACCAAATGGCCAGTTTTCTGCACAATCCAGGAACATTTGATGAATTTACGGACAGTTTCCTAGCAGGAAATGGTGAGCGGCTTTGATTTGCTTTTAACAAATGTGGCACAACTAATGAAATAATCACATTACAGACATGATGCGATCATGTTTGCTTAGTGATGTTTGGAAAGTGGACTGATCATGTGAAGAGCTGGAGAAACCCAGATTTAGGCGACAGAATTCTCTACATCACGTATGAGGAGATGATTCAGGTAATGTGTTTCCATCACAATACTTTGTGTGAGTGTCAGTTCGCGTAACGTGGAATCAGTTTGCTTGTTCACACTTTATGTAATAGGAAAATATTATCTTGCAGGATCTTCGTGCCGTTATCGATCGCGTTTCACGCTTTCTTGACCAGCGGCTGAGTGAAGACGCTCTGAAGCGCGTGACTGAACAGTGTCAGTTCAAAAACATGAAGCAAAACAAAATGTCCAATTACTCACTGGTGTCACAGGAATATTTTGACAACAGCAAATCCTCTTTCCTAAGAAAAGGTAGGCAGAAGAGGACATTGTCGTGACAGTTATTCTTTGTGATTTTGATCTGATTAGTAAAAATGAGAAATTCTGGATGTTTTGGAAGGTCTCACTTTGTTTATCCTCTTTTTAAGGAATTGCTGGCGATTGGAAGAATCATTTCAGCCCTGAGTTGGAGGCCAAATTCAACGCAGTCGTTTCAGAAGAACTGAAGGGAACTGACATTACATTTCCCTGGGATGAAGAAAACGAATGAAATTCAATTTATTATATGGAAGAATTCAAATAAATCTAACGCAAGTGAAAATCACAGTGGTCGTCGTATTAGTATTTGACATCTCTCTAGCCAGTCTTAGTGTTCTCATGGTGATGAAGGATGTTTTCTGTCCCTCCCCTGCTCACATCTTAATTGGCCTTTCACACTACATAATGTTTTGCTTGGTGAATCCATAAAGACTTGATCTATGTCTTCTACAATCAAAGCCACTGTATATTTGATCTTAGCTATCATGTTATGTAATCTATTCAGTACGGAAATGTACTACAGGCTGTGTAAGGTAAATTGTGTAGGTGAACATGTATGTATGCTATTTGGTTTTGTACCTTTTTGTAATTTGTAAATTTTCACTATCACTTTACACCGCAGCACTTTTATGTCCTCTGATCACAAGCCAAAATAAACTAAATACATTCCAAAAATTACGAAAATGTTTTGTCAAAGGGTATCTCTAAATTAGGTGCTGTTGGGCCCTGGCCCCACCAGATGTCGCTATGGAGCAGTGCATGACATGACCAATAATTCAGTGTAACAAGAAGGCCTAATATATTTTTTCTTTGTAAGTAATATTGTTGCATGTTTATTACATATGACAACGGTAGCGTTTTCCGATTCGTCCCAAATATCTTCCTCCAGCTGTTGTGTAAAAGTCAGTACTTCTCCTAGCAGTCTTCTTTTGGTGGGCACGATCATGTTGGCCCCATGCTGATGGGTGTGAATGTGAGCGTGTGTGGTTGTTTGTCTGTGTCGGCCCTGTGGTGGACTGGCGACCTGCCCAGGGTGTACCC
>JAQMYM010000019.1:3808345-3831552 GCA_030014255.1 Parauchenoglanis ngamensis
ATTTACATCAGGCTCTTTTGGGCCGACAGGTTAGGGTTCCCATTCACTAACCACCTCGGGAATCCTTCCCCATAACAAAATCATTGCATGGGCTCAGGAACACTTCCAAAAACCACTGTCTGTGAACACAGTTTGTCACTGCATCCACAAATGCAGGTTAAAACTCTACCATGTAACAAAGAAAACAAATGTAAACATGATTTAGAAACTCCACCACCTTCTCTGGGCCCGAGCTCATATAAGACGGACTGAGGTGAAGAGGAAAATTGCCCTGTTGTCTGACGAATCAAAATTCGGACTAGTGATCGGAAGGTCGTGAGTTCAATTCCCAGCACTGCCAAGCTATCACTGATGGGCCCTTGAGCAAGACCCTTAAGTCTCAGCTGCTCAGTTGTATAAATGAGATATATGTAAGTCGCTCTGGATAAGGGCGTCTGCCAAATGACGTAAATTATAATGTCAATTTTTGGTGTCTTTGTTTTGATACTGTATATTGCTGTACTATTTAACACAATTTACTATTACTTTGGTTATTGTCCTTGCTCGCACAGAGACAGTATTTTGGCTAGAAGCTATAACTGTCTGTATTAATTAGCCTTATTAGCCTTAAAACATGTTGAGGTAAATGTTAATGCTGTTCCTTCAATTGTTTAGTGGCTTTTCTTCACCTTGCTGGTCAGACATCCCTCTTCATACGTCAACTGCGCCTTCTTTGTTTAGACTACTCACTGATGCTAAAATAAAAACACAAAGATGGCTGAGTGGTTTAGGGTGGTTTATGTGCATGTTGCCTAGGAGCCAGGAGGATACTTTATCCTGGCCTGTCCTGGCCATTTTTAAAAGTTATTGGGAAATGAGTTGTTATGAATGCTGTAAACATTTAAACAGTAAAACTCGGTAAAATGTTGTATTTGTGATCGTTTACGCTAATATATAACTATCTCCTAACAAGCTCATGATTACTTAAATACGTATACCATAAAGGAATTGAAGACTTACATGTCAAACTAGTCTTCATGGCTTTATCAGACTTTATGAATCCAAATAAATATGGCAGCATTCTACCAGAATGTGAGCTACGTAAAAACCTTTTAGGAAGCGACAAACCTTTACTGCACAAAGAATCCTTTTATATAAGAATGAATTGAATATGAATACATTTTTGCTCTTTTTGCATTATGAGAAGATATTTTGGGCAGATCTTTATCTTCAGCAACTGCTTCATCCTGATCAGGGTCACAGCGGCTCCAGATCCCACCCACCCCTGCAGTACTGAGTGTAAGACGGGAGAACCTTCCAGGGCACCAAACACATACACACACACACCTAGGGCAATTTAGTATAGCCTATCCACTTACCTGCAGTTTTTGAACAGTGGGAGGAAACTGGACAACATGCAGAAAAGATCCACAAAGAAAGTAACCTGAGCTCAGGATCAAACCCAAGAGGAGTGATGCAGCATTGCTACCCTCTTCACTTAAACCGTACTTTTCAAGAGTACATCTTTTGTAGCTTGTGTGTATCTTTTACCTAGAAAAGTCCATGTAGTGTACCTTTAAAGCTTTACTCTAAAAAATAATTACTGCCAATTTTTGTACTTTGAATTGTTTTAAAGTATTAACATTTACAGAAGAAAAATGCATATTAAAGCTACAAACATTTTTCTGAGTGTAACAGTAAATATCCTTTCTTACCTTAAATATGTTAAAAAGAACAAATCATAAACAAAATCATAAAAGAGGCACAAAAAAATCCCTAAACAAATATCAAAAATAATAATAAATGTCTTTTAATGGACACACTGGCAAATTTTAAATTTGAGCTGCTTTATAAGGGTTGTAATTACTTTTTATTTTAAGATAAGTAAATTCATATATAAGAAATATACATATATACAAATATATACATAAGAAAAAGGCAGTATTACTATACATTAATTAATAAATAAATATAAGAAAAAGCCCAAGCTAAGCTTTTTTAAAAAAAGACTTTATACATGAGTTCAATATTTTTTAATGTAAGGAATCATCTATTACTTTACTGCTTCATAATTTTACATTTTAACTACATAAATATTGAAAGAAGTTGCTCATGAAGCTTATGAACCAGATATAAGACACATATAAGTCAAAAATGGAATATATTTGTAATGTAGTAAAGTGACATTTTAAAGGCTTCAAATTCGTAATAATTAGATAAAGTAAAAAAGCTCATCCATTTATGTGGGAGAACAATAGTAGAGTCATTGCATCTTCGTGGTGGGTCATTTTAGTGCTGTACGTGACATACTCAGCGCATGTGACAATGAGGGATAATTTAGGTCTTTTGGTGCTTATCTGTCTCTCTCCTTTTCCTGGAGTGTCTGTCTCAAGCACTGTGGAGTGCATCTAAGAGCATGTGCTGTCCGTTTATCCATGTGTTCATTAGAAACAAGGACTACATTCCAGGCTCCAAAACTTTACCCTATTGTCCGAGGGACTTTTGTTTGTTTATTGAAATAGAAAGAAGACAAAACCGGGAACCGCTGCTGGACAATACTTTTAGGGAGCTGGCGTCAAATGGCATCCTGAAACATAAAGGGTGTGGATTTGAAGTGTCTTAAATTGAGACTTAAATTGAAAGTACTAAACCAGAGCATCAGTGTGTCTTTTAAATGTTATAGAGTGTTCACAGCAGCTACTACTACAATATACAGTGGATATGAGAAAGAAAGAAAGAAAGAAAGAAAGAAAGAAAGGAAGCCAGGAAGTAAGGAAGCAAGGCAGAAAGAAAGAAAGAAAGAAAGAAAGAAAGAACGAAAAAAAAGAAGTGTCTATCATAATAAAATAATAAAATAATCATGTGTTTCTCAACCGGCTAATACAATCAACTTCAAAAATTTTGGCACCCTACAAGAGTAAACATCACACACATATGATTTAAATATTCCACTGACATGACTGGAGACTTAACCTACTTTCCGTAACCTAGTATTTTCTTTAGAAAACTTATGTGGCAAATTGATTAGCACCCCTACAGAATATACACACTATTAGTGAAATTAGTGACAAGTGAAAACACCATTAAACACAATAAGTGACATAATAACAAATATTTAAGACTTGATAAGGGTCTCAAAAAACAAACAAAAAACCCAAACTGAAGAGTGCTCCTTCTATTTGTGTTGGTGTTTGTTTAGAACACATTATCTGTTCATTCCAAATAATGTATTTATATTCAGTTTCATCCCTACTACAAATGTAGGTCGTCTGATGGACTGGTAAAGGAACAAAACAAAAATAAAATCAAAGATCCCCTGTGGAGGTTTCTCCCATTACCCCGCTTTGAAAGTGCACGCTGCCCATAATGAGAGAAAATGAGTAGATGATAAGCACTGTGATACGAAGCCCTCAGTGGGTGGACTGCATCCCTGGTGACCAGGCGGACCGCTAGGGCCTCTGCGATTGATACGCTATCGGGATGGAAGTGTTGGGAAAGGTCAGTGGTGTGGCGGCACTTTGGACAAGGCCAAAATTACACAGGGCTCCATCTGGGTGGCAGGTCTGATTAAAGGACTAATGTGCTGCCAGGAAAGTGCGAAGAGTTTGTCTTAAGATGAGATTGTGTTGCAACGGAAACAGATAAGCTACAGTGAAAGCTTGCCTTGTTGTTGTTTTCAAAGCAAAATTGGCTTTTAGTGGAATTTAAAAAAAATGTAGTGTTACAAATTTTGAATGATTTCATTTCAATGTACAAAGGGTTTTTTGCACCTAGCAACCCCCAAGCAAGAAATGCTACCAATGTGTATATGCAAAAATGTAACATGTTTAACACAGCACAAATGTGATGCTGCTTATTTAAAGTGAAACACAGTTGGATTTCCTCCAACTAATCCTGGTCTAGATTTTTGAAATTAAAAATTGATTGGACAGATTACTTCCTAGTTTAGTGCTAACAGATTACAAATAGGATGGATAAAATAAAAAGTCTTCCTCCTGGGGAATATACAATGTGCAATGTAGACATAATTGGGCAAAACTAGATAAAAGATTCCTTAAACTGAGCTCCTGAAGAAGACATGTTCGAGCTCACGAAATGATGGTTTACTGGAATCTTAAAGTACTTAAATTAGACTCAAATTGTTGTCTCAAATTTGTAGTGCTTTGCCTTACCACTACAGTAAACGGACGTTTGCGGACGTGCTCTGATACGGCACACATCATTCTGCCTAACTGGACCTGTATAGTATCAAATTTCCTTAAATGCCCATAATATTTTCCTGCAGGTCTTCTGTACTTCAGTGTGGCCTACCAGAAGTGAACAGAGTGATTTAGTAAATGTGTTAGGCCTGCCAGTATTGTTTTTACCACACTTTCAGGCATTATTCAGAATTGCAGCAATCTGAGCGTGGCAATCTCTCAGAATCCACTTGAACATATTGTTCTTGGAAAAGTGTACTGTCCTAGAATACACACATCCACTGACTACTTTATTAATTTCCGCATTATTAATCCATATGTGTTGTTTCTTTAGTTTTGTACCTAAGAACTGCTCCTGTAATGACAAGGACTGTTCTGGCTTTTATTTACAAAATGCATGTACTAAACATCTTTGTCAAATATTCAGCACTGTTTAACATTAAAGTATATGGTTGTAGAAGGGTAATGAATTATAAAGTCACTATCCAGTATCACCCAAAAGAAGATGGATTCACTTTCAAGGTTCGTTTCACTGGTTCTTCCTCATGCCATCTCAGGGAGTTTTTGCTTGCCATTGTCACCTTTGGCTTGCTTATTATTAGTCTTAATCTAAATCCAGATTTCTGTACAGCTGCTTTGTGACAATGTCTATTATTAAAAGAGCTATACAAATAAAATTTAATTTAATTTAATTAAAGTAACCGACCCGCTAATGGAAGTACGTGTACTAACTATGCTATATTATTACTGTAGTTTATTTTAGAAACCCTTATCTATGCAATGTGGCTAAAGTAACAAGGTAACTTTGTATACAGTCTAGCTGTGTACAGACCATTGAGGCAATGAGGACTGATAGTAAACATTAGTTTAAACTTTCCATTAAAAAGCATCAGTACATCAACTATCACCAAATTTAGAGAACCAATGTCTTTTCTATGGACTCTATAAAGATGTATTTATTCAATGTTGCCTCATGACAAAATCAGGTCGCCAATCTATCACACGGCTAAAACAGAGAGATGAATAGGCATTCTCATGACATTTTGCAGTACTGTAATGTAGCATAGAAAACAGAATAGTGTAAGCAGGGTAGTGACAGCAATAGGTGGGATTGAGTCTTTGGGGACACTTTCCATGAGCAGAAAAGCATCTCAGAATGCACAGCACATCTAACCTTGCGACAAATGGGCTACAACGGAAGAAGACCACATCAGGCTCCACTCCTGTCAGCCAAGAGCAGGAATCTGGGACTATAGTTGGCACAGACTCACTAAAACTGAACAGGTGAAGATGGGAAAAAGAGCAGGTGATGTGTTTCCAATCTTCAACTGCTTGCATTTAGTCAAAGCCACTAAGATCACATTGTGATCTTTGATGTGAACATTAACTGAAGTTCCTGAGTCTATGCATTTACTGATTAGATGATTGCATGAATGTACAGGTGTTCCTATTGAAGAGGCTGGTGAGTGCATATTCTCTGTGATGCTTTTATTTAGTATTAAGCATCTATGTATTGTTTTCTACAGCCAATCACAGATGACTCCACATGCAGGGTGGGTACACCCTGGACAGGTCACCAATCCACCAGATGAACAACTATTCACACTCACTGGACAGTGGACAGTTTAGAGTAGCCACTTGACCCAACTTGTCTTTGGAGGAAACTAGAGTACCCAGAGGAAGCCCATGCATGTACGGGGAGAACACGCAAACTCATGCAAAACAAAGAGGAGCCCTTGATCGACCTGGGGATCGAACCCAGGACCTTTCTGCCTAGCCATTACACCACTGTGCTGCCCCTTCAGGACACAGTAGGGATAAAATGTATATACATAACTATTATAATTGCAGGTTTTTGTCATAAATGAAACCAAGATAAATCATGTCAGATATATATCAGCAATCAACAAAATTCAAGTGAAAAACAAATAAAAAATTACAGTAACCTGATTCCACAACTGTGCACACCCTTTTATAAGGAGGCATGTGACTGTGCTTAAAATTAACCAATCACATTCAAATTCATGTTCAAATGTAATTATCATTCACCTGCCATCAGTGAAGTGATTCTTATTAACCCCAAATAATGACCATGTATGTGTATGATTTTCATGAAGTCTAGGTTTCTTCTGACTGCTGAAGCAAAAGAGCTTATACAGCATGTACACGATCTCATTGTTGAAAGATATTGATCAGGAATGGGCTACAAAAAACAATGGATGTGGATATCTATTGATGTTGATATGGATATCTGTTGAGCTATGGATACCACATACCAATCCATTTTGGCACAAAACCAGCCGGCCTCTTTTAGACAGATGAAAATGAAGAAAAATTGTACCTTCCTGCACAATAACAACCTAAACACAAATCCAAATCAGTAAAGGAATGGCTTCAGAAGAAGAAGAACGGTGTTTTGGAATGGCCCAGTCAGAGGCCAGATCTACCTATTGAACATCTGTGAAACTTGAAGTAGGCTGTGCACAGGAGATTCCTTTTCAATTAAATATACTGTATCTGGAGCATTTTGGAAAGGAAGAGTGAAATAAAATGAACAAATCAAGAAGTGCTAAGTTGGTAGCATCTTACCCAAAAAGTCTGTCTTGCATTTTTTTTTTTGTTTGTTTGTTTATTTTTCATTCTCCCCCCCTAAAACATTTCTATTTCCTTTTTTCAATTTATATTTTATCTTGGTTTTATTTATTTACTTTTTTACATTACAAAAAACCTGAAATTTTTGAAGGGGTTTGTAGAGTTTTAGTAACCTCTCTAAAACCTTTAAGACCATAAGATTTCAGAAGTGCAAAGGATTTTCTTCAGACTGCTGAATAGAGTCTAGTATAATAAACCGATACAGTGAAAAATAAGTAGTTGTAGTAAAATCAAAAACAACAAATACTGTTGTATTGAATATGGACTAAAAACTATATAAACTCCAAATAACAAGTTAAAAGCTAAATTTAGCATTTTAGAATCCATTGAATCCATTCCAGTTCTGTACACAAATGTTTACTTGGCTCCCATGAGGATGCGCACAGCACAATACCACATTGTGTTTGACACGCAACTCATCGGTTATTGTTCTCAGCCAGAGAAGGTGAGTGAAACAATTGGAAATCATAAAAATAACCCATGGGTTGTTTACTAAAATCTTATCCTGGCAGTACGTGACTGCTTGTGCATATGTCACAGAAGAATATTCATTTATACAGTAAGCTAGTACACGCAATATCATGACGACCTTAGTGGAGCCACCTCCTATTAAACACTTCCTATTACATGACAGCACAAACCAAAAAAAATACTGCTTATCATGTGGTGAACAAAAGATTTTTACAAGAAGGGATGAAGAACCATTAAAATAATACAATTTAAAAAGTCTTTGGCATCCCACTGCTTCCTTCCCTGTTAGCTTGACAGCATCCTGTTATTTTAATCATTCAAGTTGGTTTCATGCTTTCATTCATTCATCCATTTTAAATAGGACACCAATTTATTGCCATGCCCACACCTAGAGGCAGTTTACCCTAGCCAGTCTACCTACTAACATGCTGCTTTTGGGAGGTGAGAGGAAATCAGAGAACCCAGAGGAAGCCCACGTAGACATGGGGAGAACGTGCAAGACTCCACACAGACAGTAACCCGAGGGCAGGATCAAACCCTCAGCTCTTACATAACAATTGAATCAGTTTTATACAGAAGTCTGTTTTTTAATGGCACTGTTTTAATTCAAACACCATTCGATGTAACTGGAATCATGGTTAACCATTTAAAATGTTCATTTTGACCTGTCAGAAGGCTCCTGCTGGTGAAAGAAATATGGGAAATGACTACTTTGTGTTGTTTCTCAAATAGGTCTAATTAAGCTTATAATCTATCTAATAGGCCTTCTAGAATTATATCCACACTGCATACTAGACCACCTACCAGCATGTATTTGGGAGGTGAGAGGAAACCAAGAGAACCTGGAGGAAACCCATGTGAACACAGGCAGAACATGTGAAATTCGGTCTACACCATAACCTGAATTCAGGATCAATCTGGGGACTCTAGAGCTGTGGGCTGGCAATGCCCATTTTAAGGTTTGGGTAGTAAATAAATTAGTTATTCTTGCTACACCAAAAAAATCTTCAGCCAAAAAAAAAAGAAAAGAAAAAAAAAATCATATGTATAATGTCAAATGTATCATTGTTTTACATTACTAAACCATGTGGGTTTCCTCACAGTTCTCCGGTTTCCTCCTTGAAATGGAATAGTGTATGAATGTGTGTACACGATGAACCAGCATCCCATCCAGGATGTGATTCCCATCTCTCATTCAGTGTTCCTGGGATAGGCTCTGGAGCCACGGTGACCCTGACCTGGATTAAATAGTTAGCGAAGCTAGTTAATAAAACACTTTTGGATATTTCCCAGCATTTGTTTTTTAAATGATCTATTACTGATTTACTCATGAAACTCATAGCTATGGAAGCCCATTTAGGGAAAAAAAGGTAGAAAAAGATGCAGAACATTTTTTCTTTCTTTTTGACAGGAGCAGTATGTCCATGTATGGCAAATTTTTTTCATCTCCAAACTTATAAAAATAAAGAAAGCAATATGTTATGCAATTTTGTATTTTCATATATGGATGTGTACTCACAGACTGGAAAGAAAATATTCTATATGGTCAAAAGTATGTGAAAACCTGGTCACCATATCCATATATGCTTTTTGAAGCTCACTCAAGATCTTTCATTTCAAACTTGGCAAACCATGTCTTCATGGATCTCGCTTTGTGCACAGGGACATTGTGATGCTGGACCAGATTTGGGTCTCTTAGTTCCAGTGAAGGAAAATTGTAATGCTCAACAAATAAAGACATTCTATACAATTGTGTGCTTCCAACAGTGTTGGGAAGATCCACATACGACCATATAGTGTAGTGTATCTTCACTGCATAAAAAAAGTCATCTTAGCAGGTGAAAATGTCTTAAATATAGTAAGATTTAAATATTTCCTATTTTAGGATTACAGTAAACCAAAGATATGATTATTAACCCTACATGTTTTACTCATTCCAAACATGAAATAGTCTTGTTCAATGGCTGAAATTGAATTTCTAGAAAGAAGCAAAATTACCTGCTAATGTAATTAGAACAGTTCATGGAGGAAAGGAGTAAAAGTATCCAAAAACAGGCTCAATGGGATTATTTAATTTGATTAATCTCATAATAAATAAAAAATATTAAACACTTTTTTTCTAAATTGGACTTGCTAAGATATCTTTTATTCTTTTTTCCTTTTTTTCTTTTTTCTTTTTGCAGTGTTTATGGTCTACGTTCTCGTCTCTTTAATAAAATGTACCATGATGCAATACATTCCTTCATGAGGTCTCAGGAGAACGATGTCCTCGTGCCGTCTGGCGCACTCCAGAGGAGAGAGGCAGCGGCCCCGGCGCCTGTCAGGGTAGGGCACTTTTTTTTTGTCATCCTCCTCGTCGGCGGAGAATTTCAGTAAAGCATCAGGACGCGGAAAGGTCGACGAAGATTTCAGAGATAGCGATTTTCCGGTGTGTCTCCGTCTTGAGCCTCGCCGCAGAGTATAAAAGAACTGAACATGGAAGAGGTTTTTGCATTTTGGAGCGCCTTTTACGCAGTTGCAGATTCACAAGCTGTAGTGAACCATGGCAACGTCCGCGGTCACACTCACACTCTTTGCCTTTTTCTATATTTTGTCGACATTTACAGGTAAGAATCGCTCTTTAAATTTCTCAATTAATATATTTGTTAAAAATATACTTAAGCAGCTTATAACTGAAACGCCACGTGCGTCTTATATTTCCCCTCAGTTAATAAATATATATTTTAATATATTTTTTAAACGTTTTCTGTTCTCCAGTTTTCCCCTGAAATTGTAAACACTTTCAAGGATAAATTATTATTATTATTATTATTATTGTTGTTGTTGTTGTTGTTGTTGTTGTTCTTGTTATTATTAATGATAATACAAGACAAGAATATAGTATGACTAATCATTCCTAATAATCATAATGTAGTATTCTTCTGACTAAAAGGCCAAACATTTCCACAAATAAACCTATATTGAAGAATTCAAGGCTTAAAAGTTTCACTGTACAGGAAGAAATTATGACCTATAAAGGATGTCCTTTACTACAACTATGGAAAGGAAATCCTTGACCACAAATAGCCATTGACTTCTTTCCAAGTCACCTGTTATAATATCTTAGAGCTAATTTTAGCCTTACTATATCATTCCTCATATGCACTTTGTTTCTTTCCATGCAACCTGTTTCTTTTTACTTCTACTGTAAGCCTTAAAAAAAAAAAGGAAAAAAAGTGATCTTTCACTAATAAATGTTTATTTTAACAGATGCTACAACAGAAAAGCCCAAATTGGATCTCATCGTCACGAATAAAGATATTCTGGTGGGAAGCACAGAGTTATTGTTTTGCAGAGGTTAGTGTGTTTTTGTATTCTGTTTTCCATTAGCAACCACAGGCTAAGATAAACTATTGAGTAACCTTTCATTTGGATAGATTCCTTTAGATGATCCACAAGCTGTCATGATCCAGCATATCAATTATCAACATGTCAGATGATGTTTATTGTTTACGGGGGAGACCAATTCATAGTCTTTAGATCAATGAAAAAGTAAATTGGACCACCCAAAAAAAGCGGCCTCATAAGGAAGAAGTTAATAGTCTGGTGATGTATTAAATATGAACCGCCATAAACTGGACTATCAAAATTAAAGAAATAAAGGCACAAGCTATTAGTCTATAATATAATATAATAATCTAGAGTATAGATTATAGACCATTAAGAACCACAAACCGTTGATGTGTTGTTTATAATTAGTAGTCTGTTTTTTTACTGTCTTTAGATGCTTTGGTGAGTGTTTGCAGAAATAAAAGTGTCAATAATTATTTATTATGAAAAAATATATCCTTTTAGGAAAGAAGTACATCAAGAAAATTGCTAAATCTGTAAAATGATCTTTGGCGAAAAGGAACAAGGTCACATAATCTCCTATGTTCTGTAATGATATGCTGAATATGTATAGGAACTCACTGATGTATGGTCAGAGCTGGTGTTGATAAAATTTCCATAACACCAGCTCTGACCATAGTTCCATAGTCCATAGTTAGACCATAGTCAGGAATATGACAAAAAGAGAAAAAATAGAGACCTGTGAGATAATGCCTTTTTATAGCTGATATAATATAAGTGATAACAGGAACAACATGCTTCATGGATGTTGCACAAATAGGGAAAAAGGATGATGTCCCAGTCTTTAACAAATTAAATTGTATTCATTGAGAAATTGATATTGTATAAGGCTGTAAGAGAGGCATGGTGTCATTGGAAAATAATCAACAATGGGGTGGTGTGATGTGGGCTAACCTGAAGTGGACCATTCATATATACTAGATTATGTCACCTAAATGGAGTGTTTTATAAAACTGTCATATGGCAAGATATGAAATTTCCTTATTAGTGCCAATGGTTGGCTCATTAGAAAAGAACAAATAATGAACCAAATTACCAGGAGAAATTTCTTATCATCATATAAGAAAGAAAACATCTTCAGGAATGGTCAGATTCTAAAATCATCATCAGCTTCCAGCCACTAAATCCTTTCATAGTTAGTGTCAAACATTAGAGTCATATATGAATTTCTGGCCTTACATGTAATATCATGTCATAACAAGTTCAAATCCAGTAAATCAAATCAAATCAGTAGCAGAATGGGATGAATGAAGGATTAAGCAATTTTGTTTTGAGTATTGTATTTTCATCATGAAATCCATTTTATCTGCAGCAAATAAATTTACAGAATTCACATGGCAGAAGAACGGAGAAGAAATTGATGAGAGAATAGAAACCGAAGAAGAAAAGAGTAAGCTGACCTTGAGTAATGTCAAGCTAACAGACAGTGGAACGTACAAGTGCATTGGTGACTTCGGTACTGAAAGCCAAGAGGAATCCATCAACATATACGTCTATGGTAAAACATCTTATAATTTTTTTTTATTACCAATTTATACAACTTCATTTATTTATGAAGCCCATATTCCAGTCAAATAAAAGATTTCAATGATTACAGAATAAAGTGGTAATCAATTTTGCATTTGTAATGCTCTACATATGTTAACTTCTATAACATCTTAAAGTATCATGAATGTGTTGATAGCATAAATAAACTAACAACCTCCAAGAATAAAAAAAGGATTTAAAAAAAAAATCTTGATCAGTCAGCTCATAATGATAAATGTGTTATGCTGCCTTAGACTAAAACTTGTAACTCAGAATTTCACCTTGGAAAAAAACAACGAAAACACCTCCTCAACCTGGAAATTTGGTACAGTCTCTTCAAACCCAAGTTCAGCAACATGGCTGCTCCTAGCGTCTCCAAAGTTGCCAAAAGTAGTAATATTTGTATTTGCTGAAGATCAAGCAACATCAGACATGTTAGCTTGTTAAACCTGAAACACTGACCATACAGTTGTATAATTGTACTGAGGAGGTAAATATACATTACTCATTGCAAGTATCTGGCTAGATTGTTGTTAATGAAAGATAAACAAGGTGACATCCATGTTTTTTCCCCGCATTGTAGCTCTAACGTGACAAATGGGAGGTGATTCCTACTACTGAGTTAATTCAAACTCAGCATTATTTTCTCTTCTCTGATTCATATAAAAACAAAGTCATATGGAACTCTAATGTCACCTCACAAATCTGGACATATTCTCCAGCAATGCTCTATAAAAAGATTATACAATGCCTGTAAAGGAGCTGTGTAGGCAATAATGTCTTACCCAATATATTTGCTTTTTTGTCCAATGTTCTTGTTAGAGAGACCACACTTTGGTTCAACTAAGACATATCATGAGTTTTTGGTGAACACCACGGTGCACGTTCCATGCCTGGTCACAGGGAAGCCTGAAGTGGAGATCATCTGGTATTGGAATGGTGTCCGTGTGCTAAATAATGGTAAGACCGTAAGGTACAGGCTTTTGGAGTGTTGTTGCAGTGTGTGAAAACAACTGCGGGTGGGGGATAATCAGTTTCTCATCAAATTGTGTGATCTTTTTTTAAATTAATGCATTGTAAAACATAATCTCAGTTATTAGAGCTATAAACAATAGTTTATATGAGACTAGTAATTTTATCACCTTTCTGGCCTCACATTAAAATGAATTCTGAAATAATTACAGTATATTTAAGATTTTTGACGAAAATGTTTACTATATTAAAAATACCTTTTTTGTATGAATCCACTTTCAGTAATTTGGGTTCTTTGCATAAAAAAAGAATTGAACTGCTGACATTTCTGAGCTAGTTTAGTACACCACAAGACAGATTTTTTTTTAGTTAAAAGGTAAACCAATGACATGTACACTCAAAGTTTGTGACAGTTTTGGTAAACAAATTTACCTCGATAATTTGACCAAGTTTGAGATAAAGAGATCAACCTATTTCAAGAATTGCTAGTGCTATAAGAAAGAGAATTGTATTAATTCCCTCCTCATTCTCTATTTCACAGACACAGGTAATCTCAATGTGCTGCCAAATGGGACCTTGGAGATTACAAGCATTCAGAGGGAAAATCACGGAACTTATGTCTGCGAAGGAAAAATCAAAGGAAGGCCCATATCAGAGACTGTGAACATCTCAGTTGTTGTAAATGGTAGGGCATGAGAACATGTACAGAATTCAATGAGTTAAATTACGGGTTAAACTATGAGATTTAAAGATTCTTAATATAAGATGCCTCTTCTTGGTTCCTCTAGTTCCACCAACTGTCATAGTTCGCGATGAGAGGACAAAGGTTTTGGCTGGTCCAAAGAGTAATGCCACTTTAATCTGCTTGGTTGCGGGAGAACCCCATCCAAATATTACCTGGCAAATGTAAGTACATTAAGTAATGAGTACAACACAATGGGATAGTTATGGAAAAGTAATTACAGCATGGTGGTGTGATGTAGCCTGATGTGACGCAGTGTAACTTTTACTACACTGAAGATGATTATTTTCTTTGTTACCTTGCAGCCTGAACTATTCTCAGAGCTGCTCTTATGGAAAATTAATCAATATTTCTGACCAGATCAGAATTAAGAATTTAACAACACTGTGGTATAAGGGAGAAACAAACAATTCTTTCATTCATAAATGACAACAATTTATGTTATACTGAATCCTTAATGTTAATGTTACTGAAATTAAATATTGTGTTAAGAGCTTAAGAATTATTATAATTCCTTCAAATAATGATACCAGAGCTGCTGTTATTTTTTGTGTAAGTTCATTTTTTGTATAAATTGTTCATTAACCATACTGTAAACCCAAAATACTGTTGATAAAATGCAACAGTGATGTCATATTATTATTATTATTCCTCTCGTCCCCCTCTCAGACCTGACACATCAGTTTCCTCTCGCTACATATACAACTCAGACAAGAGTAAGCTCATCATTCCAGGTGTGGCCAGAAGTGACTCTGGAAAATATGTTTGTTCCGCTGTCAATAAAGTTGGAGTGGACAGTGCGGCATTAACACTGGATGTCTTAGGTGAGAAAAATGTTCCCAAGAAAGTCAATTTTTGCCCCCAAAAAATGTCCAGTTCACTTTACTTTCACTTTCACTTTACTTTTAATGCAACAGAAAATAGATATGACCAAAAGTATGCAGACCCCTGACCATCACACACATATGCCGTTCTTTCCCAAATGATTGCCACAAAGTTGGAAGAACACAATTATATAGGATGTCTTTGTATGCTGTAGCATTACAATTTTCCTTCACTGGAAATAAGAGGAACCCAAACCTGTTCCAGCATGACAATACACCTGTACTGTGAAAAATACGTTTTAAATTGAAAAACTGAGTAATGAGCTTGAAATGTTCACTTGCACAAAAATATCTTAGTCTGACATGTCCTCAAAGAGTCATTTCCCAACTCATCACAGTGCATTGTTGTATCACCTGAATTTATGCAAATATGGTGTTTTTTATACAGCATGTTAACTATGATTTGGTGGTTGCTGTTTTCAGAGCTTCCGTCGGTGAGACTGAACCCGAGTGAGAAGGTCGTGAAGCTCGGAGACTCAGTATCTGTCTTCTGCAGTGCCAATGGACATCCTACACCCACCATACAGTGGCTGAACAAGAGCACGAAAGGTGGCATGGTAATAGGCATTAGATTATTAGCTCATATACTGAAATGTTTGTTTTTTTTAATTGATAAAAAATTGACTGGAATTTGGGTATTTTACTTTACGCAGGTATCTCACTAATAAATGTAAAGAGTGTAAAATTTCCAGGTAAATTAAAAGTTAAAGTGAAATTAGAATTGGCCTGTTTCAGATATTAAGTCTTAACATTTTACTATAATTTTAGAAGAGGAATCATTATATTGCAAATATGGCTGGGGTAATAGGGCTAGCCCCTCCGTTCAAAATTAAAAGATATTAATATAATATTTCATTTTTGACATCCATATCAGAATCTTTGCTGTTAACAAATGGTGTAAGGTGGATTGTTCTGGATTTTTGTGAAACAGCACCACCATTGGCCATAAGTAAAATACACAGAATAGTACAAAGAAGTGAGACTGGGGCTGATTTCTTTGTAGAAAGTAGATTAAGTAACAGTCATAACACATTATTACACAGCATGAAATGCGCCCTAGATTTCACAGATATTGGAGTTCAGCCCTCTCATCTAAAATCATATCTAGCAATCACATCACTGATATTTTAGTACAATTATAGCTTTAATTTTTAAAGATCACAGAAAAGCCTAATATTTCTGATTGAAGGTCTTTATTGTTGTAGTATCAGTTTTACTGCCTCTTAAAGATTTTCTGGAGGTGTTGGTCATTGGGATCAGGCTCTGATTAGCAACATACCTTAACCCAGTGACTCTCAATGCCTTTTTGTTAAGCACAGTGTTTTTTTCTGATATCACATTCTCTTTCCTGTGTATGTGTTTATAATGCAGCCCTCTACTGATCGGCTGAGTGCTGTGGGATCGCAGCTTCAGATCAAGAATGTGGTGTCTTCTGATGGTGGTGTGTACTCCTGCAAAGCCACCAACGAGGCAGGCAGCAACACACAGAACTTTGTTCTAATGAGTAAGAGCAAACAAAAATAATTTGGACTTTTCATGCATAATAGTGATTGTTTTGTGAAGAATTTCTTCTTCTTCTTCTTCTTCTTCTTCTTTCGGCTTTGTGAATAATTTCTGTTTGGCATAAATGTTGGCCATAGACCTTTTTATGTGGTTGCTATTGATGGTGGTTTTCAAGAATGAGCAATAGATTCTAATTTTATGGAGGGTGTTTGGAGCTTCCTTTTCACATTTCCCCCTTATTTATGACATTAGTAATTTCTCAGTGTCTCCTACTTCCTTACTTTCAGCCTCTCCAGAAGTACCAACCTCGTTCTCTATACCTGGACCCTCAAAGTTCAACATCATCCTGAATAATTCTGTTCTGGATGGGGGTTCTCCCATTACTCAGTACATCATCCAGTGGAAAAAAGAATCAAAGGATGATTGGAATGAGACTGCAGTCCCATTTTCTGGTAATTTCCTTAATCTTGATGTCATAGCATCTTCAGTATATAAAACGTGACAAGTATTATATAACCATATGCAGAGACCAACGTCAAACCATATTTACACAGTGAGCATTTATTCAGAAATTATTTATCTAACTATGCAAATGTTGTTCTACATGTTGTTCATGCCTCCGAGACAGGTTTTTCTGTAGAGTCTGCCTTTATACATAACATAAAAGCAAGAGGCAATTTACAAATTAAAAAATGTTTTAATGATTTATGAATGAGAAGATTTCAAGCATTTTGTATATTGCAGACAAAATGTTGCATGAATACTCCTAGTTATAATTATTACAGGACACTTTTGATAATTTTCTTTTTTTAAATACCTAGGTCCACTGGAGGTTACATCTCTGGCTCCATACACTGAATACTTTGTCCGCGTTGCTGCTAAAAACAAGTATTTTCTTGGAGGCTTTTCAGCTGAAATGAAGGTTCGCACCCTGGCCAAACGTGAGTACCAACAATACTCCATAAACATCTCTTCTCTTCTGGCTTACCTGCAAACACTTGGCCTTTGCAGAAAATGGATATGCTAGGGTACTCTTAGAATAAAGATTCAAAGGAATATTTGTGGAGTTAAGGGTTCTTAACTTTGTAAAAGGATTGTAGTCCAGAAAATGTGAACACTATTATATTGTGCGGTTGTACTTACGACATTTACAAATCCTCCCAAAAGAACAACCAAGGACCGCTCATGGGTACAAGCTTAGACTTTTTTTTTTGTCAAAGAGTGTAGTAGTACAACTACATTCGTTTTTTTAAATCCAGCATAACTTAACTTCTGTAACTTAAAAATCCTATGAAACAATTTCCATTTTATTTTGCCAAATGTTTCCTTCCTTCTCATATTCATACATTTAATTAAAAATAAAAAAGTCATGTTTTATATTAATTTCATAAACCCATTTCTCATTGTTCATTCTTATGTTCCTTCCTCTAACTGACTGATACCTGACCTGACTTCTACTTGACATCATGCTCCATCTGATTATCTTTCACCCTGCCACTGTGACCTGCGTCGGCTGTCATTCCTATTGCTTTACTGATGCTTCTAAAGAGGGTGAGTCAGTAATGAGTCAGTAGTATAATTAAATAGACCTATCAGGCACTGTGTAGTTGAGGGTTATGTACAGTTTTATGTAGAGTCATACAGAACAGAATTTGTTGTCTAGAATATTCAGTAAAACAATAAATGATGCTAATATTAGTCATGAATGTTCTTGGGTCCTTAAGTATTCATCCAAGTGTTTGAATTTCTGCTTTTTTTTTCTCTGTGTAGGGGAGCCAGACATACCTGAACTGTCTGCAAACGAGGGCAAGATAGAGAGGAACTCCTATTCAATTCCAATCAAGCAGCTCAGTGATGGGGGCTATCCCATTAAACATTATGTAGTGAACTACCGAAAGGTTAGTATGAAACTAAATGAGGCAAACCTTTAATCAGTGGTTTAGAGATTTATTTAGGGTTTTTGGAAGGAGTCTCCAGGGTCAGAGCTTTGTAAAAGTCAATGATAACATTGAAAATGTATTTATTTATTTATCTATTTTGGGTTTTGGAGTTTCTGTGGAACCCACCGCATAGCTGTATATATGTTGTTTCACAGATTTTTGATCTTTCACAACATTTAATGTAACTAGAAACTGTTAAAACGTATGATGTGTTGTTTTCTAATAAATAAACATTATCAAATTGATGAGGTATGAGAGGAATAAAACCCTGTGTGCTGATGTAGTAACTTTGGACCGCATCACATTGCCACATCATTGATTATTTTCCTATAATAGCAGTCCTTGTCATGTGTTATTCCTTATTAGACTACATGTAAATGAACATCTGTATCTTATTTCAACAGAACAAGGAGGGTGAGCCCTGGAAAGTAAAGGAAACAGACGCAAACTCCAGTAGCATTCACCTCCAGAATCTTGAATATGACTCGGAATATGAGGTTGAAATCATTGCTGTTAACATTAATGGCTTCTCCAAACCAGCTAAAGTCAATTTCTCCATCCCACAAGGTAATCACAGTACATTCCTGAACTTCTTTGATACATGATTAAATCTTACCTTTTTGATTCATTAGATGGATGATGATGGTGATGATGATGCCTATATACTCTTGTGTTTTTACTAACCTGCTTGCAGCTCCGCCCAGCCTGGGTAAAGGTGGTGTCGTGGCCATAGTGTTGGTCATCTTCGTGCTGCTGTTGGTGGGGGTTGATGCTCTGTGTTGCTACACAAATCACTGTGGCATCCTCAACTTCTTGGCCCGAAAACTGTTTGGCCCCAACGTGTCTGAAGCTAAAAGTTTGGAGGAGGGTGTGTTTAACAGCGTTGCTGTGTAAGTGACCTTGTTCTTTCATTCTCTCTGACTACAGCAAGGATATAGTATATGTCTTATCTTATATCATGTGGATTAGGTATCAAGCTGGACACAAATTCATTTCTTCCTAAATCATTCGCAGGAACATTTACAGAAGACATTTTCTGTTAATGAAAACATTGACTGATCAGCTTCAAATTATATAATTAATGTTGAGTTACTCCACTTTTTTATACAAAATATTTTGTCAAGCTTAAATACCTTTTTATTTCAGTTACATACACTAATTTAATGGAAATTTAAAAAAAAGGCATGGACAAACATTTAGCATATGCTTATGAGATGCAATGGCCGTTCACTGTGAGCTGTTTGCCTTTTAGGAGTTTTTTGGGCGTCACTAAATATGAATGTGCCATGAATGTGCCTGGTAATTTATGCCTGATTAGGCTTTACCAACATATGCACAAAAGAAAACAAGCATTACTGAAAATCCGGATTTAGTTCGGTTTGGCTTACAAAAACATTTCCACACAACTTTTTAAAAAATTTCATAAATGAGTTCCAGTGTGTTACAATATACATTAATTTGACATTGCATGCAGTTTGGATAAAGCAGCCTATGCTACTCTTTCTGTAATTCACTTTCCATCAACGTTCATGAGTTCATAAATGATTGCTGTGAATGGTCATGCCATCATTAAATTCCTGGGTTTTTGTTCTTTTATCCAGAACCATGAATGGGCTTGAGAAACCAAGGGTTAGCATCCCAAAACTACAGTCACAAAACAAGACGGGAAATGGAGCGCAGTCAGACGTCACTTGTGACAAAGCGCCGCTCACAAAATTTGAGTAGGTGACCATTTCTGGTATACATACTATATGTATATACTGATATTACAGTCCATACACACACACACACACACACACACACACACACACACACACACACATATATATTTAGCATCATTATAAATTCCTATAAATATTAAGATTGGCATTCGAGTCAGATTTGTCAGTTTCTCAGCACTTAGTTTCTGATGCCACTAAGCATACTAAATAAGTTTCCAGACTTTTGGCCTCTCTCATTCACGACATCTTGATGCTGACACCTTAGGTGCTGACCTTGCTAGCTAATTTTAACTAATGCATGTGATTAACAAAGTATGCTTTATTGTTGGTAAGGTACCTGTAGACAGGACTGTATACTAAATAAATTACTGAGGATAAAACAATTACAAAACAAGACTCAGATAATGAAATCCCACTTGTTTCAACCTGTGACAAATATATTGGTTAATGTTAGTGATATTATAGGGATAGCAGGAAGATATGAGGCCATTTCCAAATGACATCCATGAACTGTATATTTATGGATAATAATGTTTGTTATTGTGTTTGTTTGTATGTTATTATCCATGTGTTCATTGAGATTTACAATGAAATATAATGATCATAAATTGAATATGTAAAATACAATGTATTCGAAGTGGATTTCAGTGTGAATAAACATAGTGTATTTTCTCCCTTTAGGAAAGCTCCAGCTAATGCTGATCCAGTCAATGAAGCACGGTTGTGAAATGTTTTTAACCACAAACCAAAAAGAAAGAATGACTTCAGGAATGCAGCTTTCTTACTTTCTGGTGCTAGAATGCACCTCAGAAAAACTGTGTAAAAGTGTACATATATATATATATATATACTTTTTTGTGAATTGCAAGTTAAGATAATGTTATGTGTAGAATATGAGATTATTAGGGAAAGGTTTGGAAATTTAGCCTTTGATAAATTTGATAACTTTGTAGATAAAACAGAGCAGCTACCTGTGTACAGGCCAAGTGTTAATTCTGTGATCATCTGTACTAAAGGGTTACATACTTTCAGCATGCTGTAATATCTAAAGCAATCATTATGGGAGGATATTATTTCACACTGATGAACAGACAATGTATTATTATCACTAATTTATTTAATATATTTTGATGACATATCAAGAATGAGTGTTTTGTTACGGATATGATAATCGTTTCTTCTTTTATGCATGAATTCTATTTCCTGTTAGGTGAAAATCTACCAAATGATTAACTTTCAGTTCATGTGTATATGCAAATTTGTATGATATAGGTTGTAGGCAGTGCTGTATATTTTTGTAAATACATTTTTGTTGTTTTACAGACTGTAATATATGTTTTTAAAAATTACACTCTGTGTGGTTTATTTATTATACAACTTTCCAAGAACTTGCATAAAGAATCATGTCATGTACTACACCCAGAAATAGACAGAGGGAAAGTGCAACACAGACAAATTAAAAAATGCCAAGTGCAACCTTCATTACCTGTATATCCAAGATACACTCTTTATTGCATATTTTTTTGATAAACAAAGCATAGTTTGTTAGCTAGCTGGATAGCTAAAGACGTTTTACAGAAGTCCTACTGCAGGTTCTATGATTACTCTTCTTGCAAAAACAAAAAAAAACAGAACCCGACAATAACACGCTGCATGAATAAGCACCAACAGGAGCTGTAAAACTGATTTCTGTTTCTGAAAATATAATTTTTGCAAAATCTGACCTACCACCTCTGCATACGAATGACTGTAAATTACTATTACAAGTTTTCACGTTGATTCCTGCCAGCCAGAGCGTTAGTCTTCACAGTGTTTATTCTCCCCTCATACAAAACCATGTCATTTTTAACAAAAGAAAATCCCACACACTGTAGCTTTAAGGGTTAAAACTGGTTTCTAATAAAGATATTTGAAGGTGTTTTCACGGAATGCATATTTAAGCTTCATTTATAACGTGCAACTTTAATTTGTTTGTATAGAGTACACAGTTTATGTACCAAGCTCATAAAGGCGTGTCATGCTTCCCTGATAAACTCAAACGTGTTGCTTTTTAGCTTGTCTTGTTTTATAGTTAGTGTAAGAAATATCGAGCACTTCTTGTCATGGCACTGTATTACAGAAACTTCCTAATTGTCATTGTTTTTGTTCCATTTTTTGTATGAATGAGAAAATCTAATGGGTTACAGAATAGCTCGTCGAAATGTAGCATCAGTTGCTAGGTAACAGATATAAAAGTTGATAACCGATGTTGGGATTAGGTATTTAGGATTTTCTAACCTGAGATAAAATAGGATGAAGTAAGATAAAATAGTTAGTTAGGATTTGCTTCTGTAATACCAAATCTTATATTCTTCATTTCTAAATTTAAGACTTAAGTTAGGAGGTTTGTGTAATACGGCTCCGGATCTGCAAACACACTTCTTCTTTTGCCTAATATATCTCCAGACTCTCCATTACAGCTTTTTTTTTTTTTAAACTTTCCATCCATTCATTAGCTGTAGTGCTTATAGCATGACAGGGAAGCTGGAGCCAATTCCAGATGACTTTGGACGAAAGGCGGGGTACTCCCTGAGCAGGTTGCTAATCTATCACAAGGCTAATGGAGAGACGAACAACACTCACATTCACACCTACTGGCAATTAACCCAGTATGTATGTCTTTGGGCTGTGGGAGGAAACCAAATCCCCTGGAGGAGGGATCTACTTTAAATAACTTAATTTATTTTTACCTTGGCAATTATATTATATATGTTGCTGAAATTGAACACAAACATGATTGTTTAGAGGTGCACTTTCCATTCACTCTAGGCTATGACATCTGAAATGATATCATATTAATTATACTGCGTAAGGTTATAGCTACTCACAGTAGTCAGTGTCATGGAATAAGATAAATAAAAACAGGTCTAGCCTATTTTTTTTTTTGGTGATTGAGGACTTCTCACTAAAAAACTCAATTATCAGTTATAAAAATAAATGTTAAGACACATTGTTCATTTGTGTCTCCTTGAGAAATGTTAGATTGTGCCTAAACCTCAAAATACACTTCTTGAATATATTCATCTTTTGCTACAGACAATCCATCCATCCATCTATACCATCCATCCATCCATCCATTATCTATAGCGCTTTATCCGTCTTGGTCGCGGTGAAGCTGGAGCCAATCCCAGCATGTTGGGGTGAGAGGCGGGGTACACCCTGGGCAGGTCGCCAGTCCACCACAGGGC
>JAQMYM010000019.1:3837116-3849493 GCA_030014255.1 Parauchenoglanis ngamensis
TCGCATTCACACCTATGGGCAATTTAGGGTAGCCAGTTGACCTAATCTGCATGTCTTTGGACTGTGGGAGGAAACCGACGCACCCAGAGGAAACCCACACATGCGCGGGGAGAACAAGCAAACCCCACACAGAAAGGTGACCCGGAGATCGAACCCAGGACCTTCTTGCTGTGAGGCGACAGTGCTAACCACTGGACCACCGTGCCACCCTACAGACAATCAAAACAATTAAAATGTTCAAGTTGTGGCAAATTACATTGACACTCATAAAGGAAAAAGATATACCGTATGCTTTTAAATAGCAATTTCTTATTTCAGGGAACTGTCCCCATTATAACTTGATCTTCTATGCAGGAAAATGCAATATGATGGTATTTACACACGTACCTATGTAAACAGTGTCACTGGGGGTTTGTCAAAGATTAGAAAAAAAAGGAATACTCCCTGGATAGGACTCCTTTCCATCACAGGTGACCATGAACACACACATTCAAAAACTCGTTCACACCTGGGGCGTATTTAATTTAGCGTAGCCAATCCATCTGCCAGTGTGTTTTTTGGAGGAAAATGGAGAACCCAAAGGAAACATGTGACATGTGAAACTAAGAACAGGCAGGAATTTGAGCAGAAGATCAATCCCTGGAGCTGTGAGACTGCAACACCACTCGCTGCACAGATATATAAGATATTATGTTTTTTTATTTGATTTGATTTGATTCATTGTTAGATTTTGCTACTGTAATGTACAAAAACACCAAAGAAGAGTTATACAGCACGCTTTATTTATTTAAAGCATAATAACAGGAAAAAAAGAGCAAGCAAAAGTTCTATTAAACATTTTTGATTTTTTTTTTCTCATACATCGCAAATCCCTGACCCCCTTGATTATTTAATTAGCTGTGTAACACAGTAATCACATCAGGAATATTCTTAAGATACAGTAACTGTCTGATTAAAATGTTAGGATTAGCTGACAAAGCACAGTATGAAATCAGATTCTTATTTTAAAAAGTTCAGATGTATGATGTTTTTTTGGCAAGTGGACTTGTATGAACATTAAATACAAGTTTCATAACATGCACTGGTAATTAATTACTGCAGTTGGTCATCTTCTTTAACTGCAGTGACACATCAGCGTTTGCCCACTTGCAGCTGTTTGCAAAAGAGGCCATGATATTACAGAAGGCGTCAAGATTTCCCTGAGTGAGACATGTATAAAAGAGACACCTGTATGTAAACTGCCCTAATTTAACTGTATTGTTGCAGCTAGCGAACGGCCCTGCTTTGTCTTCGAGCAAGCCACAGAACTTTGGGCCACTGTACGTGCGCTTCTTCTCCTCAGAGCATGAGGGGAAGTGCCAGCACTTGGGGTCATTGTCGGGAGTGCTCCATGACTGCCCCCAATCTGTGTTGTCTGTAGAGGCAACGCCTGCCGGTGTGACAAAGTCATCATTTTGATTGTCATTATAGGTTCCGCACATGCCCACTAGGTTTTTATAGTAGCTACTGGACACGGTCACCTCGAAGAACTCGCCCCAGTCAAAAGTGACTTCCAAACCAAAGTTTGTCTTCAGGAATCCTCTTATTCCTGATTGCGTTATGCTGATGCGGCCAGAGTCCAGACTCACAGGCAGGATGGAATCTTTACCATCAATCTAGCGGCACAAAAGAGGGAACATATCATCATATAGTCATACTGCATTAATGATTGGTGCATTTTAGTGGATATGATAAACTTTAGAACTGAATATAAAATTTTATTAGTAGTTGTTAAATCTCTTAATGCTACAGCACGTTCATTCATAAAGTACATCTTTGAACGCTCCACGTTGTTTATTAAGACCATCTAGTTCTAGCCTTCCATGTATGAAACTTAAAAAGTAGCTTGTTTTGAGCAGCTAAAAGCATATATTTTTTTCACTTTAGTTCTTCATTACCTTTTATTATTTGCCTTAGTTTTATATTAATTTTACATTTTTTCTATATTCTATTTTGACACACTTTTGTAATATTTTTAGATTGATATTTTTCTTCTTTCTGTCACTGCTTTGTTATTTATTTTAGCATTACTATTATTTTGCCTGTTTTCCTGTTTTATTTGAATGTACCCTTAGTTTTAATTTCGTTTTGACTTTACACTGTAAATACTTTGATCTGCATTTTAAAGGTGTGAAAGATTCTATATGGATAAAAACATTATTATTATTATTATTATTATTATTATTATTACAAAGTGATGGGTACTTACCACCACTTTGTTGCGGTCTTGTTGAATAATGGTGATTTCATGGCCTGGGAACTTTATGGTGACTCTCTTTATGTAAGCGCCACGTGTGCTCTGGGCGAGTTCGTTCTTGTTAATGATGGTGAACTCTGTGAGGTTTTTGTCAACACCTGATGTCTTAACCATAATGTAAGAGCAGGTGCCCTGAAAAGAAAACCTGCTTCCATCGAAAGTTTCATAGTTAGGGTCTCCAATAACTCGGCATGAAGCCTTAGAGGTGGCCACACACACTGCTACATTGTCCTGCTCCACACATTGCTCTTTCTCCCGACATTTTTTCTTGTTGCATGGATCTGGAATAAAGTAAAGCAATGTTATTTTAAAACACGTCTTGTTGTGTCTGCATAAAAACGAGATTATCCTTACTGACCATGCATGCATGTTGGAACGCCGTCCTGGTTGCGACAGACTTCATCTTCCTTACAGTTCATGGACTGACATGAGAATTGTCCAGCCTTACAGGTGCATGTCTCCACACAGTCTCCTCTGACTACTGATTCCCCAGACTGCAGGAATGAATGTTTAAAATATTTGACTTTTTTATTTGCAAGAAGCCAGCTCAGTCTGCAAATGAACTAGAACTGAAAAGCAATTCACCTTGTAATATCTTCCTTCCACCAGACATCCACAATCGTCGACAAGCTTACAGTCGCCTCCATCAAAGACAAAGCCTTCGTCACACTGGCAGCCTTCAAGACACCCTGAACAACTAGGTGCCACGGTAAGGCTGGCACAAGTTGACGTGCAGGTGTCCGCACATAGTTCATAGTGACTTCTTGGTGAGCAGTTCATTGCTGGAAAAAGATGAAAAGTAAAAATGCAGTACTTATTCGTTTATTCATCTTTAGTAAGTGATTTAAACCGGTCAGAATCACTGTGGATCTTGAATCTATCCCAGGAAGAATACACCCTAGCTGGGACACCAGTCCATCGCAGGGCACAACACACACACATATTTACACACTCATTCGCATCTATAATATTGAGTCACCAGTTCACCTGTCAGCATGTGTATAAGGAAACTCACATCGATGTGGGATAGAGCACCCCATACTCAGGGTCAAAAATGGATCAGTAAGCAGTAGTGCTACCCGTTGTGCCACCATACCTCCATTAACAAACAAAACTTAACTGTTACTCTCTAAACCCCAGTAAACCAGAGCCAAACCCCCAGTGATGTACTGCAGCTATTAAAATGAAACAAAGAATAGATCTTGTTCCGTATCATACATCTACTTACGACAGAAGGTTGCATTCCTCCAGCTGCTGACGGAGATACCTGCTTGCTGACAATGAACCACATAGTTTTGGGCATGGCGGCAAGCAAGTGTCTTATCCTCCGGCTGTGATATGACATCCTTTACACAAGTATCATAGAATGGTGAAGGTGGAACTTTGGAATAACAATTAGAGAATGGACCTTTCTCCAAAGTTAGGATCTTGCAGTCATTGGCATTGTCTGTTTGGCCTCCTGTTGGAGGCTTTGAGCATGTGGAGCCTGGTGGACACCCTGTGTGACAGATCACTCCTTCCTGAACCACCAGCCAAGATTCCACAAATTTCTCAGCAGAGGAGGTCTGATTACCATTTGGCATTAGGAAGTCATCTGCCTTGTTACCATTATAATTACCACACAGACCTTCGACAGCATTTTTGTAAGTGGATGGGATTTCAACAGTGGCCATTGACACAGTGTCATAGGTCATCTTGAGTCCAAAATTGGTTTCCAAGGTAATGAATGCACCACTCTGATAGGCCTTCACCAGTCCTTCTTCAAGTGTTACTGGGAGAAGAGCTTTAACCTCATTCACCTGCCAATAAAAATAATACTGATAAAATTTCCATGGGAGACATAACATAGACTTAACATTCTTACCAAGTAAAAAGATTAATATTGTTCAGGTTGTGTAGCTCTAGCAAGCAGAGATTATGGCTATGAAGATGTCATACCTTACATCCCAACAGCTACTATTTTTATAACTGAAAAATACACCAAAAGTTTTCTTTTTCACCCAGATGAACCAACTGACCTATACACTGCAAAAATGATGTCTTAGTAAGTTAAAATATCTTCAATATAATTAAATGTATCGCGTATTTCCTTGGATAAGATTACAACAAACCAAATTAAAGATTATTAAACTTATATCTAGACATGTTTTTTTTACTAATGAAATAGTCTTGTTCTATTGGCAGATAATTTTGCTAATTTGAAGCAGTTATTTTAAGAAGAAGCAAAAATAATCTGCCAATAGAATTTTAAAAACGTAAAGCTCAACCTTAGTAAACACATCTAGAAATAGGGTTAATAATCTCATGTTTTTTTCTTAATTTATTCATGAACTACATATTGTTCTTCGGGATTGAGTATAACATTCAAAAGATTCTCAAGCAATATTTCCTCAATAGTAATTAATCAAATTACCCTTATTTCCCACTGAAGTCCTGGAATCAGGGCAATCTTATGTTGGCCTATATAAATGTTGATTCTTCTTGTGACCATTTCAGTAGATGATACTTGCTGCACTGTCACACTGAAAGGCATCTTCTGACCTGCAGTCTGGACTGTTTTCACCAGTGTGTACACACAGTCCCCTGGCACACTGATTTGGTTCCCATCATAAGACTGGTAGTTCCCAGAACCAGAGACTGAACAAGATCCTTTGCCATCAGGACTGCAGGCTTGAACTCCATCACGGATTTCACACTGCTCATTAGGACCGCAGGTGAAATTACTTTTGCATGTGACTTTTCCTTGTTCCTCACAGACACACTTCTGGCTGCACTTTCCATTGGGATAAAAGACTTGGCCCAGATTATAGTACTGGCCTTCGTATGCACATCCGCATCGCTCCATTGGCATACACTCGCCGTTGCTTAGGATAAATCCGTCATCACACACACAGCCTTCGATGCAGGGAGCACGCTGGCAACCCGTGGGCTCAGTGAAGCCGTTGCAGGTCTGGGGACATCCAGCACCACACACATCATAGTGGCTGTTAGCTTTGCAGGATGCAGCTGTGAAGAGAGTATCAGAGACCAGTTAATCACACACATACATTTTCACCTGCTAGGACAACAGATCATCAAGAGGGACTTGTTAATAGAGATTAAATGAAATCGATGCCATATTTAAATATGAAAAGATTGGACTGGTAACTGGAATACATAATTAGGGTAAAATGTTTTCATAAGCACTTACGACAGAAACTATCAGTTCTCCATTTCACCACAATGCTGTTTGCTGTCTGGCATGCGGCTGTGTAGGCCGTAAGTGCACTACAGAGAGCTGTAGAATGACCACCATACATACACATATCATACACGCAGTCTTCATAGAACTTGGTAGGATTGATTTGGCTATGACATGCTTTAAATGGGCCATTTGCATCTGTAATCAGGCTACAAGGTTTGGTGAAAACATCCTTATTGCTTTCAGCAGCATCACATTTAGGACACTTCTGGCCTTTGCACTCTGCCAAGCAATTGGGGTCATCTCTGGCTTTCCAGCTGTTTCCAAATGCAGTAGGGGTTGCTGCAATGCTTTTGTTTGGGAACATCAGGTCGTCGTTTATGTTCCCATTCCAGTTACCACAAAGACCTCCTACCACCGTACTATATGTGCTGGGGAGAGTGATTTCAACGTAGCTATCCCAGTTAAATTTCACATTCATGCCAAAGTCTGTTTTAACCACTCCGAAGGATCCACTGCGGAATATGGATAGCTGACCTCCAGCTGTCTCAAATGGCAAATTTACAAACAATTTGTTGAGCTATGAAAAAGATGGAAAGATTATTATTCATTATTTTTTTGTTCACTGTACAATCCTAATCAGTTAAACTAGAGCTACAAGAAGTGTATATATGTATATACTTTAATGTATGTTTAACTGTCATAGCTAATAAAAATTGTTTGTCAAGTTCTTGCTACATAGCTAACCATAACACCCATGCATATATGTGATCAAGTTCTAAGCTCTAAGGCAGAATTTTTTTCCTGTATTATATTGTGTGTAGCATATAGAATATCCTTTTCAGCCTAAGAATGGCAAAAATAAGCACAATTTAGCACTAAAGCAACTTGACAAGAGAGGGCATAGATTAGCATAATAGTAGTTATCCCTCCTCCAAGTAAATTCACCTGATCTGACTGGGGGATTTCATATTGATTTGACTATTCAGTAGGAAAAGTAACCTACCATCACTTTACCATAGTTGTCCTTACTCAGGATAATGGTGCTGCCATAAATATTTATCTCCACAGTTTTGGTGAAGGAAACAACCTTATTCAGTCCTCTGTTTTCATTCTTGACAAGAACTTCAAAGGGTATCAGTGAACTGTCAGATGTGTTGACCAGTTTAGACAGGTAATATGTACAAGTTCCCTGGAAATCAAACCGCCTCCCATCAAAGGTTAAATAGTGGGGATCTCCGCTGCCCATGCAACGCCCATAGGATTGTGGGTAGCAATCTCTCACTCCATTCTGGATTTGACACACTTCGGATGCCTTGCACTTTGTGGGTGTACAACTGACCTGTCCTGAATTGCAGGAGCATTTCTTAGTGCATGTCTGGTCACCCCAGAATGCCTCAGTGGGAGGGTAATAGCGATTCTCATAGGTACAGCCACATTGCGCCAGTGCCACACAGCTGCCTCCACTGAGGACAAAACCGTTATTACACTGGCAGCCCTCCACACAAGGCTTATCACATTTGCTTGGTGCATCTCGATCTACACAAGAGGCAGTGCATGCGGTTCCACAAGGCTCGTAGTGACTGTTTACTGGGCACTGCAATGCTGTTAATATATCAAAAAGAAACATTTGCGTAATTAAATTAAATCTTCAGTTAAAGAGACATTAAACAAGTGTCATATTTAGACTTGAAGATTTAAGTCAGCAACTTAATTTGAAAATTAAATCAATATTTGTTAACAAGCTATGCATGTCTCCAAAGAAGTTAAAAATATCAGTTTCTTAACTGAACTGTCCTCACTTACGGCAATCAGACAGCTTCCTCCAGTTGGGATCGATCTTCACTCCAGCTGCCATGCAAGCCTCAGCATAGGTCCGCATGTTATCACAGAGAAAGCTTCTGATGCCTTTATTGATGCACACATCATACACACAATTGTCTATGTATACACTTGGGTCAACAGTCTTGTGGCAGTTGGTAAATGCCCCATTTGTTTTTGCCATAAGACCGCAGTAATTGTCTTCATCATATTTTTCTTTAAGGTCAGGTGGGCAGACGAGGCACTTGCCCTCACAGTCATCACGGCAGAACAAGTCATTGTCTGAACCTTTCCAGCTCTTGGCAAACTCCAGGACTGTGGAGAGTTTTGCTCCCTTGGGGTCTGACTGCTCATCTGTCCAGTCTCCATTGTAGTTTCCACAAAGTCCACCAAGTGACCCAAAGTAGGTGCTGGGTATTGTTATGTATAGCATCATGTTGCAGTCATATTTCACCTCTAAGCCAAAGTTTGTTGTTATGAGTACGTTCCAACCACTTTGCACCACTTCTATGTTTCCTTGAACTAGACGTACAGGCAAGTGTGTGATCTCACCATCCACCTGAAAAAGGTACACAAGCAAACTTAGCTTTTTCTAGAACTTTTTTAACAGTGTGCACATCTGTGCATTTCCTCAACTTACCTCAACTACACCCATTTGCTTGCTGGCAACTATTGTATGATTGTACACATTGAGTGATACAGTCCTCACATAGGCCACTAAATTACTCCCTCTGCGATTATTCTTTGCCAAAATTGTGAAGGGCACAAGGTCATTCTCAGTTTTTACAGTAGTGGCCATGATATAGGTGCAGGTGCCTTGGAAATCATATCTCTTCCCGTCGAAGGTTCTGAAGTGGGGATCTCCGACAGCCCAACATGTTGCTGTGTCAACATGAACACAGACACCTTTCTTGCATACCTCTCTCCAACCACATTTAACAGATTCACATGGATCTTTTGGAGGTGGTGTTGGAGAAGGAGCTGAAAGATAAAACTTAGAATTTTATGTTTTATTCTCAATGGTAATTTAATTTATTTGAATTTAAATATTCAGATTTTGACCTACCATTGCACACTCCCGCTGTGGCATAGCCAGATCTTATTTGCCCACCATAAATATAGACAGCCTGTGGTAAGTTGCTGGATATGGTTACAGGGTCTTTTTTGGTACCAAGTGATTTAATGGCCCACGAATACTTCTTGTTTGCAGGAAAAACATTCCAATTCAAGAAACCAAAAAGAGATTTACTGGCATCCACCTCTGAGACAACAGCAGCAAAATTCTGGTAGTTATCTTGTGGATAAACAGTCCATGAATTGGACATCTGTGATACAGCTATTATGTTAGTCAAGAACTCATCATAGGGGATGTTGGTACTGGAATACATAACCATGATCTTTTTATTGCTTCGGATTACTGTTGGCAAATTGACCAAAACATTCAGAAGCTCTCCAGAACGAAGTGACTCATGCTGGGTGAATGGACCATGATAAACAGTCACATCAGTGTTATCGTCAGTTGCAACAACATGGACCGTGCTCTGGCCAATAAGCAAGGGAGGCATGGGAGGGACTAGGTACTCATCAGAGAGCGACTCTATTGGCACTAGCTGTTCATAGACATGCTCACAGGTCCCGACGAGGGAGAGGCACTCGTGTCCTCCCAGGACGGCTACAGGAAGCTGAGACTCAATCCTGGTTCCTGTTAATGTCTTCTGACTACGAAGCAGATAAACTTGATAAGGAGCTAATTTAATAGTCATCTTTAATCCTCGCTTCAAGTGTGTCATGCTTTTAAGCTGGAGGTCTGAATATGGTAGAATATTAATTATGTTGTTATCCTTGCCATTGACGATAACCACAATCTGATTTAAAGGACCTCCTTCTGGGGTGAAGGCTATATAGCTCTTGCCAAGTTGCTGACTAGGGTAGACCACACTGATGTCTCCAGTATATGGTTTGATGTGAGAGGACACCACTGAGATGTCTTTATCAGAGGTAATCAGAACAGTTTTGTCTGAAACTTCATCTTCATAAATCTCAGCCTTGTCTGGGAGGGTGACATATTCGGTTGAGCCTTTCTGTATAGTTACTGATTTCTTATATTTTAGCCCCATGATTTCGATTGTAACAGTAGCCAAGGATGCCTGGGCTGTGATGGAAAGTGTGGGTTTGGCTTCACCATCATTACCTATATGATTAGGCATGAATGCAGTGATGAACTCCTGGCCTATCGGGCAACCGCTGACTGCTGGAGAAAAAGAAAACAGTACTGTTAGTTACTTTATATTGTCATCTGCATATACAGTAATAGGTCAGTTGTGATTATACACAAAGGTTGAATCTGAGGCCAAGGCCTTTTGTTTTAACCAAAGAAAAGCATAGCATCGCTTTCAATAACTATGTTTTACTGCCTACAGTGTTGAAGCATAAATTCAGAACCAGAATGCATGCCAACAGAGAGTATTGTTCTATAATGCGGAAAATAGTCAAAATTGAGAAAACCCTATTAATTATGACCTATGAAGTAGATGTGTCCAATTTTTTGATTGGTATTGCATATAAAATAATATAGTTTCAAAGAATATGACCCATAATTCTATAGTGATATTTTCACAGGCTGAATTTCACAGTGAGACAGAGCGATATATACCGGCAACCTAGAATATAGGAATAACAGAAGGCTGAATAATGAACAATCTAAAGAATGGGAGGCTTAAATAGCACTGAAGATGAGAGAATTATGCAGCATTGAAGCACAAATGTGTCTCTGGCTAGACCACAGGATACAAGTCATACCTGACCATTCATATCATACAATACCACAGGTAATAAGTAGGTAGGTAAATACAGAGAAAATGCAGATTAAATACTAAGGAAAATCTAAACAAATATGTCAGTTGTAGTTTCTCTGTATTTACCTACTTATTACCTGTGATAATTACCCAGTAATATACTATAATTTACCATATACCAGCTATATTCTTAGTAATTAGGGGACTATAAAAGTTGCCAAACAAAAAACATATACAGCTCAGTTAATAGCGATATAAATAACATATGATGCCTTTATTGTCATTGCACATTTCTTGCACAACATCGTCAGGAGCACTAAGCCACTGCATCTCTGTACCACCATCCTGAACGCCAACCACATGTCTTTGCACTGTGGAAGGAAACCGGAGTGCCTAGAGAAAACTCACACAGGCACGGAGAGGACATGCAAAATCCACTCAGAAAAATGCCCTGGTCAACCTGAGGATCAAACCCAGGACATTCTTGCTGTGAGGAAACAGTGCTAACTACTGCACCAACATGCCAAACTGTTACACAGAAACCATGTACATACTGATGAACATACCGAATCGCTACCTTACCTGCTGTATTCAGAATGCCAACGCAGAGTAGAAAAATTTTAATCCCCATGTCTGCAAAAAATAAAGTACATTAAATATAATTTTCAAGTATTAATCCATAATTCATTCAGATCTATATCGATATATTCACAAGCCGGATTTCACATTAAGACAAATACATAAGTAAAGCAGTACACACCTGCTTGCTGGAATAAGTGGTGTCTGTAATAGGAGGTTTAAATAGCATTGCAGAGAGAGAACAATATCAAATATTTGCATAAGAGTTTGTCAGAAACAGGATCTAATGTTTTTCATATCCCTTTGCATAAATCTAAAATCATGCTTGTGTATGTAGTCACTGACCATTAAAACTTCACCAATATCACCAATATAAAACAAATACACTCTGCTCAGACCTATTTGGATAGGACTGGGTTTGTTGGGCTAGGTACCGAGGTAAAGTTGATGCACAAATATTGACCTTTTTTCCTTATGCTTTCCATTCCTGTATGTCTATTGGGCTGTATGACATTTGAAAGAAATGTAATTAGAAATCATTTTTTTAAAATAATGCACAAAAGTTGATTAGAAACATGAAAGACCTCTCTTATATTATTTATGTTCACTTTACTGTCTGCATATTGAATGATTTGATGAGAATAACAATAATGTAAATCATAAACTATGGCCTTGACAGTCACCAGGTTTCAACCATGTGAAAGATATTGGTGTGATGTATTAGCACGCTCCATCATCATCAAAACCACCAACATCTTCTGGAAGAATGGTGTTCATTTATCCAGTACGGTTCTAAAGAAATGTAATCTCTGCCCAGGTGCATTTAATATGTTCTGGTTGGTAAATCATGGTTGCAAAAATTACTACAGTTTCTATGAATTTAAAATGACTGCTAAAGTTGTCAGATATGTGAGAGGGTTACTAGAGCACAGCTTCTATGTGAGCTGGGTGTTTGTATTTCTGGGCCTGTCATGGACCTTTCTGTTGTGTAACTTGGTTGGTATACACCGCAAAAGTGAAAATATCTTGAATGAAGGCATCTAATATTTCTTATTATGTGATTATTATATGAGAAATATGTCATTTGATTAAGCTTACTTCTGGGCAGTTTTGCTTGTTTCAATTTTGGATGATTTTTTTTTTCTTTCTAAAAAAACAAATGCTTGCAATTGGATAAATGATATGGCAACAAAGATAATTTAATAATGATTTTTCAAATGATTTATTACTCAATTGATATCTCAAATATAGGCAAATTTATATTTAATATTTTTCAAAATCAAATTATTATGAGATTACTACAATGCAAAAATAAATTCATTATTGCTTTAATTTTTAATATGTGAATTTTGCTACAATTAATGTATTTTCCCAAACTAATTTATCACATGAAGGAAAGGTGTGTCAGGTAAAGTCTGGAGGCAGATGCAAGTGCAGATTAGTGGTTTATTTACAGCAAGGCAGACATATCCAAAATGTGAAACAAGGTCATGGTCAAAAACTCAAAATACATAAATTAGGCAAGAAGGTAAAGACTGTGAGCATGGAAACAGGAAATAAACAGTATCTCTAACTAGAATCACTCTAACAACACCAGGATCTAAGGCTTAGTAACATATGCACTAAACATGTACACTACCAGTCAAAAGTTTGGACACACCTACTCTTTTTCATAGGTTTTTCTTTATTTTTTTTTGCTTTCTAC
>JAQMYM010000019.1:3857947-3870131 GCA_030014255.1 Parauchenoglanis ngamensis
ATTTACACATTAAGTTTACTGAAAGTAAAAACAGTTGACAGTCAGAGGACGTTTCTTTTTTTGCTGAGTATATATATTTATCACTGGGCAATTAAAAAAATGCACAGTAACTATTATGATAATAAGCTATTAACTTGTTTTATATTTTCTTATAAGCAGCTTTCTTTATATTTATACATGGTATATTTATGCTGAAGACACTGTTTAACTAAAACTATTGGTGTCTGCTTATATTGGGATCTAGTAAAACCATATCAAATGGGGCTATCTTAATGTTTTAATGTCAGTAACAAAATATTAGACATATTATGTGTGTGTCTGACTGGCACTTATGTTAATTATATCAGCAACAGGCAGAGTACATAAAGAATCAGATAAAGGAGGAGTTTAACAAGCTTCGTCAGTTTCTGCGAAAGGAGAATAGAGCCATGATGACTCAACTGAAGAAGGAGGAGCAGCAGAAGACAAAGAGTCTGGAAAGCAAAATAAAACAAATGAATCAAGAGATACAGTCACTCTCAAGCACTATTAAAGATATAAGAAAGGAATTTGAATCTGAAGACATCAAATTCCTGAAGGTTAGGCTTCCTGTCTCTCTTCCACCAGGCCATCCAGCCATCCATCTTAATGTTCAATCCTGTTATCTTGTACCTCTTGCATTGCGTAGTTGGTCATAATTTGATTATTAATCCTAAATATTCTCTGGTTTGTTTGTTTGGTTTTTTTTACAGAACTTTGAGAGGACTTTGGCAAAGTAAGTTGGATCTGACTTGCTTGTCATTTTGTTTCTGTTCTCTTTTCATGCAAAAACATCCTTGAATTCCAAGTGATACAGTTTATTGTCATGGGCGACATCAGAATTTACATATGCTTATCTGTACACTTTTTTAGTAAAAGTATCTATACATTTTTTTAAAAACAATTCTGTAACCAGATGTCATTGGAAAACTCCATTTCTGGCATTTGGTATCAAGATTGCTGCAGCCCTGACTTCTTTGTGTTTTCTTCATTTTAGAACCGGGCATAAAGATCCGGATCCAAATCTGGCTTCAGTCGAGGTTATTGACGTTGCAATGTATGTAGGAAATCTGCAGTTCAGACTGTGGAACAAAATGCAGAGCATCATTAAATACAGTGAGTCTTTTTTCTTAAATCAATTTCATAACACTATTTTGTGCCTAATCAGATTTATTTTAATTATTAATTAGATTATATGAGAATGATAATGTTCTTGGTGGGGAAGCAGCTAGAATGATTTAATAGACTGGACCTCGCCAGTTTACCTTCAAGTGAATGTTGTGGCACGTTTCCTCCATTCCCTACTACAACACTTAGGTCACCTTGCCAGAATTCACTTCTTTGACTACAGTTCTGTCTTCAATACTGTTTGGCCAAACTAAGTGATTGAGAAATTCCACCCTCTTAACATCCCTCCAGTAATCATTCACTGGGTACACAATAGGCCACAAGCCGCAGGAATTGGAATCATGGCATATTTTCCAAGAATCAAAATTCCCAGCATTACAACAGGATCTCCTGTGTTCAGCCCCCTTCAAGTCATTTCACAAGTTGTTGATAGATCTGGGCTTTGTCTGGGCTATTCCAAAATGTTGATCTTCATCTTCTGAAGGCATTCCCGTTGTTGACTTGGAAGCTGGTATTCTTCTTCAATTTTAGCTATCTAACAAAGGCCTGCTGGTTTTGTGCCAAATAGATATGATTCCCTCTGTCCCAGATGAATAGAAATAGCCCCACAGCATGATACTGCCTCCACCATGCTTCACCATAGATATTGTGTTTTTGGGTGATGAGATATTTTGTGCCAACCTTTCTTACAGAATTTTGCCCTCAAAAGTTCTAGCTATGTCGCATCAGACCATAATTCATTTTGACACATGTTTTGGAAAAATTTAGGTGGGCTTGGATGTTTTTTATTTTTCATGAGAAAGGGCTTGCATCTAACCACCCTACGCCATAGGCCAGATGTAAATAATGTAACAAAGACCAAGAATTGTTGTCACATGCAGGGAGTGACCAGTACTTGCCAAAACTTGCCTGCAGCTCCTGTAATGTTTAGTGACATAGGTCTTTAATCCTGTAGGTCTAAATTTCCTCTCTGAGGACAATGAAGAACCTTGTATACCTGTTTTAGGTCTCAGTAAGATGCACTAATTGTGATTTTTCTCTCCACAGCTCCGGTTGTCTTGGATCCAAACACAGCTCACTCACAACTCATCCTGTCTGCAGACCTAACCAGCCTAAGAGACACTGATGATGACTGTGAAGACAAGGCTGACAAGACCAGACCACCAGTTTTGGACACTTCTGAGCGGTTTAGGAGTTTTTGTGTCCTGGGCTCTGAGGGCTTCTCTTCAGGGTTGCATTGTTGGGACGTTGAAGTAGGAAACAGCACTTTTTGGATGCTTGGTGTTACCACCGAGACAGTGCAGAGAAAAGACGCCAGAGGAGCTTGGGGTATTGGGTATGATGGTCAAAAGCTGTGTGCTCGATCCCCATCGGGAGCATATACTCCTCTCACTTTGGCAACCAAACCTACGGTGGTCAGAATTCGTCTGGACATGGATTTTGGCGAGGTGTGGTTCTTGGATCTTGCAAATAAAGTCGTTATCCACATGTTCTCGCAACACTTCACTGAGAAGGTCTTTCCATTTTTCCACAACATGTGCAGTCTGTCTCCTCTGAAAATCATACCTCTCAAGCATTTTGTGGTGTTAGGAGACGTACCTTAATGCTTATGTTTCTACAAGTGATAAGCCACAGTGGCTCATATTCCCGACTATAGTCCATATTTAAAGTTGTGTAGTATTATTTATTCTGTTGTAGCAACTTGAAGAACAAGTGAATCAATTCAGGGTACAGTATGAAAACTTGTGTGATTCTGGAAGAACGACTTATGGTGATGTAGAGAATGTGAAGAACATGAGGTAAATACAATTTTGTTTCACTTTCTGTATCCTTCAGCCCTTTTTGAACTGGATTCATTTTACCTGTAATCAAAGTGATTACAAAAAAGATCTAGACTTAGTATACTTATAAAATGTAGCATAGCATGTACATATACATCTTGGCTATGACATCTGGGTTGTCTGTTTGAGAACTGCACTTATGCACTTATACATTCTTGCACCTAATTTGGTTTAGTTCTATTATTGTTTATTAAAACATTTTATGTATTTTGGTTTTATTACCTCTACTATCCATATAAGCCATATTGTGTGTGTTTTTTTCATGCTTCCCACTGTGTATATTTTTTGCTGCACAATACTGTGAACTTGAGACAGAAGGTGTACAGCATATTTTAGAAGTTGTGTAAGGGATACACATGCGATCTTTCAAATATGAAGGCATTATTATATGCTGTGTCATTGTAAAAGTGCTCACACCAAGCGATATGGAAAGAAATCAAAACCTGAGAATACCAAATCTCTAATAATATTGAGTAGTGGTAAAATATCCCTTTGTGAAAGTCTCCAACCTTGTTAGTGGAAAAATGCTGTTATTCTCTACATGGAATAGTCCACCAAATACTAACTGTGGTGTTCCAATAATTATGAAAACAGTGCCTTGCACAAAAATGCACTTTTCACATTCCAAAATGCTGAAAGAATCACTAATTGCAAGTGAAATTGATTTTATGTCATTGCTCATTTTTAAGAAGGGTGTCAATCATTTTGGTATGGACTATATTTACAGGCTATGGGTTAAAAGTTAGAATATCACCAAGCCATTTGGGTGGTCTGTGACAAAGAATTAACCAATAAGAGAGGATTTTAGAGCGAGGAGTGTTGCCAGGGACCACAATCCGTATTAAAGCTGCTGTGTGTAGTTGGGTGCATGTAGTTTTTTGGTTTTTTATCTCTTAAAACATAGCAAACATACAAGGTGGTCTCCTCTCGTGTGGATTAGCGCTATATGTATTGCATTGTGCATAAATTTATTACTCTAATAATTCATATACCTATACTTTATCACAATATATGTAATAACTTTAGGTGATCCCTGTTTTCAAGACTGTTTTGTTACATATCAGCGTATGATACTTTTTAGAGACAATTAATGACAAGTGACAATCATGATTCTGGATGTTAAAAGCAATGTTGGGCTGGTTTTATTGACGGTGGGCCCTTTTCACAAACTGAAATATAAGTAGACGCAAAGTAAGTCCATTAAACCATACAGTGGAAAATAGAAAGTATAGAAAATAGAAAGAGTCACATCATCTTTGTCCACACTGCTGAGACTAAACTTGTTTCCAAATGTGCTCAGAATAGTCAGACAGCGCTTAGTAATGAAGTTGAATAAAAGATAGAAATTCTTCATAGAAGAATTCATTCACAGCTATCAGGGTTAGGTAACATTAACTGATGGGCATTGATGATGAGTACCTAGATATATAATTAACTGGTGTTGAATATGCATTATTCCATATATGCCACATTTCATTTAATTTCCATTAAGCGTTTTACAAAATGATGCAATTTTGGATAGGTGAAAGAGTATAATCAGTGAATGTTAACTGACTGTATTATATCATTTAAGAGCTAACACTGGGAATGATAACTGTTTTTGCTTGTTCATTGTGAAGTACAGATTACACGTTATTATTATTATTATTATTATTATTATTATTATTATTACTACTACTATTTTCTTGTACTGATATTTCAACTGGTTTCTTTGATTCCATCTCAGTTCGCAGTTTTTCTATAACACTTCTCATAAACTGTACCTGACTCTATAGACAAATAAATGTAGGCTACTGGTTTGTATGTGTACGATGCCTCCATAATGCTCAGGTTTTTGGTGCAAATGAATGAAAATTAATGGTTGCTGGAACCCGCTGACTGAAAATTATTAAAAATGCCAGGCTCTTGTAACCTTACCCTTACTCATAGAATATTAATGTAGTTTAAATGTTAAATGATACAATGTTGTAAATGTAAAGGATTTAGCTTTTCTGATGATATTTGTATTACTGTCTCTTCCAAGTAGTTATTGAAATATGTTGATTGTCAGAAACTTCCCAGAGGTAACTTGTTAGGAATGTACAAGCTATTTTTCAAATGTTGATCGTAATCCCTCTAATATAATACCAAATTTATGGCACTCGGTTGAGAAATGTGTAAGTTAGATGGCTTGCGAACCCGAAAGACCTTCAGCTCCCCATTGACTTCCATTGGATTACGGTTCAATTTTGCCCTAACCAAAATGGCGGACGCATTAACGTATTTTAGAATTTAGTGAGTAATTCCGTGTCTCGACTCGGCCGTTGTAGTTGTAGTAGCGGAAGTGAAAAACCAGGAACTGTGAAAATGAAATCATCTGGCAGTCTTTATCACGGAGACCTGGCAACCCTGGCTCAAACTGGAAGTAAGGTACTGCAGACGATTTCAGCCTACTTAAGAGCGTAGAAAGTGTGTGAACGAGAAACTGAAACGAACTAATTTGTTGCGGTTATCTGAAGAAGTGAACCAGCTAGTCACATAAACACGTCAGTTAGTGTGTAGCTGATGAGGTTGTCACTATGGCGTCTAAACGCTCCTTCTCTGAAGAGGACTTCACGTGCCCTGTGTGTTGTGATGTCTTTAAGGAGCCCGTGCTCCTGTCGTGCGGTCACAGCGCGTGCAGCAGCTGCGTTCACCGGTACTGGGACACCAAAGGCTGCCAAGAGTGTCCACTGTGCAGGAAACGATCAGCTAGAAACCCTACTATCAACCTGGCTCTGAAAAACCTGTGTCAGACCTTCCTGGAGGTCCGAGGTGATCCTGAGACTCTCTGTGACGTCCACGGAGAGAAGCTGAAGCTCTTCTGTGTGAATGACGGACAGGCCGCGTGCTTGATGTGCAGGGATTCCAGCAAACACCTAAAGCACCAGTTCATCCCTGTTGACGAAGCAGCCTCTGAACAAAAGGTTAACTTTGATGTAATAGTTTTGGATGCATTCATTCTATAAAAATAATTAGGTGTCTTGTTCCTTCAAGTTACTAAGTCAAGGCCATGATTATTCTCACTTCTCAATCATCTCATTCTCACTCTTTAATCTCATTTCCACACCTTAATTATCTCATTTCCACATCTTAATTATCTTATTTCCAATCCTTAATTATCTCATTCCCACACCTCAATGATCTTAAGTACTATAAAGTAGTGGTCTCTTTACCCCACTGTATTGATCTCATTACCGCATCTTATCTCGTTCCAATACTTTAATTATCTTATTCCTGTACCTTAATTATCTCATTCCCACACATTCTTATTCTCACCCCTTAATGATCTCATTCCCACACCATAATTATCTAATTCCACTCCTTAAGGATCTTGTTCCCGCACTTTAGTTGTCTTGTTTCCGCAACTTGCTTGTTTTTTTTTTTGTTTGTTTATTATGAATTGTCGCTTTGTACTAATTGTCCCTTCGTCTTGCTTCTCAATGCACTTTCCAACTCACATGATCTCCATTTTTCCATGCCAAAATGATCTTTTCCCCCATACCTTAATTACTTTGATCCCACACCTTAAAGATGTTTGTCACATGACTTAATGATCTCATTCCTCATGCCTTAATGCCATTTCTATGTGTTAATAATCCCATTCATCCATCGACAATTAATGCTCAAAGGTGGAAAAATATGACACTTCCAGTTTTTGGTCCATGGGCTAAACGTGCAGAAAATGAGACCAAAATCTTTTTTAACACTTGTATGATTGATGAACAAACAAACAATTAATGATTTTCAAGTGTAAAAGCACTGGTACAAATACCTAATTAGTAGTATAGTAATGGTAAATGTAATTAAATCCAGCACTTGATTTGTGGTTTTTTTTGTTTGTTTGTTTCATTTTGATTCATCATTAAAATTTTCACTTACAGTGGGATTAATTTGTGCTTTTTTGATTGCAGGACGTTGTTAAGAGTGCACTGAATACGTTGAAAATGAAAATTAAGAGCTTTCACGATGCCCAGGTTAATTTCCATCGAAATGTATATCACATACAGGTGAGAATAGCTAGCCTACTTCAAGCTGGAACATGGTATAATATATGATGAAGAAATTGTATGAAAGTTACTTTATCCTTTGTTTTATACTAGGACCTGTCCAATGTAGCAACAACATTTTAATATTGGTCAGGCCCTTTTTAATCACGTAACGTGTGCGTGTCTGACTTACTGGTACTTGTGTTAATCATGCCAGCAACAGGCCAAGTACATGAAGCAGCAGATTAATGAGGAGTTTGAGAAACTTCATCAGTTGTTGCAAAATGAAAAAGCAGCCATGATGAGGAAACTGGAGGTGGAAATGCAGCAGAAAACGGAGAGTCTGGAAAACAAAATAGAAAAAATTAAACAAGAGATACTTTCTCTCTCGAACACTATTAGCGACATAAAAGTGGAACTGCAGTCTGAAGACATCAAATTCCTGAAGGTCAGGCTGCAATTCTTTCTTTCTTTCCTTCTCTTTCTTTTTCCACAAAAGTCTATATAGATGTATAGGATGGATGGATAGGTGGGATTGGTTAAACCTTTATTGATAGAATAGGTCAAATGTTTTGGTCCGGGTTGGTCAGAATACCTTTTGAGAGTTGGTTGGAGTGTGATTAAAAAAAGTCTTGTGTGCAACTCTAATTATTTTTTTCTCTGCTTTGTTTCTCAGAACTTTGAAACAAATCTGGCAAAGTAAGTTGGATTTCTCTTCCTTCGCAATTAATTAAATTTTCATGCTATTAAGCTATTAATTTCAACACTTTTAAGTAATAGTTTAATTCATCTATGTTTCATTAAAGTACAATTGCATGTATTTATATTTTGATTTTGTTTAAACACAAATTTAAAAGTAAGATTCAAATCTGGCATCAGGATTACTGCAGCACTGACTCTTTTTTTCCTTCTTCTTTTTTTTTAAGAGCCCAGTACAAAGGTTCTGATTTGAATATTTCTTCGGGAGAAGTGATTAGTGTTTCAAAGTACCTGGGCAATCTGCAGTTCCAAATCTGGAACAATATGCAGCGCTTCATCAAATACAGTGAGTTTTTTTTTTTTTTCCATAAATTGTATAAAAGCACTTTCCGTATCAGCTTTCAGGTCTCAGTAAGATACACTTGATTTGTCTTTTGATAGACATGATTGTTCTCCTTAGCTCCTGTTGTCTTGGACCCAAACACAGCTCACTCGCAGCTCATCCTGTCCCCAGATCTAACCAGTGTAAGAGACAGTGATGATGACCATGAAGACCAGACTGACATGCCAAGACCACCAGTTTTGGACACTCCTGAGCGGTTTAGGAGTTCGTGTGTTCTGGGCTCTGAGGGCTTCTCGTCAGGGCTGCACTGCTGGGATGTTGATGTGGGGAACAGCACCTTCTGGATGCTTGGCGTGACCACAGAGTCCGTAAAGAGAAAAGAGCCCAATGTTTTCCCCAGTGATGCTTGGGGTATTGGGTATGATGACCAAAAGCTGTGTGCTCGGTCTCCTTCAGAAGCATATACTCCTCTGCCTTTGGCTGCCAAACCCCAGAAGGTCAGAATTCGTCTGGACATGGATTCAGGCGAGGTGTGGTTCTTAGATCCTGCCAGCAATGCCGTTATCCACAGGTTCTCCTACCGCTTCACTGAGAAAGTCTTTCCATTCTTCCACAGCATGTGCAGTCTTTCTCCTCTGAAGATCATGCCTCTCCAGCCTTTTGTGGTGCTGAGAAACATCCCATGTTAATGCTCTTAATATTTCTGCAGGTTGTACAAGCAATGGTTCATGCTTCTGTGAACATTATGGATGATGGAGATTTAAAAGTCGATACAGTTTTGTTTAGCTTTCTGAATTTTCCACAGCAAAGGGTGAACACGATGTTTAAAGTATTGTTAAATCCTGGACATAATACGCCACATTTTGTTCAGAGATGCACTTTAAAACTTCTAAATCTTCTGTATATGTATTCAAACTGTGCCCTTGTTCATAACATAGCTCAGCTGACATTTTCTTTCAGTTTCCCCCTGGTTCTCCGCTAGTTGTTTAATGACGAGTCCTTCTCTTCATTAAGAGGTGGGTTTTTCCACTTTACAATAACACACATTAATAACAATAAATGCTGTCTCAAATGCTAGGTGTTAAAAGTGAAGGCACCTCAGTGAACACGCTTGTAACTCACTTGCACATTTACTCACTGATTCATATTTAGAGTGTTGAAAATTTTCCAAAAGAGGACGCTATTGGCTCTCTAGTGGTTTTGTATGCACCGGTACATTGCAGTATTTCCCAGATCTAGATTATGCTTTTTCAGCATGTCCAAGTATACTGACAACCACCTAGTATATTTTGTCCCATTTTACATTTAACATCCATGTCAACACACTTTGCTTATAATTTCAAATGAGACTTTCAGGATGTTATTCAAGTTTATTAACTGATGAATAGATTCAAATGTAAATTTACCATTTTTGATGATTCAAGGTGGATTTAACCAATGTGAACGCTTCATTTATTTGTCTGCCACGGATTGGCTTTGATTCAGACAGAAGGTGTGTCCCAAAGCTGTGATTGATTCATCAGTCCTACATCCTTCACCTCATCACCCAAAATCATTTAAAGCCCACCGTCTTTTACGACATCCCAGTTCTCAAACAATAATAAGAACCACACATAAATGAACAATCTTGAATAAATAAACAATAGATAAATAATGTTGGCCTAAGTACTGTTATGTTTAGGCAGATCAGTTTCCCTTTAAAGTTGCTTTTGTTACAGGTGATGTATCCCTTTTCCACAAGTTAACTCAGCTCTCGGAGGTCTTAATGAAATGGCTGTGACATGCTTTTGTCAAAATACCACAAAGGTAAAGCACCACAGCACCCTTCTCATCCTATCTAAACAGCCCTGTCCAGAACGGCCAGTTAGAGTGCTTGTCCCTTTAAATGATAATGAGCCACTGCTGACCCCGCCCCCTTCTGCTGGCCAATCAGGTAGCACCTTTTTCATTAATATTCATTACTTTTCTGGAACAAGCAGCCCAAAAGAAACTGACTGAGTTTGTGGGTTGGTAGGCACTCTGAATACATAAATGTGTGTACACAAGAACTGAAAAAGTGAGTTTTTCATAATGTCACCTTTAAATTGATGCTTTAGTGAGCAAGGACATTTTATTCAGTAACAATGTTTGCCCTGATTGGTTTAAGGGGAAGACTTTTAATTCGCTACAACCAAATTCATGTTCCCATAAGCAGCGGTGATTAAATGTGCAGGTGGACACACAGCATCAGTTCCGTGATTGACTTTAAAACATTTAAAACCAATTTCAGTAGAAGGCGAACCAAATTTCAGGGGCCCAGTGCCATTTAACAGGCCCCTTGTTGACACTTATTTAAATTCAACTTGCATCCAAAATTTTCACTTTTGCAAATTTCACTTTTCACAGAGCTTTCACTTTTCACTTTTCATTTTTGTTCATAATATAGTGCAATTACTGTGTCACAATTCTTAGTGGCACATATAAAATATTAAGCCAAAGCCTTCTTTAAAAATTTATGGCACATTCTGGTAATATAGCTCTGTTAGCGTTTTAGACAAACCCACTAAATTCAAAACACAAGTGTGCAAAAAGTAGTCTGTACAAGAGCAAAGGATTATAAGATTATTAAATTAACTGAATCAAGACTGTAAAATGTGTTCTGATTTACATTAAACTTGCTTTACTTCATTTGGAGCTGCTGCATGATGTTTTGCAAATGATACATTCAGATTGACACGCCCTCACTGACCTGAAAATAACCTCTGAACATTTGAAAGAGCACATTAGCAGATGGGCTGCTCACTTTACGTCCAAAACAAGTCAGCTGTCCAGGCGTACACAGCATAGCCTTGATTTCCAGATTACCCTACCATAAGAACAGCCGTGTGTTTTCACCTGCGTCAAATACGCAAATGGATTCTCAGCGTCCTTTCTCTGCTGCGGAATTGTCCTGTCCCATGTGCCTCAACGTTTTCAAGGATCCAGTTCTCCTGTCATGTAGTCACAATCTCTGCAAAGTTTGTTTCGATCAGGCCTGGAAGTGTATGGGGTCTCTGGAATGTCCTGTTTGCAGAGAGCAAACCGATGTGGCTTCGCCATGTAATTATGTACTGAAGGATTTGTGTGAGGTTGTGCTACAGCGAAGGAGGAATGAGAGAGCCTCAGCATATTCTACATCATTCTGCTTTCTACACAGCGAGAAATTCAAAGTCTTCTGCCTAGAAGATGAACAGCTGCTGTGTGTGGCATGTCGCACATCAAAAACACATGAAAATCATAAATGTTGCACTATAGATATTGCAGCACGTGACCATAAGGTGAGACAAGTGAAAGTGATTACAGAAATGTTATTTATGTTACTAAGATCTAGAAGGTCTATATTTTCCTTAAGGGTTGTAATCAGAGTTGAGTTACACACATTCTGATTTATTACTGAAATTGTGCCTCATGTAACTACGGGCTTAAGCGAGTTGTGCTGGAGATATGCACACGGGTGGAATTTACCAGAAACAGAGGCGTGTGTCAATTACAGGCGATTCTGACCTTGTATTTGAGCCCAAGCCATGCACAATATTGGCTTGAGTGAGGAGCGTTGCCAACCACAGTATATCATAATGAAATTTTTTGAATGTTTAATTTACTGATGAATAATGATTTTTATTTTTATTTTTTAAGGTTTTCTGGTGGAAAAAAATTATTTACTAATGAATCATAATAATTTTTTATGTTTTCTGGTGAAAAAATACGGCATGTCATACTTCAGGCCAATATTAAATATTTAAACATTCATCCATTATCTATAATGCTTATCCTTTAGCTTTGGCACAGCAAAGCTGGAGCCAATCCCAAGTACACCCTGGGCAAGTCTCCAGTCTATCACAGGGCTAACAAGGAGACAACCATTCAGACCTATGTGCAATTTAGTGTAGTCAGTTGATCTAATCAGCATGTCTTTGGACTGTGAGAGAAAACCCATGTAGGCACAGGGGGAACATCACATAGAAAGGCCTCATTCAGCCAGCAGGGTCGAACCCAGAGTCTTTTTTCTGTGAAACAACAGTGCTAACCACTATACCACCCAATGTAAACTTGCATCCATCCATTATCTATACCGCTTTATCCATCTGGGACGCGGGGAAGCTGGAGCCAATCCCAGCATCTTCGGGCGA
>JAQMYM010000019.1:3903991-3921623 GCA_030014255.1 Parauchenoglanis ngamensis
CTTGGCAGTGCTGGGATTTGAACTCACGACCTTCCAATCACTAGTCCAACGTCTTAACCACTGAGCTACCACAGACCCCTGTGAATATCACCTGTTCTTGTCCATTTTTGTTTTTTGGTCTTTTCCTTTCCCTCTCGCTTTCATTCCTCTGTCAAGGAAACGACAAAACAGTCACATTATTTAAGGCATTCACTTTCTTTTGCTTCACATAGTCATGAAGGTAAGAGGCCTGTTACATATCCAGTGAGGAAGTATACTCTCTTTAGGGAAATTGGAGTTCACTGATAAGGTGATTAGTGAATCATTCATCTGTAGAGTTTCTGATCATTATCTTTGTTTGGTTATGCCATGCTCTGGTAGCAAAAGAAAATGAAGAGTTATCTTAACTGTGGTTGTTTGCTCAGTTTATGTCAAAAATATTAACAACCGTGTAAGCAAGAGATGTGAAATTTGGTAAAAAGATCAGAAACATGAGCGTTTGTTAACATCAAATCAAGGTAAACCTTTATCGTAAATAGAATATAATATGCCGGGGATAATTTTTTTAAAATCTGGTTGGTTTACCAATGACCGAAGAATTCTTTAAATAATAACTCACACAGTGCTGAAGACAGACAAAGACTGAAAATCTCTTACACCGCCTTTCCAGTTGTATAATGGGTGATAGATTCTTGGCCAGAAAAAACTTCATTTCAGTGTCCCATTGTGCCATAAGTGTCCTTTACTAAACTTGTATGTAAAGGAGTTAAAATTTGGATTGCGTCTAGTTTTGTATGCAAACCAAGCTTTTATGGTTTAGGCAGGCTACATGTGATTGTAACGAAAATTCAAAACTAGACGTTAAACCTTGGCATTCAAATTAAAATAATTTTGCATAGTCAAATAAATGAAGGAGACCTGTGTAAACATGTGCCTGTGTGCATATATTATGTCTGTCATAAGTAGATCTATATTGAATATAGCGTTTCCAAAGTGTATTTTGGTGCAATGTTTCTCAATCTTTAGTGTTTTCCCTTCTGCCGTCTCACCCAATTTAACAGCCAAGCCTGAAGTAGGTTAAACTGGGCATGTCAGAGGAGGAAAAACACCAAAATGTGCAGGATGGTGCTATTCCTTGCCCCACTCTCACATTATTTGGCTAATCTTTTCACCAATGTTAACGTCCCTGCTTGAAAACTGCACTGAAATGGTGTCCTCGCTTTCTGTCAAGGTGAATAGAGAATGTTTTAAGTTAACAAAATTAACAAGTTAACAAAATAACTACTTGCCAATATCAGAAAGGTTATATAGCTTGCTATATATATTTCCATTAACTGTGGGGATACCACTGAAAATTTTCATCCGGGAAAATTGGTCAAAAATGGCACTTTCTGTTTACATATAAAGCAACGAAAAAAAAAGATTAAAAAATCGTAGTATCAAATCTAACAGTTCAGAAATCATTTGATAATGATCAGTAGACACAAGTTAAATATGCGGTTTCTTTCCTTTCCATATAAAATCTATATTTTATCTATAAAATGTTTTATCACCTTACTATTAATAAGAAAGCATAAATATATTTCACCAAAACAACAAAATGTTTTTATTTACTTCATAATAGTGTGCCAAAGGAGGCAGTTTAACAAACACGGCAATTAAAAACAGTCAGTCTGCATAAAGGTGTCTAAAATTCCCCTAGCTAAGTGTGATTACCTTAAAAACATGAATGGATAAGTGTTTGAATAGCTATGTTTCATAGCGAAATGGACATGAGCCTAATCAATTCGGTTTGTAATGAGAGCCCAGCTGCCCCTGCACCACAGTCCATACGAGTCTTTACGTTTTTCTCAGACTAAGGTGTAAGGTTTTCTCAGACTGTGCCAGACCACACATATTAAACTACATTTAAATGATCAAGCAATAGTGAGCCAGTCGTTTCCTGTGGCAGTGTACAGCTTTGAGCATGGATTTTATTGTGTATATCAATCCTAATAATTGTATTAGAAAAAAATACAAATTCCTGGCCAATTCCTCTCAGCCGCAGCCAGCTGGGATTGGCTCCAGCTTCCCCCACGACGACGAATGGAAAGTAGCTTAAAAGGATGGATGGAAATTCTTGATAAGCTTATGAAGCCAGTCTGTATTCTCACACCATGTAGTTTGTACCTGTACCTCTATGAATCCTAATAAATAAAGCTAGACAATTTCTGTCTGATTACAGAATTTTGGAGCAGGAAGTGACCTGATTAAATAGTCATCGTTTATTGATTAAAACATGTTTCAGTTGGAATTATGAACTGGAACACTGCTGCACTCTCTCACTGTCCCTAATGCAATCTGACTACAAAATTTGATGCGGTGTATATACTACTGTATTTTACAATACATCACTCCAGACAGTACGCCACACCCTTCTACCGCCTGTCTGTGAAAGTCCGCTGAAATCAAAATGGAGAAACCGAGTGCTATTAGTTAAAATAGAAGAGGAAGGACAATGGTGGGGGGGACAGTATGGACAGACAGAGTGGACAACAGGGTTCTTCTGTAATGTGGGTCATTTGTTAGAAGGTCTCTTAGCAGCCAGGAATAAACAGAGGGAGAGACAGAGGCTAACCCTAGGGTGGAAAACAACAGATCCGACACTAACTCAATTTCAGCTTTCTTCGTGAGTGTTTCAGCTTTAGGCTCTTGCCCAAGCGCTTTCACAGGAAAGAAATGCCACGAGTATCTGATTACAGCCTTTTGATCCAGACGCTGACGCGCTGATGATGTAGGCAAACATGGTTAAGCTCGCTGTTGGAGCATGTGAATGTAACACAATCGCATGTGATTACTGTGTCAGTTCGCGTGACATTAGGCCTTTTGTCCAGCTGGGCGTGGCTTTGTGGTCTTATTCACGTTGAACCCCGAAGCCAAATTTCCATATGGTCTTTCACCCGGGCTTGAGTGTGTTTTTACGCAGGCCTGTGCGTGTGCCTGTATGATTAGAGACCTAGTGTAATTGCTGCTCTGAAATGTTTCATTGTCATCTATTATTGTAAATAATCACCTTGGAATTTGAGATGAGTAGCATAAAAGGAGTGAACGTACATTGTAACGTTTTCGTGCAATGAAAACACTTCTCCTTAAGGATAAGAGCAGCTCTGTTTAGATTTGTGGGTGGAGCTAATTTGAAATGAACAAACCTAGCCATGGCAATCTTAGAATTGAAATGTTCCTAATATTTAATATTTATCTGCGTAATACTGCATGTCTAGAAGTTACAAATTGCACCTTTAAATGTAATAAATATTAAAAATACTGCAGGCTGTTTTTATATATCCAATATACAGATTGGATCATGTAAATAGAGCATGTTAGCATTTCTGTGATATGTTTCAGAGCTACACTAGACGTTATTTTATGGCATTTAGGACACGCACAGCATTTTCAGGACGATTGGGCTTGATATGTTCTCCAGATTGATGAATAATAAGCTTACTCTAATGATATACACACATGCATTATTGATAATAATGACTCATAAAGACAGTTGTGTATTAACGTTTGGTTTAATTAAATTGTTCAATAATGCCTTGCCTTCCATAATTTATAGAGTGTAAAAAGTCACGTTGTTGCTGCGATTTGAATCTGCTTTTGGCAAACGATGCTAATCGGCAAACTCTAAATTCACGCTATAAAGCAATTCTTTAACTATGTTTTTATGTATTGGGGTTCCCGGTTTCAGTGGGTTAAGCAAATCCCCATGTGTTATAGAATCTCTAAATAAATACTTGTGTCATATCTTAGTTTTCCTCACTAAAGAAACCGGTATGTAATGGAAAATTCTAGCTCATTAAAAGCAGCACACTCTGCATTCGATCAGTGCTGCAACAGCTAACACGTCATTAAGTACTGTTTTGTAAATGTAATGGATGATGTGACATCATTGTGTGAGTGTGGGAAGATGGCTTCTAAATACAGTTTAACAGCAGGCTGAACACAGCAGACTGGCCCGGATTAGTAAATGTCGAAACGGTTTAATAATAGAAAGAGCCAAAGTTGATGCTTGCCCTTCTTTAGTCCTCTTTTCCATTCCTTCAGCAACATTGATTTGATGTCGCAAATGCTTGCGCAGTGTTTTCTGCTGTATTGCAGTGTCATTGTCTGTGTGTGCGTTGAGGACTTGCTGAGTCGGTGCAGGTCAAATGGCAATCGATAGAAACTCCGGCTGTGGTGGAAAAACCACAGAAAATATGCTGCATCACTAAAGCTTTCACTCTTTCAGTGTATCCCAGTGTCTCTTTCTACCCCATTTAACCGACTGTGTTCAGTCTGTAATTTTACTTCATAATTGTACTTTGTTACTATACTATACATAGTAAGTATTACTTTGGTATATATTATACTCATTATTGAAATTATATACTTGAATTCTTAGTGAATAACATTTCCAAGAAAAAAAATGTTTCACTTCTTACGTTTTTATTTCGATCTCTCTTACAAAGGGCTCTCTCTTCTTCTCTCATCCCACCAGTGATTTGTGCTGTATATCATTGAAACGGGCTCAAGTCAGCATCCAAACAGGTTCATCAATGTAGAAAATGCAAATAAGCCACCAGACTGTAGTGTGGAACTTGAAATTGAGAGCCCCTGGCCCTTCCTCGGTAAAATATGCAATATTCATAGTAAGCAAGGACTAAAATGAGAGGTCTCTTTTGCCTCCCTAGAAAGCATGAATTTGATCTAATGTTGAGGTAAGTGTCAGTAATTTTTCTTATGTTAACTGACAATATTTGACAAATTAAGCCAGTTTTCTTTTGCTAATGGAACGTTAGGTTTGGTTAGTGTCCATTCCTGTAGCTAATATTATTGGCTAGGTAGCGAATCAAATTCTAGCTAGTGATAACTATAGTACAACTATGTAGCATTATACAACAGTTAGTTCCAGTCCACTAATTTGATTGGAGTGTAACGAGTGCTGATATTTCGCAGCACTTGGATCCTTCACTGTGTTTATTGCTCCGCCCATCCGTGTCTTACACTTACAATTCCACTTTCTAGTTTGAAACGGTTACGACAGTAGTGTCCGCAACATCATCGAACATAATTTTCGACTTAAAATATGAAAGCTCGTTATCTGAAGATGGAAAGGAAGAAGGGATGCCAATTTTACCGGAAGCACCTTTAACAGGAATATACAAAACAATGTGAGCTAGCTAGCCAGCTAGCCATCATGCTTTAAAGTGGGTGGCTTCTTTGGGATCTATTTCCACTAGTGGGACAAAAATAAACAGAACATTTGGCCAAATTTTGTCAAACAATCTCACTTACTCAAATCTTAATCATTCATAGAACTGTCGTATAAAAGCAATATCACGCTCAAGGTCGAGCCATTGTACTGAGTATCATCACGGCTTGATTAGCTACGACCGAATCAGAGCTGTGCTGAAATTCAGTACAAAAGTGTGTATTGTGTAATTAATTATACATATGGGCAGCAAACTTAGAGATTGAACCATTTTAGATAAGTAATTCTTCAAGTTGTTACATGAAAACATGACTAATTTGAAATTCATCCGATTGAAAACATTTACTTGTTCCTTTTTTTATGCATTTAAAAGTAGCAGTTTTTTACTCGAAGACTTTTTTAGCTGGATATGTCCAATTTTAATTGAGTAAGATTGTAAAACACATTAGATATGCTTTAACTTTAGTATAGTTTCTGAGTACTTTTTCCACTCCTGGTCTCAACCCAACCTAAGCACGCTTCATCAGCATTATAGTTTCTGTTTAATTCTTTTCTTTTTCTTTTTTTTTAGCTTATTATTAAACAAGTCAACAACACACCATGTAGTATAATTACAGTTCAGGGCTTTTGCTGCCACATAGAGGTATGCTTAGTGAATTACTATAAATTGAATACAATCATCAGTGAATTCTGTTTAATTTAATAGCGTGCTAAATGCCGTATTTACTTTCATACTAACATATAATAGTGTTCCTTCAGTCCTGGCCCAAAGTATTTACAGTTGTGCTTGAAAGTTTGTGAACCCTTTAGAATTTTCTATATTTCTTCATAAATATGACTTAAAACATCTTCAGAATTTCACACAAGTGCTAAATGTTTAGTTAGTCTAGTCAGAAGTTGTAGATAATAGAACAGCACCTCTGACAGTAGTTCTGACTCATTTTAAGGTGTTTACATTTTTACAGCTACAGCTAATTCACAGAGGGAGATGATCCGTATAATCTGAGGTTATTAAAACATTGATATGCTGAATTGTACTATAAGGAAATGTTTATTTAACACTTATGGATGGAGTTTGCATGCAAGTAAAGTTGAAACTTTAAATTTTCCGCCACAGGGAAAAAAAAATTTCTGCTTATTTACTTTAAGAGAAATACAACAGTGAGTTTAATGTGTATTACATAAATGATAACAGGATCTAACTTCTCATAGACCTTCCACAATAATAACTGTAACTAGTAATGGATAAAAAGTATCAATCTGTAATAAACAATAAACTAAAATCACTGGAAAAATTCTTCTTCTTCTTCTACTTCTGTATTCAAAATGGTTGAATGCCGATGTATGTAAATGGATGAGTGTAATAATTAAAGCTAGGACTGATTTTACAATGATAAATTAATTGTTGATTTTCACAACAAAAGGTCTATTGAATTTGATTTTGTCAATAACGAATAACTTTGAAGAAGAAGTTCGAATCACAAGAAGAAGTGATTTGAAAAGATCTTGGTGGACATGATCTTGGTGGTTTTTTTCGGTATCTAATTCTTCTCATAATAGTTTCATGGGCGCTCAGTAAACTACTTTACTACCAAAATAGCTGCTTAAAGTCGTCATATGATATAGATGAAAGTAGTTCATATAAAGTGTGTGTGTGTGTGTGTAGGAGCCTGGTTGAAAAGCAGTTTGGGCTACGTGCAGAGAGAAGGAGGAGGTGAGCTCATTCTTACCTACATCGCCCCTCAGCTTGGTTACTGGGTAGCAGCCATGTCTCCTATAAACACAGGTAACACACACGTTCTCTCTGGATCTCTTGGTCTGTCTGTCTCTTTAACTCTTTAGCTACCAAAATTATAGCCAGCTAATTCAGCCTTGTTGGTGAATATCTGCTATCAGTGTTTTTGTTTGCAATCCCTGCTGCTTCCTTTCATATGTGTGTAAAGTGGTTTCTTGATTTATATGTCTCTGTACTAGCTCCACTGGCAGATAAACAGAGAAAGCTAACTGTGTACTAGCTATGTACACTCACTAGAGTCTCTGTTAGTCACCAAAGAGCTCTGCTACTTCCGTCCAAGCTTTATTTTTACTTCATAATCCATCTATAAACATTTACTAACTACCCATGTATGACAGGATAAGATGAAACCATGGTTGTATGTTTTTTTTATTAAATTTTTGTGTGTTTCATGAAATTTGGAACTAATTACAGGCAGGACCACACAGGACTGATCCGTGGAATCATTCGAGCTAGTGGTTTTAATTTGTCACCTAACCTAATTTGTATAAATGTTGCTTGGTGTGCTGTTGCTCAGATTGTGGCTCATTCTCTACCTCTGCATGTGTGTGTGTGTTTGTGTGTGTGTTCCAGGTCCTGTGGTTGCAAAGGACATCAGCACATACCACACCGTGTTCCTTTTGGCCATACTGGGAGGCATGGCCCTCATCCTGCTCTGCCTCCTCTGTCTTCTGCTCTATTACTGCAGGTGTGTGATTTATTTATTTATTTATCTCTGTATGCTTTTGCTTTACTCATCTCATTCTTCATTTGTTTCTGTTTCTGGTGTATGTGTCAAACACAAAAATTGACATTAAGTGGTATTTTGTTTTGGCAGCTTATTAGCATCATTCATTGTATAGTATTTTGTACTATCGGCATATTGGCATTTGTAATTAATATTATTTGGTACCAGCAGCTTGTTTGCAATTATTCATAGAGTATAATTTTGTATCTTCATTATTATTATTATTATATTCATTATTATTTTGTAAGTGGTTGGGGAATATTTGGTGTATTTGTAGATATCAGAGATATTATCTAACATGTCCTGTCATATATCCCATGTCCGTGTTACCAGGAGAAAGTGCTCACGCTCGAGACGAGCTCACCAGAAGTACACTCTCACCTCGTCGCTGGAAAGCTCGAAACGAGACCAAGCAACGTCCATGTCCCACCTCAACCTCATCAACGAGACGCAACTGGACCATGTGGGGGTGGAACCAGACCTACACACACCCATGCTGAAAGCCACCCCTCACAACTTGTCCACCAATAAGCTGTTGTCATCTCGGAACGAGCTCGGGAGTCGCTCCCAGCGTGAATATCGCCGCAGCTACACCTCCATCGTCTCCTCATCCGTCCACCCTCTGCAAGCGTCTGCTTCATCCTCATCCCCGTATCCGCTGCACCATGCTGCTTCAGCTGGCCGGCTGTCTTCGGAGAGCAAGGCCAGTCCACGTGAGCTCCGCTTTTCTCCATCCACGACTTCACCCACAGCTTCACCAGAGAGGGATCTGGGGGCGGAGCATCGTCCATCTGACTTCCTGCTCTCACGCTCCGTGGATCAGCTAGAACGCCCCCCAGGCCTTCTGCCTCGCCCTGGAGCACTGCTCTGCTGCACATCTGAGGTCCAGGTAAGCCAGGGCGGAGCAGGATATCAGAAAGGCCGTCCCACTTTGCTAATCCCCGCCCACTATATGCGGTTGCCTGGGACGCACCCTCTCTCAGGACAAGCGCTTCTGCTCCAGTCAGATGAGCGGAGTGAGCTCGAGAGCATCCGTGCTGAGCTTAACGCATCCCATCAGCCTCAAGCTGAAGTGGGGCAAGTGGATGGCATGGGCGAAGGGGTGGAGGAGGGAAAAGTAGGATCAAGGGAGGCAGGAGGAGGGACAGTGGATGAGTGGAAAACTGCGCTACCTGAAGCCTTGTCTATTCCCAACTCGCTGAGTGAGGCGGCCCTTGGAGTGGTGCAGATGAACGGAGAAGATCAGCTGCTGGCTGAGAAGACGTTAATGGAACTGAGAGGTGGGAAGCCCCTCCCACACCCACGGGCCTGGTTTGTATCGCTGGACGGCCGCTCGAATGCGCACATCCGCCATTCCTACATCGATCTGCAGAGGGCAGCACATGGCTCCAGCTCTGTGGGCAGCAACGATGCCAGTCTGGACTCGGGCGTAGACGTGAGCGACGTCACACCAGGCCGCAAGGCCAAAGCTCAGGAAAAGGCCCAGGTTATGTCACCCACCTTGGCATGCACATCGCTGGTAATTGTGGAGGGTACTAAGGCTAATGCTAATGCTAATGCACATTCAGAACCCAATGAGAGTGAGAGCCAAACTCCTGCCTGTAGCCCGGAAGAAAACTCACTCAGGCCCTTGTTGCCCAAAGATGAGATCGAGGAAGAGACTATAATGCCGCCTTCACCTCCATTGCTACCCACTCCTCCGCTCCCGTCACCTCCTCCACTCCCAGATTCCACCGTGGAGGAGGAATACGAGTCAAGAGGCGACAAGGAACAGATAGTGAGGACTGAGCGTGCCCAAACGCACCTTAAGCTTCCCTCGAGCAACAGCGCCCCGGATGGATTGGCTGCTCCTGAGGACATCGATGAGAACAAGAAGAGTCCATGGCAGAAGCGCGAGGAGAGGCCACTGCTTGCCTTCAACCTCAAATGACCTCTGACTTGTGGCCTTTTAACCTGTGGAATTGCCTTTTGGCTGAAGGATTTTGGGTCTGACTTTTACATTACTTGTAAAAGTGAAAAGCCGAAGCAAATGAAATCGATAACAGCTTGTGTATGAACAAAAAGCACTGCGCTAAACACATTTATGCACAACAGCTATGCCTTTTTAAACAAACTGCAAACGAAAGCCATTGTATGAAGGTGAGATGTTTAGCTTTATGAACCGCTGCTGGTGTTCAGGTAAGCAATAGGATCTTCAACTGGCAGCATACAGCACTGAGCACTGCGTCATGTCCACAGTAAATGTTTAATCACGTGTTCGTCCACTGTGTCCCAACACTTAATTGAACAAAATCACTCAGCCATGGATTAGCAGAAAGTCTTCCTTAAATTAATCTGTGACTGAAAATCGTGTCTGTAAAGATTTTGCGTCCTGTGGTTTCAGTCTCTCCAGCGAGTGTTTGCTTTGGTTTTTTTTTAGTTTTGAATCTTTGGCATCAATCAAATGCAGTATTTCTTCCTCAGCACGATAATCCAGTCAGTGTATTCACTGTAGCATCTGTGAACTTCCTGTTATGCTTCACACGTGAGACTAGAGACGCACAGCTATGCATTGCTTTAATTCTGATTCTTTTTTTTTATTATTATTATGATTATTATTTGAAAGGGTATTATGTTTTCATTATTGTATTCACTGTTTTTGATTTCATTTTATTCAGCAAAAGTAGGTTTTTTTTTCTCTTTTGCTTGTCATACAAACACAAAATGCTCCGTCTGTCTGAAGTGCCTATGTAGCAGATGCGTTAATTTACAATCCCACGTCTCCTCGCAGATCAGATCCCATCGCATATCTTTGCTTTGTTTTTTTTGTATTGTTTGAAATGTTGTGCATAAACCTTGGTGTGTTTGTATATGTACAGTGTATGAATGATGTGTCCCTACTGTGTATTTCTCCACCTGTGAGGAACGAGTGCATATTTCAGAGTGTGACTTTGTGTGTTTGGGAGTTTGTGTATGAATCAACATGCTACGCTTGTTGTCGCTCCTCGGCCAAATGCAGTGTGTGTGTGCGGGACATTGTATGAATATGAAAGCTGTCCTTGATGCCATTTATAACTGTGACATAACCACTTTTGCAATCACTCCCCAGCAATCTCTTTCGAATGTCTGGACTGGTGGCTTCTGAGTCCAATTATCCACAATTTTAAAAATCCAATTTTAATTAAAGCTACGTATGATTTTGAGACTCAGTGCTAGTATTAAACACATATTGCAAGTGCTAAATCCACTTAATCCACTCCATTCATCATTGCTTCAGTGGGTTCAATCATATTGCATGCAATTATCCAGTCAGCCAATCATGTTGCAGGATGTATTACAGAAAATGACATCAGTAAATATTCACATCAAACATTAGAATGTGGAAAAATGTGATCTCCGTGACGTTAACCATGGCATGGTTGTTGGTGCCATGGTTTCAAAAAATCTAGAGCTAGTTGGATTTTCTAGAGATTTTCGAAAAACAAAGAATATCCAGCGAGCAGATTTCTGTTTTTGTGAACACCTTGTAGATGGATAGGACAGAGGAGACTTGTTCAAGCTGACAGGAAATTTACAGTAACTTTAATAACCATTTTTTACAACCATGGTGAGCAGAAAAGCATCACACAATATGTCAAACCTTGAGGTGGATGACCAGAAGATCAAAGCAGGTTTTTCTCCTGACTGGGAATCCGAAGCTACAGTAGGTACAGGTTCACCCAAACTAGACATTTAAAGATTATAAAATAATCGTGTAAGACTTTCCCTAGTCTTTACCTGTTAAGATTGGGTGAATCTGTGCACGCTGTAGCTTCAGATACCTGTTCTTGGTTGATAGTAATTTAACCTGATGTGGTCTCTTTTTTTCTTCATTTTCCAGTTTGTAATTGTTGTCAGCACTCTAGATATATACTATTCATAAATCCTAAAATTAAAAAAAATGCCCACTACAATAGATTTCAGTACCAGTATACTATTCCACTGGCTCTTCTCTGATTAAGACATGTACTCTGGAACCTTCTTCTGCTTTCATAAAAGATATGATTTTTTAAAAAATAGGATTTTTTTTAGCCGCTGTGTCGTCGTCCATCACCATCTCCCTGCTGCTATTTTTAAAAGCCATGTAGTGATGGGTTTTTGCAGTACGTCAGGCACTAATGGATGATCCTTTATCTACCCAATACTCACTGAATCATGTTTAGATAGTCTTGTGAGTAATTTTAGCCTCGAATAAGAAATGATGAAAACATGCAAAGGAGAAATACAAGAGCATTTTGTAATACTCATGTTTCCAAAGCCAGAAACTATCAAAACTTCTTGTTTACTTTTTCTTCTATTTGAAATGAAAAACAAATAAATGTTATGTACATGGACCTAACCAGCTCAGTGGTTATGATCACGTGCTAATGATCAAAAGGTTATGAGTTCAAATCTAAAGACTGCTACTGTTTTTGCCATGCTGTGATTGTGCACGAGTACAACTTTTATAATACTTGACAACAAAAGATTTTGTAATATTTTTCCTCACAAACTGTAAAAGAAAAACTCCACGGCTCTATAAACGAGGGGGTCAACATCCAGCCAGTCAGGAAATGTTGCAGGTGTTTCGTAGTGTGGTTTTGGCAAGAGCACTGAAAGGAAGGATTGTATTTGTTTGAAGTTCAAAACCGCAAAGGTTTGCATAACATCCAGCAAAATTGTTGGCTGCATTTTTTAACCCTCAACTCCTCAACTGGAAGTTTGGTTGAGATAAAAGCATGTACTAAATAAATAAATGTAAATGTACTTGTGGTTTAACATTTACTGTGCAAAGGAAAAAGCAGAAGAAGGCTTAAATAAGAAAAAATAAAATAAATTTAAAAAAAAAAAAACTACACTACATGTGAGGAATACATGCCAGTCTCTTGGGCTAAAGTTTAAAAAAAAAAAAAAAAAAGGAAAAAATTGGTATGGCTGATTTATTCATCATTGTTGGATTCAAGTATTGATTTTTATCAGGAAAAATAATTGTTGAAGACTGAAGAATAACACGAGCACGACGGTGCTCCCTCACAGTAGCGGTAGGTAGTGGTAGCTCAGTTGATTGCATGTTGGACTAGTAAACAGAAGGTTGTGAGTTCAAGTCCCAGCACTGCCAAGCTGTCACTGCTGGTCGCTTAAGTAAGGCCCTAAATCCTCAGTTGTATAAATGTAAGTCACTCTGGATAAGTTCAAGTTGCTTTTATTGTCATTTCGACCATATACAGATGATACAGTACACAGTGAAACGAGACAACGTTTCTCCAGGACGAAGGTGCTACATAGAGGACAACACAGAAGTACAAAAGTGCACGTGTGCATCAGAAGACAACATAAAGTCCAGGAGTGCAGACATCACAAGACAAGAGAGTGCAGCTCTAATCCAAACGGTGTCTACCAAATGTAGATTGGAATGTAAATGTAGATCATAGCTCCAGGATACCTGGTTTGATCCTGTGCTCAAGATACTGTCTATGTAGAGTTTAGCCTTGTGTCAACAGCCCTTGGGTCCTACGGTTTCCTCACAGCTCTCAAAAACACAATTGCTCTAATGGACTCTGGCTCCACAATGACCTGTCCAGGTTAACGTGCTTACTTAAGGTGACTGAATGATGAGTAAATTGGATTTAGAAATAGTCCTGGGTTGTGTACAGATTATATGTTTTATTTGTTTTATTCTCCGTATTCTCTTTATCTGTTTTATTTTCCTCAAATTATGAGGAAATGCTAAACTGGTTGTTCACATCACACCACCCAGCCCATCACTGTAAAGGATGTAGTAAAGAGAAGAGAGATGAAAAGAGTAAAGAGAAAATTTTAAGTATAGAAATTAAACATAGCAGTTGATGATAATTTGCTGTGGTGTGACTGATGTGTCGTTTGCGAATGAGTCATTGAGCCGGCTCTTCTGGTGAACTTTAAGAACCGACTTGCACATTTACATTTGTAAAGCCTCGCTATTGTTTATTATTATTATTATTATTATAATTATTTTATAAGACTTCATAAAATGCAATGCAAAAGTAATGTGTGGAATCGGAATTATAATCACTGGTTTAGGACAAAATGGCAATGAACCAAAAGAGTCGACTCTAACTGGAGAGCTGAGCCAAGTGATCCGACTCACTGAAAAGAACCGGAATTCCCATCACTGTGTTATCCGCGGAGTAACACGCACGGTCTGGAGTTTGTTATTCTGCTTGTACCACAGAACTTTGCCAACAATCACAATGCTAAATGTATGAATGAACGACAGGACATTCTTTACTTACTCAACCCTTCCTAACCAGTCAAACACGATTTAGTGCGATAACGTGCACGCAGACAATAGAGACTCTTATTATGAAGAGTCGTTAGTGGACACTGTCCAGCAGGCGGCGCTGTTACTGCCGGGCTTCACTATCCCGTTAGAGTCTTTCTCTCCATCCGTGATGGCGGAGGACAGTGAGTCTGCGGCCAGCCAGCAGAGCCTGGAGCTGGACGACCAGGACACCTGCGGCATCGACGGAGACAACGAAGAGGAAAATGAACACACACAAGGGTAAGCATTTTTTTCTGAAATGGTCCTGAAGTAATTATCGCGAGTTTTATCTGTAAGGGTGATGGTAGTGGTTAGAGGCTAACACTAGCTCAGCTTTAGCATTCATGTCAAAAAGGCTAGTAATAGTACAAATAACCGCAAACAATATCAAGAGCACAGCTGTCATCCATCATAAGTGCATAAGCTGTGTAGCTGGTTAACACTTCTGTGTGCTTCCTGTTCGGTTCAGTGTGTAACTGTATTTATTTAGTGCTTGTCATTTTAGCTAACAGCTTTTGGTAGCCACAGTAACGGGCCACGTTTGAATGAACAGCTCGAGCACTTAGCTGTGTTTACTAGCAGATAACATGACTAGCGTTGGTGTCAGTTAGCTAGCTAACGTCAATAATCTCATTAACGTGCTAGCTATATCTAATCTCTTTCTGTTTACGCAAGAGTTTAGCATTGTGCAAACTGCTTAACACACTCGCTTCAATTCAATCAGATGACCATAAAGCACAGCGCTGTTAAATTCTCGATTCTGATTGGTCAGAAAGAGTTGAGTAAAATTCTGTAAAAGTAGTTCCGCCTGCAAGGTGTATATTAATGCGCTCGTTTCTATAGTAACAGCTACATCGCAGGGATTAAAGTAGAGAGTTACTGTTAATATGGTGAGGTTTTGTGCCAGGAGATGTTTATTTAACAGTTATAGACTGAGTTTCCGGTGGTATTGCTTTGTTATTATCAGCGCTAAAGCTGTATAACTAAGTTTTCCACCACAAGAAAGTCTTCAGAAAAGAGGCACTCAAGTGAAAAGTGGAACTAACTTGTGTCATGGTTGCTCCACAGCATTATACTATAAATAAATGAAATGTCTTTCTTTAATAAATGATAAATTGTTAATGTTGGCAAATTGCTCTTGTACGAAAGGAATAAAGCACTTCAGGGTATGGTGTTATTGGAAAATAATCAGCTTTGGGATGTTCACATTGAAATTATTCTTATAAATTTTTTTTTTAACATTTATAAGAGTGTGTGTTTATACATTTGTGTTCCTTTAATTTGATATATTACACTGCTAACTAAAAGGTATCCAAGATATAAAAGTGTTCTAGGCGGTTACTGTCACTGTTGCTAGGCAGATTAACAAGCCTAATTTAGCTCAACTGGAAAATATGATTTCCACAATACTGTCAACTTTGAGGTCTCCCATACCAACACATCTGGTTGGTTAAAAATGATTCTTACTGTTAATAAAGTAGAGTCCAGCACTATGGGTAAAACCTCCATGACATCTGTGATCTAAAGATGATCTGCTTTTGTGCAGGAGTCCTGGTGGAGACCTTGGTGCGAAGAAGAAAAAGAAGAAACAGAAGAGGAAGAAAGAAAAACCTAGCTCAGGAGGAACCAAGTCTGATTCTGCCTCTGATTCTCAGGAGATAAAGGTCCCTAACGTTGCACTTATACCAGTTACGAGCTGTTATTTCCTGTTCCCAGAAATGATCAGTCATAGCATGACATGCTACTCTGTTGGTAATTTCTTGCTTTCAATGTAGTTTCCACTGACTCGCCTCTGTTCTATATCAGAATCCAGCCATTCCCATGCAAAAACTGCAGGACATTCAGAGGGCGATGGAGCTGCTGTCTACATGTCAAGGTCCCGCCAAGAACATAGACGAGGCCACTAAGCACAAGTACCAGTTCTGGGACACTCAGCCTGTCCCTAAACTCAGTAAGCTCCTCTTCCAGAGCTGAAGTGTGATGGATGGATCAATACCATCAGTTTCATTAGTCTTTGACTTTTCATGTGAACTCGGAAATCCTACTTATCTTAACCTTAAACCCTCTAAAAGAAACTTCTGCTCAGTAGATTTGCACTGTCAAGTAGTGTTTGGCCGGTGCAGTCGCTTAGTAATAATTACCAGTTCCTCCAATTTAGTGGTTCTTATGAGACTGCAGGCTTTTCTGGTTCACTTTCTTTCTTTCTTTCTTTCTTTCTTTCTTTTTTTTTTTTTTTTGGCGCACACTTCCAGGCATCACAAATGTGAAGATTAGATCATCTCAGCAATGATGATGTCTGCTAACGAAAGCAAATTCAATTTTTACATTCGAATGTAGTAACCTGTTTGTAGTTGCGCTCAACTCATCTGTGTCCTGTGAGATGATTTTTTTTTTTTTTCCTAAGTGATTGTAACAGTGTCCCTGTTGGAAATCCGTCATTCCCTAGTATGTTTCCTAAATGATCATGGAAATTTAGCGAATATTTGGTTTTCATGATAGAATTCTTGGTATTTATCAAATATTTAGATGTTCTTCCCAAATGACTGAAATTTCTTCCGTTTGATCGCAGACGAGGTGGTGACCACTCACGGGCCGATCGAGCCGGATAAGGAAAACATCCGACAGGAGCCATATTCCCTCCCGCAAGGTTTCATGTGGGACACACTGGATCTCAGCAATGCTGAAGTGGTGAGTGTGTAAGACCAACTCGCGTGTCCTTTTCCGTTTACTGATCATTTCTGCTTATTGCTTTTGTATTCCTCACAATGTGCATACCCATTTTCGGTGATTCGCTCTCTCTTCTTCCTTTCTCTTGCAGCTGAAGGAGCTGTACACGCTGCTGAATGAGAATTACGTCGAGGATGATGACAACATGTTCCGATTTGACTATTCCCCTAACTTTCTCAAATGGTAAGATAAAAACGGTTTATTATTTATTTTGTTAGCAGCATCATGCAAAGCTTTGTTACGTAAGCTTTTGTTCAGCTTCTGTTTGGAATTAGGAAGGATGTACCTTTTTAAAATGCGAAGCGGTGGGTGCCATTTGAATTTAATGTTCCTTTATAATGCCAAAGAAAATATACGTTTCGAATGTAATTCAGCCCAGTAAATAGCTTGTTTGAGTCTGTATCAAGTTTAAAAATATATCTCGCAGCCAAGTGATCAATCATAGTATGCTATCTTGGTGCTAAGTGATGTTGTATTTGCTCATTTATTAAACGTGCCTGTAATTTCCCCTCATCCGTCTCCTTCAGGGCTCTGCGGCCGCCTGGCTGGCTGCCTCAGTGGCACTGTGGTGTGAGAGTCTCGTCCAACAAGAAGCTGGTGGGCTTCATCAGTGCCATTCCTGCTGACATCCACATCTACGACACGTGAGTGTGGGCACGAGACCTGCAAGTGCGGTTTGAAAATGAAAAAACGCAGATCATATTCTAAGAACTAACTTTTAAATGTAAATGTGTCATTCAGTTCTATTTAAAATGCTGTAATCATTGGTAAATAATACAGTCTTGCACTTTAAATCTGAACCTTGTATTAAGTGTATTAGTTGTAATTGAACTATACAGTGTGACCCAAATGAGGATGGGATCCCTTTTGAGT
>JAQMYM010000019.1:3925898-3936230 GCA_030014255.1 Parauchenoglanis ngamensis
CCCCCCCCCCCCCCCCCCCCACAAAGAGCTCTGTCTATGAAGAAGAAGGTACAGTGTGCACTATTAACACTCTATTTTCAGTCATAGTTTTTTCCGGCTGGGTAACAAATTAGCCGACTGATTCAGATTTTCTTTCTGTTACAGAAAGGCTTCGATGTTTTTAATGCTCTGGATTTAATGGAGAATAAGACTTTCTTGGAAAAGCTCAAGTTCGGAATTGGAGACGGGCACCTTCAGTATTATCTTTACAACTGGAAATGTCCCGGCATGGAGCCTGAGAAGGTAAGCAAACAGCAGCGGACTTACAGAAATACCCATACGAGGCCAGGTGATCCGACAACGCTGCTTATATAGATACCGCAATCCATAGCACGGTGATGCGCTTCCTTCAGAAGGAGTGTCTCATCAGATGGCTGTTTTTAATTTTTGTACAAATCATCTTTTCTTTTTCCATGTTACATCTTACGTTTTGGTAAGTGTTCAAACATCTGAGAATCCTCACTACGTATTGCATGGTTTGGTTTCACACTGTTAATGAATTCCTGTAAATCAGTAGTTTTGTATATTCTGTCCAGCATTTATTTCTCCTCCTCGTTTGTTGGCCCAAATTTCTGAAACGCGTTGTATTACGGCTCTGTTTTTTGGCTCGGCTTAGCAGCTTGCGTCTACGAACGAAAAAAACAAAACACACGTTTTGTTCACTTCCTGCAGTCAAGTTGAATCAATTCCTTACTTCAAATGAATCCTATTCAAGTTAGAAGCAGACCGAAATCACCTCATGCAGACACGCAGTGTGATTTCTACATTCTGTTCAAACTTTCTTTTTTTTTTTTTTTTTTTAAAAAAAAACAACACTGATTGCCCTTGAATGTTTTTCTGAACGAATTCTGACGATCTCAGCGTACCTGACTTCTTTATCACGGAGTTGTCACTCACTAACTGTCTCTCTCTCACCTTTCTTTCAGGTTGGCCTCGTGCTACAGTAACCAGCTGCTACATTCAGGTCCAAGGGATAGCTACAACAAGTCATGAAGAAAATCCATTCAGTGAATGAGTTCCATCGCGCAGCTCTCTTAGGTCTCATTTTTGTTACGAGAGATTCTCTCATTGATTTTTTTTTCCCTCTCTAAATGTCAGCAGAATGTGAAAAGCATCAGCTTCAGACTGAACTCGTCTTCATACCGTAAACACACAATTCTGTTCTTAAGACATGCATCAACTATTAATGTCTCTCTGTGTTTTTTTTGTTTTGCAAATGCACATACATGATAGACAAGCGCACGTCTCCCAGATGATCAGTTAACTCCCTCAAACCGGTTTCCTTTATTTTGTTCCGAATCAGTGTGAAAGAACTAGAACCTTGTATAGTTAATACGCGATATTTATTACGTGTTGTGGTTTACAAAGGGGCTGAGAAACGGGGTAGGGTCACTTCCAAAGTCTTTACTTAGCGTGGAACTCTGCTGTAGTTCCAGCTCTTGGTTGGGTTTTGCTGCGTACATGTGAAGAATGTATCACTTTTTTTTTTTTTTTTTTCCCGAAGCACAAAATGCTCTCGATAGAGCTTGAAGGCTCCAGTTCGCATTTATCCTTTGTGTTTAGGTTGAGTGTGTGTGCAAACCTAGAAGAATGTGAAACCTCGTTTAAAATTTTCTTCACTCCTCAGTGTTTAGTCTGTTATTTCAAACAATTCTGATATTTAGAATTGTGTTTAAGTTATATATGTATCATCCGTCAAAGTTCAGTGATACATTTGCTGGCACATGCTGGGAATTTTCACACACAAAGCACAAAGACGAAGCAGACGAGACGAACAATCATGTGCGCGTCGACACTTTGACGACGACGCAGTCTTTCTAACTCCGCTTTCCCTGTGCTTCTGGTTATATGCAGCTGAAAAATCGCTCATTACTTGATTTAATTGCTGTTACGTGGGACTTTTAAAAAAAAAAAAAATAATAAAAAGTGACAAAAAAGCTTTTTTTATACTGTAGAAAATGCCTTTGTGTTCCTGCGTCTCTTATATCTGACAAACGTATCCGTGTCGCGCCTTTAAAGCACATCCGGATCACAATCTTAAAAAGAACTAGGTAGTAATCTCATTTTAAATCAGATGCTTATTCTCAAATCCAGGTTGCTTTTTGCAAGTGTGTGTGTATGCGGTGCTGACGCTTGCTGTATGAACCGAGCATGATTTTATTTTATTTTTTATTTTTTCTGTTGTCGTTGTCCCTCATGAACAATGTCACCTAAAGTACTTGCCTTATTTACGAGGTCTTTTTTTTAAAATACCTGATGTAGTTTTGAAATGACGCTCAGCTTTCTCTGAAGATTTTTATTAAACTCCATTGCAGGTTGTGTGAACTTCAAATGATCTAAAAAGAGAAATTGTACCAGCACCATGTCAAACACGGTGGCCACCCAAATATCTGATTGTTAAAGATACATCAATGAATACCAGCATGGATATTTGAATAAAAATAAAATCATCTGAACCTGTAAGAGCTCTCGTTCATTTAGTCTATAAAGAAGCTGTGTAGTTTCTTTAGTTGTGTTCTTCATTGTTTCATACATTTACTAAATGATATGCATGATACACTGTTGAGGATTGTGGATTTCATCAGGTGTCGGTGCTTGTGTTAATGTTTTCTCTTAACTTAAGTGGATGCTAAAATGGATGTGTGTACACATTCATTTCCTCTTTTTTTTTTTTAAAAACTGACAATCATTTCTCATAAGATGACATTTTATTGCCACTTTGTAAGCAAAATTAAGAATGGTAACATCATGGAAATGTCTAAAGGGATTAAGGCGGCATTATTCCAAGGGTCCATGTTCAGGTCACGTGACCTCAAAAATCCCCTGAACTAATGGTCACTTCTGCTTTGCTTTCCTTATATTCACTTTCCGGATTTTTGAAGGATTTGGGATGATTTTCTTTACTTTAAGAGGTTGCAGTAAATTGACCGGGTCCTTCTTAACTTCAGGGGAATCTTCCAATTTTCTTTTTCTACCCTTCACCGGTTCCTCGTCTTCAAACTGCTGCTCGTTTTCTCCTGACACCTGATCCGCTTCCGGCTCCGACGCCCTTGTACCTGCAGGCACCCAAGCCACGCCCAGCGGCGGCACTTTGGGCGCGAGGGCCGCGATCGTATCCGCGAACGCGGCGCTTTGGCGTTTAAACCCGAGCGCGAGCACGCTAGTGAGACCGAGCGTCCGCGCGAGACTCGTGCTCAGACCCGGGACTTGGCACGCGGGGATAGAGCGGGTTTGGCTCAGCGAAATGAGATGGTTCGTCATGTGAGTGGGTTTCACCGAGTCACACACCAGCACTAAGCCGAGCTCGTTCTTCTCCAGGCCTTTAGTCACCTCATTGATGCCGATCGCGAGCTCGTTCCTCAGGTGTTTATCGGTCCAGCCTCGCTCCTGTGACTCCGGAGTCGGTTCAGCGGTGTCCATCGAATCCGAGCCGCCTCGCTTCTGTGATTCCTGAGTCGGTTCAGTGGTGTCCATCGAATCCGAGCCGCCTCGCTTCTGTGATTCCTGAGTCGGTTCAGCGGTGTCCATCGAATCCGAGCCGCCTCGCTTCTGTGATTCCTGAGTCGGTTCAGCGGTGTCCACCGAATCCGAGTCGCCTCGCTTCTGTGATTCCTGAGTCGGTTCAGCGGTGTCCACCGAATCCGAGTTTCCTTTCTTTTGCTTTCTTTTGCTTCGCCACTTGCGGAAAACCTTCACGTGTCTTTTCCGGAGATCGAGCGAGCCGAGTTTCTCGTTCACCGTTTTCAGGATGAATCGCGCGTGCCCCTTTTCTAACGGTTTCCACTTTAAGTCGTACGGGTTGTTGAGGGATGTTTTCACCGGGACCGGTTTCTTTTTCTCCTTCTTCGTGGCTTTCCCCGGTGTAGCCATCCTGCTCTCATGAGATAAACCCAGCCAGACTGTATACGTTTGCTTTAATATAATTTCAAAATATCTGTAGTGATGAGGGCTTTATTCTTCCGTCCTGCCTCAAAATATATCACAGACCGCGTTTTCTCTAAAGCTGCAGCGTGTAAGGAGTCTGTGGAGGGGGCCATATTTGTTTTTGTGCTCTTCTTCGACGCGTTAACGTTGAGGTGTAAACATTGTGGATTAAATATCATAGTGTCGCCTGCTGGTCAGGTGGTATAACACAGTCTAATAAATACAGCGTGGAATCAGGTGAAGTGGGGTGGTTGTACGTGTATAAACTCATCTTTACAGTTATTAAACGTCTGACATTTGAAGTGCACTTGCTCCTCATTGCTATTTTACTGTCCTACAATTCTATTCTGCTTCCTTTTTTGCTATCAGATCAGTGTAACATGAAGGACATTTGTGATATAATACATTTAGATGAATAGTAAACAAATGCAACAGTTTATATGCAGTAAAAATAAAGAAATAAAAAAACTAACTTACTAAACTAAATAACTTTTTCGTTATATCGCCCTAAAATTTCACATCTTTATCAATTACACTAGTGGTTTTCAGAGTGGGGTCTGTGAGTTCCAGGAGGTTCCTGATTATTTCATTTGGTTAGCATAAGTCATTATAGAGTCCTTACAATTATTAACATATTTGACCGGTGCCTTCGTTGAGTGATTCTATTCCAAACCTCAAATACAAGAATCTTATAAATAATATGTTCTGTTAGTGTAAAATTTCAAGTTCAGACATTGTTTGATTATGTTCTTACAATAAATCTGTACTGAGGTTAAAGGGGTATCAGTCTAGAATTATAATTAAGTATTTATTATAATTATAATTTAACTTTAATTTAATAATTTAACTTACTGATAGACTTATTCTGTGATGTATAAATTTCTCCTCAAGTGGTTTAGAAATGCAGACCTGGTAATGCAGGATGTAGTTCCAGGACCAGAGTGGGTCTCAGCCTGGATCGTGATGCAGATAGTGTATGGACTTCTTTTTGTACATAGAACTGGACAATGAAATTTGATTTAGCTGTCTTGTCTCTAAACCAACAGAATAAGCACATGGTTAAGTTAGCAGTGTAAATGATATAGGAGAAAATCTCCACAGACTGTAACACAAGCTCAGGTTCAAATCAGCTAATAAATTATCGTTTCTATTGTAACAATTCATTATCAGGGACTTTTATGGCAGACAGTCCACATAATCTTAGAATATTAACAAAATATATATTTTTTAAATTCGCTATTTAACAAAAACTGTCAACCACTGATATGGTGAAGCTTTCTGTACAGACACATTTATTTACTATTTACTTATTTACCTTCAGTGTCAGTGCTTTCTAACAGTCTGTAAATTTTATAGGAAAATCTTCAGGACAGAGAAGTTGATGCTTCAAGTTCATATGGAACGTGACAAACTGCATTTTTTCCCCCCACATTATTTGTTTTATTAACTTTGAAGGAGAAAAAGAGAGATTGATGAAGAAGCGACTGTTTATAGCTATAGACTAGTTGATTACCTTTTATCAGATTATTTAATTGTTATGTTTCAGACAACCTATTTTTTTTTTTCATTATAAAGTTTGTAATAGATATTTATTTTATGACTTCCTCATTGAGTCGGTACAAAAACATTTTGATTTCCAAACATTACTTTTCCCCCCCAAAAAAATCTGTATTTCAAAACAGCAACATATTAAATAAGAGACCACTTTTCAGACAAAAATGTAATGAAGACTCCTGGGTTTTGCTGCAAAAAAACAAACAAACAAGCAAATGTAATAAAGTCTGCAGAAGAGCTGTGGCACATTCTCTCAGATGCTCAGTAAAACTTACAGCTCATTTCCTCATAAAACTGCACACATTGTCCCTGGGGAAAAAAAGGAAGGCGTGGTCACATCAAATATTGACTTTGTTTAGTTTACTGCTGTTTACTGCACGCTGTTTTTCTTTTAATTCATGAAATTTAACCTCATGTACGTATTGAAGTTACTTTTATTTTGAAATGCCGACTAAGGACTGCTGTTTTTCTCTTAGCCAATCAGCGCGCGCGCACTCACAAGCTGGCTAGAAGCACCTCAGCTCGAGCGCACCGTTGTAATTCATCAGCAGATCTGCGCGCGCACAGAGCTAAAAAAACATAAAACCACACCTGACTGACAAAATGCTGCAGGTGAGCTCTCATTCTTTATATAATATCGTGCAGAATGTATTTATATCGTGCTACAATAGAATAATCACTTGCACAGAATGCTTTTTTTCCATTTTATTATGCTGTAGGTGCGGTTATTTATTGCAGGAGGGTTTGATACGTCTTATAAAATATCAGGATCAGGACATTGCAGGAAGCTGGAGGATATATGAGGTGTTCAAAGATGGCAAGATCTGTTTATATTATTTCACCAAATTTGCACGTTTTGTTTACAATGAACAAATGCGTCAGAGGTTTTTTTTTCTCCTGCTATCAGCAATCATGCTCTCTTACGTCATTCACAAGTTGGCATCTATTTATAAAAAAAAAAAAAAAAGGCTTGGCATGTGAAGGTCTTTAGTGAAGAATGTTCTCGAGTTCTGGGTATCCCCTGATGCAGTGTCTGAAAATGGGCTTCTGTTAGCCACTCTGGATAAAGATCTCATGCCAAATGCCATAAATGTAAATGCAAATGATGTCAAAGAAGGGAAGATTTTGATGACTCATGGGGCACAAGGATACATAGCAAGTAAACAAAACTACCAAGAATATATCAATATACTAGTTCAGTAGGTGTGGAACTAAGTGTGCCATCAAGCTAAATTCCTGTTAGACAAGGTAAGTGTTGTATAAGTGTTAATTCAAGTGCTTGGTGAAGAGGCAGGTTTGAGTGTTTGTTCAAAGACAGACACCGATTCAGCTGTTCGGATTGGTTCATTCCATCACCAGAGTGCCAGGACAGGGACGAGTCTTGGTGAATGTCTTCCTTGTATTTTGAGAGATGGTGGATCCAATCAAGCAGTATTAGAGGCTCGAAGGGAGCGGGCTGAGATTAAGTGTTTGAGGTGCATTGTAATAAATCCCTAAGTCAGAGATATCTGATATTATCCGGAAAGTTCCGTTGTGGGTGCGTGTTTTCATTCCACCCAAGCAGAAGCAACACCTGAGTCTATGGAAAGCCAAGCTAAATTGATTTTCAGGTAGAATCAGGTGTGGCTCCTGCACCCTGCACCCACACCGGCCCTTTGTGGATAAGATTGGACCCCTGGCTTACACAGTTCAATATGGCACACATATTGATTATTTTGCAGAATCTATTGCACAGATTTATTTCTTTTCATCATTAAAATCATCATCTTAGAAAGCATTGAAGCTGGAAATCTAATTTGTAGCCTGTGTACGGATGTTAATAAATGTGCGGTTTGTCCTTTGCCTAATAAAATAACTAGCCAATTGACAGAAATATCATGAATCAGTTTTTGCTTTATCTATAGAAAATATGACTAATTGACTGCTTCTTTAAATTACTGGCCGACTAGTGAAAATGAATAGTCGTGAACGCCTAGCATGAAATAAGGACAACCTGAAGTGCACGGTGATGAGTTCCCAGGATGGAACCTGAGAGATGCAATCCGGTTTTTCTTTCCCTTTAAGTTGACTTGGAGGTCAGTGGGTTTGTGCTTCTTTGTAATTCACTGCATGACTGTGTGGTTACAGGGGGAGTTTCAACTGGCACGCACATGCATTTGTTGGTTGTTAGCCGGACAATAGGCTGTCTACAGAAGAGGAATAATGACCCCTGCGTGGTGATTAATAACTGGCTTAGTGGGACCAAATTTGTGGAGAAAGTAGGTCAAATATTCACAGGCTGGATTATTTTGCCCTTTAACTAACAGCTTTAAATAAGGAACCGTAATGTAACAGCATGCTTTCTTAAAGCATGGTGCTGCCACGGGTAAGTTGTTAGAATGCTATTTTTTTTCAGGAAGAGTTTGAGAAGATTGCAGCGGATGTAAAACAGCTGAAGAGCAGGCCATCTGACCAGGAGCTACTGGACCTGTATGGCCTCTACAAGCAGGCTATTGCTGGGGACATTAACATCGGTAATGACACTTAAGCATCAAGTACCTTAATCTTTATCCATTATATACTGGCCTTGTATCTTTAAAAAAAAGCCTAAAAATAGCAGCAAGTGTCTTGTTTAACGCAGGTGCTCCTGGAATCGCGGATATGAAAGGAAAAGCAAAATGGGATGCTTGGAATTCCAGGAAAGGTAAAATTACTACAATGCACTCTGTATATATTATAACACATTTATTTTGCTTTCGATTAATCTTTTGGCTGCAATTCTGTCTAAATATTCTGACATAATATTCAGAGGAATATGAACAGTAAATTGTTTGCTAAGTATCGGTTGAACGATTACCCTACTACATGACCGCTTTGGAATATGATTGACAAGATTGATCCTTTAGGCTGTGTGATTTGCTCTATCACTTTTTTTATTTAACAGGCATGTCCACAGACGATGCCATGACTGCCTACATCACCCTGGCCAAGGAAACCATCAATAAATATGGAATGTGATGAATTTTTACCATTGGAATAGATTTGCATGTGAGCCCAAAAATAGTGGCTGTGATACTTTCACAGATAAGATTAAATCTTATTAACTGTTGCTCTTAATGTTACACTGATTAGCTGTTTTGTTTATGAATTCTAACTGTATAATAGTTACTCTAAGGGCTAAAGAAAATGTTATCATTTTTGCATATGTTAAAAAAAATAGCAGCTACATTAAAAAAAAATTGTTGTGATTTGTGTTATTTCTTTGAATTTCTCTCTGGGGGTTTTTCTTAGCACCTCTGCACAGGTGTTTTGCACGATTCTTCAGAAACAGTAATCTGTCAAGAAAAGTGCTTAATCAGTATTCCAGTCTGAAGAGCAGCATCGGTGCTCAATGTGCACACCGACTACAAAACAAGCAGCACTTTGTGCATCACAGCAAGAGCAGAGCCAAGTCCTCACAAGTGGACACATTCAGAATAGTCTATTCATCATTTATTCCTCACTTGCAGTTTGATGGAGAGAGTAAATGCTGAATAAAAATCTATCCATGTTCTGGAGGTTTCTTTTTGTTACAGACATTCAAGTGCTCAGGGTTATTTCCAGAGTTGGTACATTGATAAGGACATTTGGCTGGAGCTTTCATTCTCCATTAGATTAAGTTAACATTTAATAGCTTAGAGCGTGCCAAATATTACAAGAAAGACTCCAGCATTTTGCATTAGTTTGCTCAATTAGAGATGTCATCTACAATGCTGAATCAGAAATAATGGCTGGGCTGGGATTGGGTCCCCTCAACCCGCAACGGATAAGCGGCATCAAAAATGGATGGATGTTAATAAATATTCCAGTTGCTTTATAATTGTGCAAGGCGTTATTAGTAAAGGTTGTGTGAACTGACATTGGGCTGGTAGCCATTCAGTTGAGTGAAGGTTGGGCAAACATCATTTTGTCCATTTGGCAAACTTTGAGGACAACAGATTTTCAGCCACCATTGAACCCACTTCGGCCCACTATTGGCAGGATTATTATGAAAAGTGCTCCTTTTGTCAATGTTGGACCAGCGTTGTGACAACTTTGGCATGGTTGTTATTAAAAGTGGTCCTTTGCCAAATCTGGCCCAATGCTGTACAGGGAGAGCCAAGGGATAGCCACCCAAAATAGATGTTGAATTCATGTCAGTTTAGTTCCTGGGTTATGCACCATTACTAGAGTTTATAAACATGCTTACAAGGAATATTTAACAACCTTGAAAAGAACTATAATTACTGTATATTTTATGAATGTGGGTTTCATTGAATGTTACAATTTTTTTATTTACACACAAAGTGACATCGGATCAAAAAAGCACAGTGAGAGGTGGTTAAAGCATCTTGATATTATATCTGCATCGTCAGTTTGCAACATGTGCTGAGAACAGCTGCTCTTTCATGACTATACTGAGATTGGACATGGCTTGGTCAGTGAGTTCCCAATGGGACAGCCATGCTGATGCATTTTCAGGACTATACTGCATTGCGGTCCTGCTGGGTGATGAGCTCATCCATGGGCGTCGCTGCCATTAAAGCTGGGGTGGACGTGTCCCCCTCACATTTCATAATTATTCGTTTGGACCCCCCCACTTTTAATACAAAATATGAGTTCACCCAGCGCTGTTTCTATTGCTTCGCGAAAGAATCCATTGCACTTGATGGATATGAGAATACACACACCACTGATATTCAACTCCGGTTCCTGGGTTACCGCGACAAACCACACGCAAGTGAAGTGAATCGTCAGTACAGCCATAGACAGTAATGGTGCAGGTTACTCGGTACTGGAGGAGGCAAAGTCAGCCCC
>JAQMYM010000019.1:3936330-3960796 GCA_030014255.1 Parauchenoglanis ngamensis
CTCGCCCCAAGATGCTGGGATTGGCTCCAGCTTCCCCGCGACCCAGACGGATACAGCGGTATAGATAATGGATGGATGGATGGAAGGGGTGTCCAGTGTCAGGTGTGGCAGAACTCAAACTGACCCTGAGTTTTCCAGACAGACGGCTTTGTTCTCAGCATGGAAGTACACAGTTCTCTCCAACAACTCAATCAATGAATGAGGCCCAGTAGTGTAATGTAAAATAAGAACCATCCTATAGTAACCCTAACATGTTCAACCCCTTCAGGTGATATGAGCTCACGTCACTTCAAGCCAGAGATTCGCGTCACCTCTCTTCGTTTCTCCCCAACTGGTAAGTAAATGTTACATTCTTGTAAATATATCTGTTTTCGATTTGAAACGAACATGTCAAGTTCCAGAAGTTATAATGCTAGACATCAGCGAGTCTGATTATTAGTATTATTAACAGGTTTACATCTTATATCCAACTTCTACGCGATTGTTCAACAGTGGTAGAAGCCAGCAATAAGATGTTCCTACTGTAACCTTAAAAACACAGCAAATTGTAGGGTTTCTTGCTCATTTTCTCCCAGATTCAGTGAACATGTTTAGGAATGAGGAGGAGTGTAATTATCAGGATCAGCCATTATAACTTCAGATCAGCCACATGGTGTAGTTTCTGCTGACTAACCAGGCTAAAACAGCTGAACGTGAAGGACAACAAAACTCGACCGAAATATAATATAAAAGACCATATCGCTTATGCAAAAATACATCCTATGCAACATTAACAAATCACTAAAATGTAAGCAAAAACACTAACCTTGGATAAATACAACTCTGTGATTTTTATTCGCAATGCTTTATGGGATCAGTGATACAGTCCCTTGTGAAAGACAATAAGTATAGTCTTGTAACTTTTTCCTCCCTTTGAAATAATTGATACCAGGGCATGATTTATATTGTAGCTGGTTGGTTTGATTCAATGCTTCAAACCTTTAATTTAAGAATTTTGGTGTAAAGAAAATGAAGGCTGTTCAAAACAAAACCATGATCGTAGCTCAGCTCAGTTCAGTTTTGTGTAGTCTGATTAGCAGTTTTGTTTAGTCTGATCACCTTGGGACTTGGTAGACCATATGATTGTATTTCCACTAAGTTAGTCAACATCAGAGACTGTAATTGGCTTTTTCTGTTCTCCAATCAGTGAACAGACTCTTTGATGTATATGAACACAAACACATCGTATTGTCAATGTCTGTCCTTCAACCAGGACGCAGCTGGGCGACTGCCTCCACGGAAGGTTTGCTTATTTACTCCCTGGACGCCTCGCTGGTTTTTGACCCCTATGACCTGGACATGGACGTCACACCAACCAGCATCCGACGTCAGCTGAGGAAGAAAGAATGGATGTCAGCAATTGTGCTCGCTTTCCGCCTGAACGAGACATTTCTCATTAGAGAAGTGCTGGAAACTGTGCCTTATGACCAAAGTAAGCACAAATGATAATCTTCACATATTTCGATGGATATTTGACTTCATTCGGTGTTGTCATGTCTGAACATTTCCAGTAGACCAGTTATGAGATTGTAAGAAAGTTTTCGGAGAAGAATGGTGCTATAAAATGACAGACAGGGGACCTCTTTCTGTCTTTCCATAGTTGATGGACATTTACACCCCAAAGGCGAACTTGCTCCCAATAACCGCACATCCCAAGATGTTTTGTTCCTCTTATGCTACAGCAGTTTACCAATGATTATATTCATTTTATTAATTAAGGAATGTTGTACTTTTACTAGTTTATAATGAGACAAGTTAACTCTTATAACTTGCATTATAGCAGCCATAAACAGTCATTTCCTCACCAGCCTCGTTTTCACCTCTTTATTGAATAAAAAATTGCAACTTGTCATGTTAAGAAACTGCAAAGCTCAACGTCCTCCATCTTGAAGACTTTCCTATGATGGAACACCACAAAGCACTGACACTTGAGACGCCATCCAAAAATGCTAAGCATCTCTTTCACTATATCAAACATTAGATGTTTTTATTTTGTAAAACCACATTTTTAATCTGGTTATTGTTAGTTACCATAAATTACCTCTTGCTATACAAACAATTATGTATTAGAACAAGTGTATTAAAATAAACCTGTGATTTGCCTTTAAGCACTTGGGAATCGCTGTGGTATGAGTGCATGTTACACACTTACGTTTTGTGTACTAAACGCACAGTGCCCAAGAAAAGATTAATCGTGCGACATTCAGGTAGAATGATGTAAAGTGTTAGGAAGTCTAATTTTGGCCCTGTATTACAACTTACACATATCTAGGAGGCTGATTCTGGAGCAGTCAGATGATTAAGGGTCTTCCTCAAGGACAGCCATGGATAGGATAGGACAATCCTGATAGATTGATTACAGAAAAATACGTTTTGTATCTTTTAATTGTGGGCTTCTCTTTTGCTCATTAAGTTGAAGTGGTGTCCAGCTCCCTGCCAGATGTGTACGTGGAGAAGCTGCTGGACTTTGTGGCCTCGTCTCTGGAGAAGTCCAGGCACCTGCATTTCTACCTCACCTGGGTGCAGAACCTCCTCAACTTACACGGCCAGAAGCTCAAGAACAAGTAAGTAGGACGCACAGTATACATTTCTGTGCAGTTCACAGTTGCTTTAAATTGTAAGAATGTATTTATTTTCAAGTGAGCAGAATCAGAATTGAGAAAACTTTTCCAGATGTGCAGGGTAATAGAATAACTTAACTTGTCATATCCAGTAACCAGAGTCCCGCCTACCAGGAAGTGGATGAATTATTAACTCTTCAATGCATTACTATTCCACTTTAATGTGAAAACTGTCACAATCTACTTTTTATTTAGGCTGAATCTCAAATGGCTTCATGTTCACTATATTTGCACACTACATATGTCTCCTGCATAATAGAACATGCCCAACAGAATATGTATTTGAGATTCAGCTCTAAAACATTGTGACTCTAAATAAATGGCTGAAATTGTCTACTTAGAAAGTGCTATTACTTATATTATGTATTTAATTAACCTGTTGGTGCACCAGCCAAAAAAGATCCATCCATCCAAGTTCAAGTGTTAATATCTACAGATTTACACATTAAATCATAAAGCAAATGGCGAGTGCAAGTTTTGCTTTTAAATATTATTAGTTCATATTTAGTAATCACCATAATCTGTACATCAAGCTACCTAAAATGGTTTGTTAGAGTGCAGTCTAACAAACGGTAAAATTATAGCGCTATATTGTGACTGAATAAGTTGAAAAATGCCTTATAAGTGATGAGCACAATAAGGTGTTACACTTAATACAATGTACAATAGGCCTACTTATTATATTAACAATGGATCATAAATTAATGCCACAAGAAATCAAATACAGCTGTTTTACTTAAATATCAAAAATGTGAAATGACTTAGTTTGGTGCTGTTAGCATTAATATTTTTAAATTTAACCAGCGTATTCGATTTACAGATCATCAGTAATACTCCCGACTATACAGCAGCTGATGAAGAGCAACCAGAAACACCATGATGACCTCTCCAAACTGTGAGTCTAGAAACTCCACTGACATAAAAACATGTAAATTATACTCTAGCTCTGTAAAACTAAAGTATATCCAGGTGCCAAGGATTAATTACGTTAAGGGATAAAGTAGTATGTTGTTACTATGGTTTTATTTTGTAGCTTGTTAAAACTAAACGCATTACTTGACAAATGAAGCCTAGTAATTAACCTGTTAAACCAATGACCTTTTCCCCCAGCTGTGACTGGAACATGTACACTATTCGCTACACCATGGCTCTGTCCAAGCAGAGAGGGATGAAGAGGACAGCGACAGATTCCCTTGGCGAGGAAGAGGAGGCTTCTTCAGAGGTCATGGGCTCAGAGGATGAAGAGGAGAATATGATGACTGAGTCACTCCTAGTGGAGAACTGACTGGGAAAATAGACTCCTATATGAAAACAATTTGAACCAAGAACTGATCTAATGATATAAAAGCTGGCTTGGACCAGTTTAAAGAATGAAGCTCTCTTTGCTTTCTCATGAACACACACACGCACACACACACACTTGTCTGAACCTATTTATCATCTTTTATATGGCGTTAACAGTATTTACCATCTGTTACCATCAGAAGTTTTATGCAATATTTGTTTCTGTGTATTACATGATTAAACAGACATGAATATCTTTTTACATTTTGTCTTTTTGACTGTTAGTATTATTGTTGTCATCTTTATTTTGGGGTCTTGGTCATCAGTTGGTGGTAGAATTTGATTTGACTGACAGAAGAATGTTAGTTCCCTGTTAAAACAGCTGAGACCAGCATAAAACATGCCTTTTTTAACCAACATGACCAGAAACTGCATCAGCAGTGTTTGGCTGCTCTACCAAAACTAAAGCAAATTTGTGACGCAAATTGTTCTGGCAGGATAGAGAGCTGAAGGATAATATATGTTTTTCCTCACTGTCTTTTAAACTAATGTTGGGAATAATTCATCTAGTTTTATATGCAATTCATTTAACAACATGTATTGTGTTTCATTTATCGAATTGTGTGAAATGCGTATGCTGATGAATCACCGGTAAAGTGCAAAGCGCCCACATGCCTTTTAGTGACACACACAAAGCTCCATAAAATCTCGAGCTGTAAGTAACAAATGAGGCCAAAGAAAGGAATTTCTCAGAGGCAGTACTTAAGAGTATCTTAGTTGGACTAAACGCAGGCATCCATAAACTTGTGAGACTACAAACGTTGCACTGGAACTTGGATACATGTTCTGAACCGATGGAACTAGAGTCCAATGTGATCCTCTACTTTTGTGGCCCGTTCACTACAGTGTTGGATGTGTTTGTGAACTCAGAGATGCTTTTCTGCTCACCATGCCAATTAAAATTAGTTGTTTGGGTTACAGTGTCCTCCCTGTTGGCTCAGGCCAGCCTGGCAGTTTTCCTTTACTCACTCTCATTGATGGGGCATTTCTGCCCATGGAGCTGCACTGGATGATTGTTCACACAGCTCTGAGTGGACTCCAGAGACTGTATTATTGGGAGATTGGCAGTTTCTGGGGTGCTTGATTCAGCTTGTTTAACGGAGTCACTGTGTTCACCTATTCCCCTAACTCTGATGTTTGATATGAACACAAGCAGAGGTTTTTATCCGGTATCTGTATGATTATTTTGCATTGCACTTTTGTCTCAAAACTGGATGATTGAATAACTGCATGAATAAGTGGTCAGGCCTGTATATGTTTGGACAATGGCAAAGTTATTGATATTTAGCTATCTATCACAGGATTTACTTTTTATATGTGTTCCCGTCCCTTTTTTAATAAGTGGCCAAATCTAATTGAACACTTCTGTACTCAGGTTTGTTTATTTCATTCTACTTACTATATTCTATTAATTCTGAACCAAAAATGGAAACACATTTTTCAGAGGTTTGGCTTTCTATCTTGAATGGCCAGTCATTTACGTTTAATTTGCTGCGTTTTCTGTTCTCTCGAAGCCTTTTGCCTTATTCAAGTTTGTGGCCTGCATCAAGTTGAAAACCGATATCAAGTTCAATAATGGGCTTTATGGTGCTCATTTCCCAAATATGTTTGAGTAATCGTGATTAACACTCCCTCTGCTCTTTCAGTAGGTTGAAAGCTCAACATCCACACCTAGTCAGCCGTCACCTGTGTCATGCAGATGAACTTCACTGACCCTATCCTTCACAGAGGATTTTTAAAACTTGTGTTTTGCAGCAAACACATGTCGCCAGGATCCATTGCATGGCGCTTATTCATCAAGTCCAGCAACACTTACTGTAGATGCGCCACTGATATCTCTGCTATCCACCAGACCACCAGGTGATTATGGAACCAGTGTTCCCAGGACAAGCTGTGTAAGAGCATTTTAACCACTAGGTGGTGAACTAACCAAAGTTTGACCTGCGTCTTGTGTCTTTTTCTGGCCTGAGGTCTTGCTTGGCTGACTTCTTAAAAATTAATTTGTATATGATTTGTTTATACTGCATTAATGTGTATATTAATGCCAGTATATGAAATTTCTGCAATTATTAGAACTAGTTAGGAGCCAGTGGTATAATGGATAAGGCATAGTATTACAAGTGTTCAAGTCAATGTTATTGCTTTGGTGTAATGTGTCAAGAAAAGGACATTAAACTGCACAAATATTATACATAATGGCAGTTCAAGTGTCAAATTAGTTAATAAATGTGTTTATATAACAATAGTGTAACAATTGCAACTTTTCTTTATTATGGTGCACTGTGTATTACCACGCTGGCTCATCGTCACACCTCTTACTGACCACCTAACAATAGAATGTACTCTATCATGTATATCATATAGATTCAGAAAAGACAGAGGCTTCTGTGTGATTAAATGTGATGTTAAATTGCTTTTCTTTATGGCACAAAAAGTGTTAAGTTTCGATTTAGGTTCAATCTCTTTCAGACTCCGTAACCGTCTCTCTCTCTCTTCGTCTGCATGACAAGCGCTTGGAGAATGATCTTAACAGACGCAGGGCCGTGTTAATCTCAGTCTGATTTAATGAAGAAAGTCTAGGAGTATTTATACAGGAAACACGGATGTTACAGATGCCAAACACCTTGTTTGGTCAGAACATGACATAACAAAAGGTTTCCGGCGTTAAAAGTAACACAGAGATGCTAAATTAGCACAGGACACAGAACAGACAGCTGGCCATCATAAAACCTTAGTCGGGAAAGCCAAGGTGACGATCCCAGGCAGCAGGGTTACAGGATCAAAGGACAGGACAGACACAGATAGGAAACAGCTAACACGAGACGAGATTTTCAATCTAACAAAATCCTTTTGCGTTCAGCCAACTTGCAGTTGTCTAGTTGGTCAAGATTCTTGGATAAGTTAGTATGCAGTTCATATTTAAAGTATTTATTACACTTTACACCTTAAGAAGTAGTTTTTGTTTTTTTGCAGACAGGTATTCACTGTATTGTTTAATAAAAAAAATTTAAAAAAAGCACAGATCCCTTGCAGAAATTGTAACCTCATGTAATCTTAATAGCACAATATGCAAATATGTAGGAATTCTGGATTCTGATTGGTCAGAAGGTATGAAAAGTTTCTGAACTCCATCATGCAGAATGATGTTTGGATGCTAGCTTCATTACGTCTTGCCTGATCATTTGAGCCAAGGAGAAAATGATCTGCGTGTTTTTCATTGAACTGTTTCGTTAGTCTTTAGTGTAGGCTATTGGCTTGTTCACCTGAAGTTTGACAGCTCAGTTAAGGTCTGTTTTCTGAAACTAAGTGTATTTGTATATGAACTCGCTGATGTCAACTGCTTTCTTTGTGAATTAAGGGTGTAATCATGGATAATCAGGCATTTGAATCCATGGCCGAGCGCACGTTCCAGTATCAGTCCACGCTGCCACCGCTGCCCGTGCCATCCCTAGAGGAAAGCCTCAACAAATACCTGGATGCAGGTAGGATGAGGAAGTGGAACTGCTCTGTGTGTTAAAAGCACAGCCTTTAAGGAGCGTTTTTTTTTCCCCTCATAGAAGCATTTATTGTTTCACATCCTTGTGTGGACTTGTTTTATTTGTCTGGTAGTTCTTTGTGGCGGTCTGGGAAAGCCCATTGGGTGTTGATGATAAATCAGGGTTTGACCAAAACTGATGTTCTTCCTATTACATTTAAATAGATATTTTATTTGTATTTTAAGAAAATATTTCTGTTGTTTTATTCTCTTAATAATAGACAGGTAGATAAAGATATTTTAAAAGAAGCAGCTTTAAAATGGCTGTAGGCCATGAATAAAGGTGAGTAGTAGTTCTCATGGTCACATTTATTATTTTATTGTTTACATTATAAATTACATGCAAATTTAAATGCAATTTGCACCACTTTGAACTTTATCTCAATCTTGGTTTCATTGTACAAAAAGAAAAAAAACCAACAGATTCACATTGGGTCCCTCTCATGCTTTAATATGGCTCTTCTTAAGCAACAGTTTCTTTCTAGCCGCCCTCTCACACACTCTTGAAATGGGTTTCACTTCACTCTCAGCCACTGAACTCAGTAACACCTACTCCGACCACATAAATCCAGCCCGATGTTTCTTGGCATCAGGCAAAGAACCAACATGTGATTTCATCTGGGACGCCCTACAACACCTAGACGAAAAGTCTAGCGTGTCAAAATGTTTCTGGCCTAGTTTGCAACTCCTACAACGTGTTCCTTGACGTTCCTTCTGTAGCCATGATTGACAATTTCTTGACCTTCTTTTCCGCAAGGATGTGACTGATGATTGTTTGGGGTCAAATTTATAGTGTTCCCAGTCTCCCAACCAAGACACAACAAGAATTTATGGCACTATGATTGCTTAATCTGACATGGTGACCATCGTAAAAGACAAAAATATCATGTAGTCTGATCCCAGCATTACTCCTTCAGAGTGACTGTTGGCTTCACTTCCAGTCTCTGCAATAAAAATACTGACAGGCAGAATAAATTTGTTTTTAATTGTTATTTAAACAAATCTGATCAATTCCAGGTTGATTGAATACTTTTACAAGCATTGAAAATGCCAAAATGCTGCAATCTGAACAGATTTCCCAGACCACCAGACATATATATATTTTTTTTCTTCTTGTTTTTGTCCTATATGGAATAATATTTGTATATGAATTTTGTAATTATGATTTTTTTTTTTTTTACTGTATTTTGAAATTGTGTATATTCTTTTGAATGAACTGAAATGAAATTTTTACAATTTTCTTTTTTGACAAAAAGCATCAGCATGATTTCTGACTTCTAAAACAATGATTAAATCTGGCCTTGTTTGCTTTTCCGCAGTACCTGGCTGTAGCCTTAATACATTTGAATCTGGTGAATCTAAAATGCACGTTGCCACCTGAATTTGAATATTTGTCCAGCAGATTATTTAATATTTCAGTTACAAAGATTTACGCACAAATCCGAGTGTAGAACCTAAATCATTTTTGCCTTAACTGAACTTCAAAGCTTGATTTTAAAAATCGAAATAAGACATAAAATAAAATCACAGTAGCTTGATTTTCATAAAAACATGAACATTGGAGGAAAATGACAGCTGCATGTGGAGGCCATGGGGTAGTTTGCATGGCTTTTAGGCCCAAATAAAATGCACAAATCATTATGTTTCTTCCATTTGTGTAATATTTTATTTTTCCAGTGAAGCCATTCGCTTCTGAGCATGAGTTTCACAACACAGCAGCCATCGTGAAGCACTTTGCTGAGGGAATCGGGCGGCATCTTCACAAACGACTCCTACAGCGAGCCAGGAGCCGGCGCAACTGGGTAACACTGATCAATCTGAATTAACATTTAATTACTCCCTCGCTTGTTCAGCTGCTTAGCCCTCTGATGTTAATTATATGTCTATACAATTGTATTAAGTTAAATCCAGTTGGGAATATGTATGAGACATTTCCAGTGACCTGAATGGCTGAGAACCTTCCTGCTCATTGTTTAGCTGGAGGAATGGTGGTTGGACACGGCGTATTTGGAAGTTCGAATACCATCTCAGCTCTATGTGAACTTCGGCGGTCCGGCGCCGTACCTGGAGCACTGCTGGCCGGCGTGTGAGGGGACGCAGTTGGAGAGGGCCAGTTTTGCGTCGTGGCTCACGCTTCAGTACTGGGACCTCATCCGCACGTGAGTGCCAATATCTACTGCCATTTAATACAAATATGACAATCAGGAAAATGCAGAAAAAATTAAGTGGTTTTTAGTTAATTAGTTAAGTTTCTGATTAAATTTTCAATTTACAATTTATACTTTTACATTCTTCTTCAGACATTTATATGCTCCAGGAAGTGTTCTCTTGAAAGTATCTGATATCTTACTAATCTTTTGATAAAATTTTCTAGCACGTGAAGGCAAAACAGCTGAATTAAACACGCCATACAAAGTGCAACTGATCAGCCATCATTGGTACAACACATTTATCACAAACACTCTTGACCAATCAGCCCACTCCTGAAAAAAATCTTGGTTCCCGCTGGTATTATTTTTAGGTTTTAAAAATATAAACTGTTATTTCTTTGTCTGAGATATTTGAAAAAATTTGACAGTACACAATTGTGAGTGGTCTGTGTATCCACTGAGCGATGTTATGCGATTAAAGCTGGGTTTTCTCCTCTTGCGATAGCTCTCAGAGCGCTCTTACCAAAAAGTTAGCGTTTCCTTTTGCTCTTCATATCATTTCATGTGACCGAAGAGCAAAACATTTCAATTTTGCAAAATTTTGCTTTGTCAAATCATCTGAAAAACCACCTCATGCCAGTGTCAAAAAATTCAAAAAAATTAGATTTTTTTTTTAAATTCACGTGTTTCCATTACTCATTTTTTTTTAAGTTCATAATTTTAAATTGCGCATTAATGGAATCACGGTTACTTTTACTTTTTTGTTGATCACTTTTGGACTAATAGGTATGAAAGTCACACAAAGGCACCTGCAGACATATGAAAATTTCAGAAACCATTTTGGAGAAATGTGGATATATATTTGTTAAGGTCCAAAATGCATTGACTTTGGATTGATATTTGTTTCCCCGCGCTCTCTCACTAATGCACATCTAATGAATGTTTTTCATGATCCAATTACAAATGAATGAGAAAGTGAGAATAGGAAGTCTGGAAAGTTTAAAAATGAAGTCTTCAAAATATCTGGGGTTTTTTCACAAGGAAAAAGCAAAAAACCTGGTTTATTTGTTTTAGATTGTATAACGCAAAGCTACATTGCTTTGACATTATTCCTGCAATGACATAAATAATATTGGCCTATAAAAAATATCCTAATTCCCAGAATAAAGGCTGTGATGTTTAGTATTCGGCTCGATGTTTCCAGAAATTAGACTTCAACTTCTGCCATGAGTCATCATTTCAGTGCATCAGTCTATTCAATGTATTTAATGCAATGCTGATACAACAGACACGCAACGTTATAATATGATTGAATAATCTGATGTGTTATCACGTAGATCCCTTTGTTCTGAATTATTTGCTGTATGAGCTGAGTGTTTATGATGTGTGTGTTTGTGTTCAGGGAGAGGTTGGCAATCCATAAAGCAGGAAGTATGCCCTTTGACATGGATCAGTTCCGCATGCTCTTCTGTACCTCCAAAGTACCTGGGATTAACAAGGACGGCATTCTCAACTACTTCAAGACAGGTGTGTGTGCAGTATCAGCTCGTGAAGGGAGCAGTATTAAGTTATAATTTATGTTTTGTGGTCCAAATATACAAAAACAATCTATGAAATGCTGTTGGAGGCCAGTATTAAATCCACAAACATGACTCTATTAATTACTTAATAGTTTAAAGTCCAGGGAAAAAAAATTTCTCTCTTTGTGCAGTGATGAATTGAAGAAGTATCCTTATCTGGGATGCTGTTTATCTCGAGGACTGAATTTGAAAGCAGTGAGCCGGTAAAATTACAAATTAAAATTAGCGTGAGCTGTAAATGAGCGCAACTCTAAATAGCGAACTATGCGCTTGTGCTCAAGAAAAAATATGTACAAATTTCCCCACCTAACTTTTTGAATACATTTCCAGTGAGAACGCGTGAAGCCTTGTGATCTTTTGCCATAACGCTCACCACTACGTGTGTGTATTCTTTTTTTTAGAAAGTGAAGCGTGTGGATGTGGTAGAAGGTAAAAGATTGGTCTCTGTGTTGTAGAAAGCGAAGGTCTGTGTCCCTCTCACCTCGTAGTGATGTGTCGCGGGAGAATCTTCACTTTCGACGCTCTCTGTGATGGACGCATCCTCACTCCTCCTGAATTACTGAGGTGTGTTTTGCTCTTTGCAATGACGTCTTATTTAGACCGAGCCTCCAAAATGCTCAGTTGCCATTATGTAAGTGAGATGCTTGCATATTTCAGATGAAGCGTTGGCTGTGTTAGGAATAAGGAGTAATTGCAGTCGTGTTATAAGTGGTGTGTGTGTGTGTGTGTGTGTGATGTTTTAGGCAGCTGACCTACATTAAAGAGAGCTGTGATGGACAGGTCTGGGGTGACGGAGTGGCTGCTTTGACCAGTGAAGAGAGGACGAAATGGGCCAAAGTCAGAATTCATATCTTTAAAACAACCATCTTAAAATATAGTCTTATCATAGAGCACACAAAATACAAAATTCATACAACGTAGTGTTTACTAAAACAACCCGAGCTGACTCACCAAATCGATATTGAAGATTCTGAGACTTTCTTCGGCTCAAACTAACTGCACTTCCTCGCTTTGTGTTGTTTTCCAGGCACGGGAGCATCTGATCTCAATCGATCCGGTCAATAAGACCATACTGGAGACCATCCAGAGTTCGTTGTTTGTTATCGCCCTGGACGATGCCAAGCCATATTCCACCCCGGAGAATTACACCTCGGTAACGCATACACACACACACCATGCATGTTGACCAGCGTTGCTGAGATTTAGCTCCTTTTTCTGTGTACACAATGCCACAGTTATTAGAATATATAGGACACAAACATCACAGTGTGGACCCCCCAAAAAAATCACACTAATCACAGATTATCATTAAAATACGTTATTGTTAATTATTGGACTTGGCATATGGCAGGTGCTCAACATAAACATGGTTTAAAAACAGTGTGTAATTGTTGATATGGTGACGTGTTTTTTTTTAGCATTTTTGAAAGAAGGCTCCTGTGTCAAAACTTTGTAACAGCCAGAGGATACAGGTTTTATTCCCGTTATTTTTGTTTAGATCTCTCTCTCTCGTTCTTTTCTTTTCATATATACACAGTTGACCCTGTTGGCTCTGACAGGAGACCCCACTATCCGCTGGGGTGATAAATCCTACAACTTTATCAGCTTCGCTGATGGCACCTTCGCTTCAAACTGTGATGTAAATCCAGCCTCCTCATTCTCATTCTCACAATCATCATCCATCCAAGTTCATACATATATTTGATTAGAGTTCCTGTCTTTACTATAGCATGCACCCTATGATGCCATGGTCTTGGTGTCGCTCTGTCACTACATGGATCAAAAATTGAAGGCCACCAGTGGAGAATGGAGGGTAAGGAGACGTAGTGTGTATTTGTCTGTTTTGTGTGTGTGGTCGTGTGTTAACATCACTGTGTTGTGTGCAGGGTACAGAAGTGGTACGAGACCTTCTTGATCCAGAAGAGCTTGTGTTCACTGTAGATGAAAAAGTTAGAAGAGACATTACACTGGCTAAAGAGCAGTACAGCAAAAGTGTGAGTCTCGCGCACACACACACATCACACTCGCTTGCATTTCTGCATCATGTTTCAACATTCATTTTGACCTTTTTTCAGTATTACAAATTAGGCAGGTATAAACTGACTAGCAGGACTAAGCACTCCCTCTCTTGCAAGGAAAAAAACAAAAATAGTGCTCCGTGCACATCATGTTAATCAAATAGATTATTTTTAACATTGTTGCAGAACCAAGAACACCACCTCCACAAACAGTCGTATTAAAAGCAAGTTAAAATGGGGCTGATTTTTTTCCAGCCCAGACTGTAGAGTCACATAAACAAGTCAGTCTTGTGACCAGTGAATGACTTCATGTGCATTGCGGCTAATTTATTCAAGCCTGCTTCACTGAAACATCACGTCATCAGAAACTGGAAGTATGTAGACTAATCAAATGTTGTCCAATCCAAGTACAAATTACACGAAGGATCAAAAGGTAGAACAGTAAGAAATTCACGCCAATGATGGTTTTATATTAGTTGAGTACTTGAAAGGTAATAGAATATTTTTAGCCTTCCCATTCAATACCATGACCAGCCTTCACTGAGCCTGGAGTGTATATTACAGCATGAGAGACCATGTAAAGATACACCACCCAGTTTAGTAATGCATGACCATGAAGAGTGTAAGCAGTGTAATTAGTCTGACAGTATCATGATGACGCTGATATTCTAGAGCTGGCTCACTTTGCATGCGAAGAGGATGAAGTGTGGAACATTGGGCAAATTTTTTCCCCACCGGGGTCGAATTTGCTCCGTATAGTAAAAGGGACGAAGCCCCCAGATGATGCAGTGGTTCAGATTCTGCTGAAAGATGCTAAGTAAAAGCTGAAAAGGTTTAGATTTTAAATTTCCGTGGAGGTTGTTTTTAGCACAAGTTGATGACCTCATGCTAATATTTCCTTTCCATTTAGTGATTTTTTTTGTTTGTTTGTCTGTTTGATTTGAGTCATTACTATGTGACTTTTTCCAACCATGACCTCAATTGCTTCATTTCCAGACTCAGGATCTGCAGGTCGTCTGCTACGCCTTCACCTCTTTTGGAAAAGCAGCGATCAAGAAGAAGAAACTTCACCCGGACACATTCATACAGCTGGCCATGCAGTTAGCGTACTACAGGCAACATGGAAAGTAAGCATCTGGAACTATGATGCTGTCCTGTACTAGTGTATTTCTAATACATCACATGAGGCAGTAATGGTGGTACACCAAGTGATGTTCCTCCTTACGTTCATTTTTTGTCTCTGTCAGACCTGGGAGCTGTTATGAGACCGCCACGACACGCCGTTTCTATCACGGCCGCACGGAGACTATGAGGCCGTGCACAGTGGAAGCCCTACAGTGGTGCAAAGTCATGCTGAATCCCTCGGCAACTGTAAGCAGCCTGTAACAACACCATCACCTACATCTGAACGTAAAGAGCTTAAAGTAATGAATTACAATGTGCTTATGTCTTGCGAGTTGCCTTGTAAGGAAAAACAGACAGAGCTGAGCAGAGGGAAGGGGCGGAGCTAACTTCAGGGCTGGAAATAAGAAATCTATTGGATAGCAATATTGCTAAAATCATTTTTCAATGAAATGGTATCATAAACTGTGGTATGAAGGTATATGGTATTTATATAGTTTTGAAACACTTTAACATTGCAGACTGCACCTTTAATCTTTTAGTTGAGTAGCTTCTTCAAATTAGTATTATCCTTTACAGATCGAAGAGAAAAGAAAAGCGCTGCTTCATGCTTTCGACAAACACAACAAACTGATGGATGAGGCTCAGAAAGGAAAAGGTGCGTAACATGTCACAAGAAATCACAGCACATGAAACACTCACGTGAAACCTACATCACGCGAAATACTGTCATGTGACGCACTGCTACGTGGAACACGGTCACAAGAAATACTGTCATGTGAAACACCATCACGTGGCACTCCACCACGTGAAAGACTATAACGTGGAACACCATAACATGGAAGATCATCACGTTCATTCAGACTTTCATCACGTGAAACCCTATCACATAAAACGCCACCACATGAAACGCCATTAAGTGAAATATCGTCACGTGAAACTCCATCACAGGTGTTCTATCACATGAAGCATCATGACAGGAAACCCTGTACTGAGTATAGAATTCACCTGCATTTTGGAGTTTTAACTACATTACCACATTAATTCCAGTCTTTATATTTTTACCATAATAATCACAGAAAATTTTTTATTTTTTTTTTATTTCTCAGGCTTTGACAGACATCTTTTGTGCCTGTACCTGATTGCCAAGGAGGAAGGACTTCCTGCTCCTGAGCTTTACTCAGACCCTCTCTATATAAAGAGGTTTGTCCTTATTTCTTACTCTGATTGGTGTAGTAAAGTTCAACATTTGGTGATTTGTACTGAAGTTACATGCTAGTCTAAGTTTAGGATGTGATTATGGTTGTGTTCATGTTTAAACCATTAAAGCATCAGAGGCCTTATTTTTGTGATTATGGTACAAGAACAAAACTAGCACATTGTATATTTCTGGTATCGTCATGGCAATCGGAAAAAGTGTTTATGTGGCACAGTGATGTTTTCATAATGACATATGAATACATTTTCCAAACAGATTTTTAGTTAATTGTTTAGTGATTGAAATAACTAGTTGGCTGACACTTAGAGTAAATATATTTTAGTGGTGTCACAAAAGCAGACTGGGTCAGTGTGTGTTTTTATTCTGAATGCGAAGAGTCCAAAAATCCACAAAAATGTAAAACATGCAAAGGATAAATGCCAATATCATTCCAATACAGAGATTTAAAAGAAAAAAAAAAGGATTAAAGACGAAATGTGCAAATGGTCAACAATGAATATAGACAGAATGACAAAGTTTTCTCTGTTTCTCTGAGCAGCGGCGGAGGAGGGAATTTCGTCCTTTCCTCCAGCCTTGTAGGCTACACGACTGTTCTGGGGGCCGTGGCTCCCATGGTGCACCATGGCTATGGCTTTTTCTACCGCATCCGTGATGACAGGTGAGCTCAGAAATGTGTATGTGCATCACTTTGTCAGGCAAAGTTATTACGTCACAGTGGTAAAAATGAACCAGTATGGATATTATCAGTAAAGTGCTATTTACCCTGCGTATTTTGTTCCCAATTTTAGGATTGTTGCTTCCTGTTCAGCATGGAAGTCCTGCCCAGAGACGGACGCTGAGACGTTCTTTCATAACTTGTGCACCTCCTTCCATGATATCATGCAGGTCTCAACCCTGTCCCAGCTGTAGTTGTATTAAAGCTGTCTGGGAAATGGAGTCTTTTTTTAGACAAGCTAGCAGTGATCAAAGTGCCTTGTATTAGCTGTATTAAACCTCAGGCTTCCGCGCGATACAATATCTCAATCTGCGACGATACAAAATGATTCTATTCAGTAGCCTTTGATCGATATATGACCAAATTTGTTGAGAATCTGTTGTAGATCTACCATTAATTCATAAATGATAATTACATAGAATAGGACTGTTTTAAAAGTATCGGCGTTATTGGGAAATCATCTTAATAGCCAATTAAATTGTTTATGCATCAATTTAAAAATATGAATTATTTTTACACACCAGGTGTTTGACCTTCAATAATAATCTATTGTGATTGCATCGATCAATTTAAATCATTTTTTTACATCAACGCGTCAATCCAAATCATCGCAGCCCTAGTAATCAACTAAGGAACTTAACAATTTCAACAGAATATTCATGAAAGGTTTTGTTTGACCAAAGGCACTTGTAATAATCTTTCTTATTCCTGCCTTTAGGTGTTTTACACCTCTCACTGATAGAGAGAAAACTTTCTTCATTTGTGATAAGCACTATGTGAATGTCTCATGAACTAAAGGAGTATTCCGATTATTTAGTCTTTCATTAAAAACTCTGTCTTTTAGATTAGGAAATTTTGTATAGTACTGGTTAGTATTGGTGCTTTAATCAATCTCCGCATATGTTATAGACCCAAAAAGATTTAGTATGTAGAGCTTTAATCGAAACAGTTCAAATGCTCTTACTGTAGTTTATCAGCATGAATGTAGAGAGAATTTAGTGGAATTGCTTAAATACAAAGCTGTATTGTGTAAAATCATCTAATATTGTGTTGAAATTGCTTGTAATGCTGAATCACTAAATTCAGTTGATAGCAATGTCATGTACCATTGTTAGGGTTTCCAACATACATGTAGTTGATCATTTTTCGACTTTAATTCAGGGAAAAAAAAAGGGAGGCAAAAGTCCAATGAGAACACTACGTAATAATGCTGCGTTATTTTAAAGACCGCTGAGTCTACAGTCTCACCTGTTTGGTTTTCTGTTGGCTGATAAGAATGAAGATTGTAAAATTCATACAAATTCACTAAATAATGTCAGCACAAAGTTAAATTAACCGCTAAATTGAGCTTATGCCACTTTCACATCTAGATCCTTTTCCTTTTAGAGAAAAATTCATAACTTCTTTGGTTAAACTGTAAATATTGCTGTGTCTGGATTTGGTTATTAATTATCTACAGTGTTAATGTGAAAAGTGCTCTCTCTCTCTTTGTCTCTGTGTGTGTGTGTGTGTGTGTGAGAAATGCACAAAGAAAAAGATGGTTCAGTTCCATAACGAAACCAGCGCTTGTGTTCCGCTGGCATTACTTCACAGATTTAAACTTCATCTGCAGCTGCTTTAGAGAAGGTGATGAGCATTACACAGAAAATGCAATACAACATTGATATATATATTGAATATATAGAAACCTCCCATGCAAAGATCAATGCAAATAAACAGAAACAATGCAATCTTTAATTATTCATGTGATTTCTGTAACTAATTTTCTGTTTTATATATTGTCTTGCTCATTTTACTCACAAGTGAAATGTTCTTCACTCTTCTGTGCTATATCTCTGTATTTTGAGTATAGAGCAACAGTAAGTTGTTTATTTTGTTAATAGTGTATTACGATTATTAACCACTTTTTTTTCTCTCTGAGCTAATGTGAATCTGGGACTTGATCTGTATTTGTTTGTATTCTGTTAGTTTCAAAAGACTTAACTGTATAGGAAGTACGTACATTTGCCGGGAAGTATCGGCATCAGCAAGTATTACATGTTCAAGCTAAAGAAAGGTGGAACTGTAGAGTGGTAACACGGTGCACTGTGATCCAGCATGAGCAGCAATTTGAAAAGATCAATTTGAAATGTCTCAGAGGAAGCACATTAGCTTTCACCCTCCTCACTTGGTAGCCGTCTTATGATAGGGGAGACCTGGCTGGAGGGTAGGAATTGGCAAGTGACCAAAACTGGGGAGAAACTGAGATGACTTAGCACTTAGGCTATGGGCTCAAATATATCTTCAGAGCAATTTTTCCCCAAATGTAGTCAATTTCATAGCACTGGCTTGATTGTCTGTATGCACTGAAATAATTCCTTGACAATTTCCATTTAATAATGTGCATATGCTTTAAGAAATGGAAGTTATGTAATCATAATACTGTGCCAGACAGGATTTTTTTAGCACCTTGTAAGACATTAATGTATCTTGTATGAATTTACTGATTGTAGATATAAAACACTGAAAATAAAACTAAATGTAATGTGTGTGTGTGAATGGATTGCTAGGATATTCTAGTCTAAACATCACATTTCTATACAAACAAACAAAAAAGGTTCACAAATGTAAACAAGTGATGAATTTATTCCAAAAAAAGTAGCCAGTATAAAAATATTTGCGCCCTATTAGAACACAATACAGTGCCATTCCAGAACATAATAATTCAGCACTTTATGTTAGCTCCATAAGTGCTAGTGTTAGTCCCCATTTTTTCTTCCTGAAAACCTGTTTTCTTTATAAGGGCTTCATTAATTTAATAAATATATATTAGTCATAATTACGTACATTCAATCTTGCCAAACAATGTAGCCAATGATTCTTAATACTTCAGTGGTACATTCTGGTTTACTGTAAATCAGACTCCATCTCTGTCCTTCTCATTATGATAGGAAGTGTGTGGCTAAATTAAATGCTGTTAGTTATATTATGGAATGTAACTGATTATGAAGCGGAACCGAGTGAGTTAAATAGTTTAATGAACTTACAGTTTAGAACTGAGTATATGTCCAGGAGACAGACATTATTTTAAAAGTATGAACATCTTCAGTAGTACATCTTCTGGCCTTGTCACTTTTCTTACTGCAACCATGATTTTCCACATCTATTCTGTTACAGCGTTTAAATCTTAAAACAACTATATCACACAGCAGAAAGAATAACATCTGCAACTTACAAATGTATCTACATGCTGTCCTACATAACAGATCATCTAACATCTTATGATCAACACCATTCCTCGTTACAGTAGAAAAGTTACATTTTCTTACTGCATAGACCAAATCCTGGTTCCCTGTCTTTCTCCTCAAGTAGTGGCCTATTTGCTGTAACCCATTTGGGAATTGATGAGTGTGTAATAAACCCCCTGCTGGTTGAGGAGCTGTTTGTGTGTGCCCTCCTCCACCACTACACCATTCTGAAACACGGCGATAACATCAGCGTTCTGGATGGTGGACAGCCGGTGAGCCACTATGATGCAGGTACGACCCTCACGAGCCTTATCCAAGGCCTCCTGTACAATCTGCACCGACACAGAAAATCCATCATTCTCAGGCTGTTGAATATCTGCGTAGACACTGCTGATACGAGTTTCAGTAGCACTCGTTCAATCCTCAAACACCATGCTCTTAATATTAAAGCAATATCCACACATGGGGCTGAATTTATATTCCTAGAAAAGCTCTTAGATTTTGGAACACAAGCAATAGCATCATCTGGGTTCTATGACATCCTTCTATTAAGATGGATTTAATAAGCATATCAGATTGTTTTTTAACATTCACTAGAAATGGTTGGTAATTTCCTCTTAAGCGAGTCTTTGGATTGCCCGTCTTAAACTTATTAAAGTTTTAACTTTTTAAACTTACTGAAGTCCAGGGTTCATGGCATCCTCATACTGAACATCCTTTCCACATACCTAATAGTCCTTGTCTTTACACCTGTACACTGTAATGATTTATAAACTCACTATCCCCATATCATGCAAATGGGTCCCCTTTTGAGTCTGATTCTTCTTATGGTTTCTTCCTCATATCACCTCAGAGAGTTTTCCACATGACTGTCACATCTAGTTTGTTCATGACTGATCTAAATCTACATTCGGGTTTCTGTAAAGCTGCTTTGCGACAATATCTATTGTTGAGACTTTAAACGTCTAAAAAAAGGAGTTTTATAATTCTCTTTCATATGTTAAATCAAATTTAAATTTCTAGATCAATACAAGTTAAAAATCACATTACGGCTCAGTACCTTTTCACTTTCTGTGTCAAGAGCCGACGTGGCCTCATCCAGCAGCAGCAGTTTGGGGTTGCGCAGGATGGCTCTAGCGATGGCGATACGCTGCTTCTGTCCACCTGACAGCTGAGTGCCTTTATCACCTGCCTGAGTGAGGTATTTCTGAAAGGCAGGATACGACAGACAGACAGACAGACACACGCACCAAACCAATTAGATGTTCATTCGTCATTCCTATATCACGCATCATTTCCATGCTGTACATTTGTAAAAATGTTAACTCACAATGTCAGGAACATTTTCTTAATTTGACAGTTATGCAGATAGATATGTATTCTAATTTATAATAAGGAAAATATGCACTAATGATTTCATATAGCATCTAATGGATCTAAAATGTTTGTAATCTGTATAAAATACTTGACGTTAATTGGTCTAATGAGATTGATTGTCTATTAGTGACCTGAGAATTGGATTTTTTGAAAGCATTAGTGCTGGTTTTAATAATATTAGAACTGAAAAAATGATGTGCATCATATATACCTGAGGAAGACCCTCTATGAAGGAGTGTATATTGGCCGCCTTGGAAGCTTGTTCAATCTCGTCCTGAGTGACCTGCCTGCTGTTATCTCCGTACGCGATGTTCTCAGCCAGGCTACAGTCAAACAACACGGGCTCTTGGGATACAATACCTATCTGAGAGCGCAGCCAGTGGATGTTTAGCTGTTTGATGTTGTTGTCATCAAGCATCTGCCAATGAAAATACAGATAATGTTACAATCTACATTACTAAAACATCAGAAACACCACAGATGAAATATAGTTAAAAGACTCAGATATGTTGTGTCATGTTTTAGTGAGGAATAGTCTCTTGCATGCCTGCAGGTGGCAATGTATGAGAGTATGAGAACAGTCTCATGTGTTCACATTCTGGACATGGGTTTATTGGGCACTTTCTCTAAATAAACAACAGAGGACACTGAATGGCATTTTATGAGCTAAAGATTATCGTTCCTTTTGGCTATCAGGAAGTATGAGCCAGCAATCCATGAAGTTGGATTGTTGACAAGTATATTAAGTTGTTTAAGATTATCACTTGCCACACTGTACAAGATGTTCCAATAAAATCTTGGTCAAATTTAGACGGTAATATGGAGCTTGAGGTGATGAGGAATACTTTTCCTGCTCATTACCATGTTTTCTCTTACATCTGACCAGTTCCACCACTGTATTTGTATCTGTCCTGGGAGTTTTGCATAATCTTGTGCCATCCATGGCTTTTAGGTAAGTGTCATAAAGCACTTATTTAAAAACAACATTATTTAAAAATTTTTAAAAAGTCAGCCACTGCCAGCACTTTGTCGTCGACTGTCATTGGTCACGTGGGCTTCTGTTTATTATATTTTCTAAGATCACCAGTCTTAACTCATGACCAAATAATTCTTTTTCGGTGTGTGATTTTTTTAGGGTTACACATTTTACAGTACAAATCTGCCTTTAATCACCCTATTACCCTTCACTGGTGTTTGTTTCTTACAAAAGCTGCACTGTTGGCCAGGTTTTTTTTGTGACAACGAGGGGTTTATAAACCCCAGCTACATTGCTACAAATTGCTGCACTGTGCTGAAAATGGCCACCAATTAAATAATATCTGGTAAGTGGCCATATGGCAGTCACTTTCCTATAATAGATGGGGCAAAGGGGTCTGTGTATAGCAATAGACAGCATAGAGTCAATAATTGTACACCTGCAAGGTGCCATGCTTTTTTTTGTGTGTTTTTTGTATGTATGTATGTATGTATATATATATATATATATAAAAAAGTAAAAGAGTCAAAAAGAGCCAAAAGAAGTAAAAGAGACAAATATTTCCTTTTCATTACTGAGGTTAAGGTTAAGTGCAAGAGTAGCATTAATTAGCTGCATTAATGCATTATGAGGACAATGGACGGTCCTCACAAAGGTAGTAAAACCAATGTGTGTGCGTGTGTGAGTCTCACCACTGTGCCTTGCAGTGGATCGTAAAATCTCTCCAGCAGCTGAATGGTGGTGCTCTTTCCACAGCCACTGCTGCCCACCAGAGCGAGGGTCTGACCTTTCTTCACCCGAAGCCGCAGGCCCTGCAGTACAGGCACGTCTACCCGTGATGGGTATCTAAATTTCACGTCCTGAAAGCGCACGTTCCCGTCAAAGTGATCCTGCACACATAAGGCCGCATTACTCCAGAGGTATGTTTTTGTGTACATGCATGAAGTGAAAATTTGAAATCAAATTATTATTTCTTTTTTAGGCTGAAAAAGCTAAAAAAAGATTTATCTGAAGGGACCACATTTTTTACCATTTGGCTGAAGTTCACACATCCATAAGATAATCAATCATTAATTTATGATGGCAAACACAGGAGCCTCAACCTAATATTAATTGCAAATGCTATTTTCATGAGTGTTTCTTTTTATTTAAAGAAAGAGAAATTAGAGAAATAAAGGGGAAAAACACTGTACCGGCTTTTCTCCCTCCTCCGAGTCGTTGTCGATATCTGGCACTCGATTGATGAGCATTAGGATATGGGAGGCTGACATCTTAGCCTTGGCATAGTTTGGAGTAAAGGAGTTGGCCTCTCCCATTGCCATGGCTCCATATATTACAGCTGAGATTACACTAGAAATAAAAAATAACCGTCAATATATATAAGAATATGAATATATAATCAGGGCATATATCTCTAGGATAAATAAAAAGGCTGACTGTAACTGAAGTAACAAAGTTACAATAACATTATGTAAAAATCATAGTTAATCAAAAATAATTTTAAAAGAATTTTAAAAGTTTCCAGTGAAATAAGGGGAAGGACAGACAAGTCTTTGTCTTGACAGTTATTAACTATTTCAGTTCCTAGGCTGTATGCTTTAGCCATTGCTTACTAATTAGTTTTCAGAAGTGTTTTTTTAATGTCAGAATATGATTTGCTTTTCCCCCACTGCCACTCCTTAAATGTTGTATGATCAGGGAACAGCACAGTCTGTGCATAAACTCTGAGATTAAAACACACCAGTTAATAAAAATGAATATAGATGAATGATGTCTAGCCAAACAAGAAGCAAACATGTGCATTTCAATCCAGTAAACAAACCAAAAACTTTGTTTTTCAATACAACAAACAAACAACAACAAAAAAAATAGTAAAAAAAAAATGGCAGATAGTGCCTTTTGCCTTAGTGGACATTCTTCTCAGTTTTTTTTTTTAAATGATTAACTTCTGCTATGGGAACCTGCAACCTTTGTACCCCATAATCTGTTCTGTGTACAACTGTCCATGCAGGTATCTAATTTCTTGTGTGTTTATCTGCGTATGTGTGAATGAATTTGTGTCTGTGTGTGTATCTGTTCGTGTAGTTATTAGTGTAGTAACTTTTTGCGCATAATGACTCATGATGACACTAGGCAGCAATTGGTTTATTCTTCAGACATTGTCTTGAATTCACCCAGAACTGTAGATTTTGTAGTGTTACAACATAGTCTCTTAGAAACCTAGAAATTCGAAGCTGTTGTAGCAGTAAAAGGGTGGCCAACTCCAGGTTTATACCCATGGACAACAAGAACATATTGGTGTGTTGATCAGGTGTCAATACTTCTGTTCTGGCCATATAGTGTATGAAAGAGGTGGGAATACTTATGCAATCACTTCTGTTATGCTTTCTATTTTTTAAATAATTTTGCAAACAGTTTGCTCTTTACTCCCACCTCACTTCAATATTATGGGATATAAATATTTTTTATATATGTTATATGATTTACTTTATGTATATCACACACACACGCGCATATATATATATATATATATATATATATAT
>JAQMYM010000019.1:3960896-3973687 GCA_030014255.1 Parauchenoglanis ngamensis
TAATGTTTATCAGTACATTACAGAAAATAATGAACTTTATCACAATATGCTAATTTATTGAGAAGGACCTGTACACCCACTATCCAAGAGCAGGAATCTGAGGCTACAGTGGGCATATGTTCACTGAAACTGGACAGTTGAAGATTGGACAAACGTTGCCTGGCCTTTTTCCAATCTTCAACTATTTTGGCTTGGCAAGCCAAATGTTTTTGTTTTTTTTTTGGTTGGTGGTTTTGGTGAACCTGTTCCCACTCTTATAAAACTAGTGTGGTCTTCTGCATGGTTCAAGGTGTTAAATGTGCTGAGATGCTTTTCTGCTCACCACGGTTGTAAAGAGTTATGTTGCATTGTTTTACCTTTCTGGCTTCTCGAACCGGTCTGGACATTTTCATGGACCTCTTTCATTACAGAATTTCTACCCACAGAACTACCACTCCTTATAAAGTGGCCCATGAGTGTATAGGCAAATAAATGAGTGTGTAGGCAACTAAAGTGGTAATGTATCACACAGTGCCATTTTCCTGTAACAGCACACCATGAAGTGTTTTATAACTTATACAGGTGAAATGAAGTTAAAGATTTTTTTTGTCTTAAAATATGTTTCAGTCTTATTGACTTGGGTTAATGGTTGAGAAGATTGGAAAGTAAAAAGTGTAAAGGGACCAAAAGAAAAGAATGAAAACTTTAATGTGTTTATTGAAAAATGTACAATTATTGGAGAGAAAGACAGAGGTTCAAGTGAATGGGAACTCCCTTCCTTCACGTCCACTGTAGTAACAGCCTCGCACGTGACTAATGAATGCTCGGGCTGCGTCCCAATCTGCGCGCGCACTACCCTGCGTCCAAATAATACGCCAATACAGGTTTCCATAGTTACCATGATGTAGCGTAGGATTTAAACGCGCTGCTGAGTGGGATACAGAGATGTGAGATTGGGACGCAGCCGAGGTAATCCTTCCCTTCAATTTCTGTATCACGCCTCCGTGAACAAACCGCGGGGCCTCGTGAGGAGGACAGGAATAAAAAAAAGAAAAGAAAAAGAAAACCGTGGTGGGACAAGACAGCCAGTCAGATAGATCTCGGGGCTGCACAGGAAGCGGGCATGGCATCCCCGAGCCTGGGGTTCAACGGGGCTCGGAAGAAAGCCGCCGCGAGGAACGGAGCTGTGGAGAGGAGGAATTTAATCACCGTGTGCAGGTAAGAGATGAGCGCGTGCGCTTTCATTGCACTGGGGATTAATCATCATCGTGCAGCTTTTTACACCAGAAACAGCCCAATCAATGTTTTTTTCCATTGTTTAAACTGGTTGTACCTGATTTGTACTGATTACTGATTCACTATGAAATTCTTACTACATCTTGCTACATTAAAGTTATTTCAGTCTCCAGCAGACTATAATAGCCCAGTGCAACTGTTTTTATTTTAATATCTTTGCATTTGGGTCTAACTTTATGCTACGCTTTTTTGTGATACAAACCGCGGCCACTGAATCAGCATTTTGCTTTGTAAAAAGCAAGATCAGTGGAAGTGTGTAAAACGCGTGAAACCGTCAGATCAGGTTGCCACATTGGGTATTTTCTCTCTGATGTAAAAAAAATTCTGATACAGGCTGTTATATCAGGAGTGGAAATGTATGCAGTCTTATAAACAGGGATGAATAACACTTGCTATTAAAACTCTTCTTCTCACGGTACAAAAATGGCAATATTTGCAGTTCTATAAAAATAACCAAATAAGGCTTGCAATATTTAGTAAAGCATGATTGAAGGCAAATATTTACATAATTAAGTGGTAACATTTATAAACATGTACTATATTTATTTGTATTTCAGAATGATAGTATCAAATAATATATATCATCGAGCACATTATCTTACCTCACTTCCCAAACAAAAGCAGTTCAATAGAGAGGAGCGGCTCAATCTGGCAACCCCAGTGGCTCACTCGCATCACGTCATTTTTATGCAAATTCGCCCGGTGACAAGCTGATATTTCCTCACTTCCTGCTGTTTAGGTTGTCTTTTTTTGTTTTTTGTTTTGTTTTTTGTTTTAATTAAAGCACCAAATCACTGAAAAGTATAATAACTATGGATGATTCCTACATTTTTTGTTTGTTTGTTTCTTAAATTTGCACCCAATAAACCTATTGTGTGTTGCAGGTATATAATTAGAATTAACTTAAGTGCAGAGAGTGGTATTTATTCCTAAGGGGCAATTAATTAGACCGTGGAAAAGGCAATGGTGCTGACCATATCATTAAAGCAACAACACAAAATGCATTGAAGGGGCCTGCTCCTCCTTCCAGGAGACCAGTGCATTATATATTTTTTTTGTTTTTTTTTGCATCCAGGCATCGAAATGACCACTCGCTGCTTAGCACAGAGGCTTCTGGGAAGGGTGAGCTGGCCCCTTTAAGAGTAAGGATGTGCTGCAATGACCCTATCTCTAGTTGCATCTGTTTAGCACTCCAAACATTCATATCTGTATTTGGATATAAACCCGAAGTGGGCGTAGCCTGAACTGGGAGCCTCCCCGTCCCTGTAAACACAGGAAAGTTCAGAATTGGTCACAACTAGAAATGTGTGTAAGACTGTGTTTGTTTGTTTGTTTTCCTTTGCCTACTGTATTTCAGTTCTACATTCCAAAATATAAACAAACCTGTAGCCCAATTTAAGCGGCCACAGTTTAATCACATCGACCCTGACCAGGCAGTTACAAAGGATGAATGAATGAAGCTTGTAAATGTTCACGTTCAACTAATGTATGAACCAATGAACATTTCTGGTAAGGTTTCTTAAATCAAACAAACAAACAAAAAAAAGCTGTGTGTGCCAAAATGATTTTTAATGAACCTGATGGCCTTGAGCACAAATGTTGCTCTCATCTTGAGAGTCATGCATTTCAGCACTGCATGATTCTGAACAAGAAAACCAGTTCAGAGGGTGGCTGAAGGACACAGTACTGATGACTAAGTGCTATGAATTCGACCCCAGGGAACAACATCCTCAGAGACACGTTTTTTTTTTTTTTTTTTTTTTTTTAAACTGCGTCTCGGTGAGAAATCATTAATGCTCTTTGTCAAAGAGCTGAGTGTAGAAGGTAACAGAAAAGATGTATGGCGAATTATTTTGTGAAATTATTTACTTTGCCTCTTTTTATTTATTTAATTATTATTATTTATTTAAATTGTTTCTGTGCTGTTACCAAATTCTAGCTTCTCTCTCTTTAAGGAGAATGGCAAGGTATTCATTAGGGATGTAAGATTTCCTCTTTTTATAGTTCTGAAACAATACTGATGTGAGAGCTTGAGCTATTTCCTGATACCAATCCAGTTCATGCAAATTCTCTTGCTAAGATGTGTGAAACATTAAAGATGGCAATGTGCTTTGAAACAATTTGTATTTTGTGTTTGCTGTAACATCCATGTGGTGTAAAACAAAATGATATAAAATGCGTGTTTTGATATCCTCAAAATACAAATTGAACTACCCATTTATTGTTAACAGTTAACTTGGTAAGTGAAAGCAGATGACCAATCCTCTGTATTTACAGTCTGTATGCTAGGATTGGTAACAGCAAAGGCCTATGGTTTTTGGAAGCTGGAAAAAGTATTTGAATATTAATATATTGAGTGTATTTCAATTATATGCATGGCACTTAAAATTACATAACTACATAAAATTATTTTTTCCCTGTGTTTTAATGAATGGACTTTTTTTTTTTTTTTTCCTTTGATTTGAACTTGGTCAGGAAAGACTTGTGATTAAAAATTCTAGGTTAGGATTTTGCGGTTAAAAAAATTTAAACCTTAAATACAAACCTCACAGATTTTATGCAAATTTGGGCAAACCTTTGGGATGCCCAGGGAAAGGTAGAAAAGTTTCTAAATTTCTCCTTATGTGGTTTTATATGCATAATAAAATTGGGATTCATCAAATGTGGGTACACATCATAAACAATGAAACATAATAAATACCAGTTGTTTGTGGCTTCTGTGTGCATGCATATCGTTGCGCACTTAAATACAGACACACATGATGGGTACCTGAAAAAAGGACTCCAAGATTTTTTCACAAAAGGGATGGGGGGAGTGACGAAAGGAGAGATTTTGATCAATAAAGAGGAGTGTTATTAAGCTGTACCGTGTAATATTCATTCTGGTTTGCTTTTTTTGGGGGGGGGGGGGTGGGGTGCTTGGTCAGAGAAGGGAAATGTCAAGAAAAATTGGCAGCAAATGTCATTCTGCATCCCAGTTGCTGAACACAACATGGCTCACTTCTTTTAGTTTTTTGATGCATTATATATCATTATAGAATGAGTATAGTACAAGTAAGAATGACTACAGAAGCATCAATCAATCAATAGTTACAGTATTTAAATAAAAAACACAACTATTGATAACCTTCTGTTCTACTTCCGTGTATTCTGGACTGAACGAAGTGCTCAGTAAATCCTGTAGAAACAATATGTGTATGAAAATCTGGCTTGTGTTGTGGCCAATTACATTTTTATGTAAACACGACAAAACAGAATTCAAAATGGATATCTCATCTGTACAGAGTCCATGGCTGTATTCAAAAGTGGTAATGTAAAGCACCACTATGAAACAAAACAGAACTACTTCTTATTTATAGCCATAAACTAATTACTAAAGTTATTAAAAGTATTAAAGGGTGACTCCTGTTACCATTCTGTCATGTTGCAAATTGTAGTTTTGATCAGAACTGTCTTTATCAGTGTAAATGGTGTGATTTAGAATTAATTAATTAGTCTATTTATATTTAGTGGCTGAATCGTGTCAAGTGATGCCGCGTGCAGTGTCTTTGAAGTAGGATAAGCCATCATTGCAGGGTGCCAACTGAAATGCCCGCTAATGCCAGACACCACCGGGAGACTCAGCAGGAGCACCTCGTTGTGTAGGCCACTAGTTAACATATTAGCAGTCGTCTTTCCTCTGTGGTAAAACGGAAAGAAGGAATATGAGGATAAACAAATGGACATGCCACATGCTTTCAGTGCAGTCAAGAGGGATATTACAATATTATCTATAGCAAGAAATGTTTAGAATCTTGTCAGACATTAGATGAAGGACTTCCTTTGAAGGCTTTATAAACCAAAACTTTAATTATTAGTCATTTACTCACAAACTAACTTCTTCTCATCTGCATTTAGAATATGATGAAGATTTTTAAATGACATTAGCTCTTGTTGATCTAGCTTATTCTAAAAGCTAATTAAAGTGACACGACATTCACCTTCCCAGATGAAAGATACATAATAACTAGAAGCTAGCTATAGTGGACTTATGCATATTACAGGATTCTATAATGATATTGCAATAACGCATAACAAACAATACAGTCTGGAAAAAGTCCATTGTGAGTTGAATTCTGGAAAACAGCCAAAAAATAAAGAAAGAAAATCAGATTTTGACCTAATCTTTGACCAAATTTTTTTCCTTCCAATTATAGCTGTATTTTGACATTTCTACTTTATGAAAACCTAAGTGTCTTTGACCCAAACAATATGAAAATGTCATTTAACAAATGAAGAGTTAAAAACTAAAGATGACTAAAACCTCCGTGTGATTTTCACATGATCTGAAATGTTTGAATGGTTACATGCTATAAAGAAATGGAATCACATTCAGGAATTCAGTTTATCAAATACCAGCTTTCAAAATGTCCATGATGGTTTATCAAAACAGAAGAGCATTTACATATTGTACAGAGGACAAAGTTTTAATATGTTTAAATTAAAAGAAATTTAGCCAATAGGTATTAGCAGTAATGTTGGAAAGTAGATTAGGTTATAAATGCAGAGGTAGGCAAGGCGTATTTAAGTGAAAAGGGAATTGAAGCAGTTTAATTGGGATTTTCTCTATATTTTCTTCATGATCATGCTAGAACTTTACTTCTAGTTGAAATATGTACAGAAGAGAAACCGTACAGTTCAAGAAAAATGTACATTTTTCAGAACTGGTATTCATATTGTAGAAAATGACCATGTGAAGGGATTTTGCACATATAGTACAGCAGTAGGTCTTCCTACTGTTAATACATTTTGTAATCTTTTTGGCACAGCCATGTAGATTTACCATGTCTGTTCAGCCACTCGGACTAGACCGAAAGCAAGACTAATAAGAAAACCTTGCTGTCACAAGATGACGCATAAGCAGTTTCCCAGGATGGAAGTGTAATTCACTACGGAGTCGCGGCATCCATCACCGTGTCACACATACGGCCCTGAGAATAGCAGCTCGGCGTCGATTATTGCAGCTGTCGATCTCACCCACACGCATATGCAAACCTACACAGTGGTCCATCTACATACACGACACGTACACACCTTTTTTCTGCTGTCTTGAGTCAGGCCTATTTTCTGCCATTTATTAATTGCTCTGGATGTTTTGTTGGTTTGGAGAAGGGAAATGTCACATGAGAAATTAGCTGTGAAATGCCATTTTACCTCCCAGCTGCTGTGTGCAAAAGTCTTTGGAACGCAATGAGCAAGAATCGTTAAGAATGAAACGTAATTACATTCGATAAAGTCCGGTGGTACAAAAGGTCTGAAATGATTTCCCTATTAATTTCCTATCAGGAAAATATGATCAGTGTGCCGAGTGTGTGAAGGAACTGAATTACTAAGTCGGTGAATGTTAATATGTCTGTGCAAATTAAAAGCGCTTACGGTGATTTTTATTTATTTATTTATTTTTTATTTTATTTTACTTCTAAACTCCTTTTAAATGGCTGATTCTGATTATGGTGGTTGGATCAAATGTCATAAGTTTTACACCTAAACCAGAGGCTTTTCCGTACTTCTGTAAGAAAAATTATTTGGAGAAGGTTACACAAGAATATCTTTTTTTTTTTTCTTTTCTTTTTTTTTGTCTGCTTATTTTATGCAGAAAATACTTGTACTTTGTTACTATTCTGAAGTGTTATTTTGGGGTATTTTTACTTTGAGTGTTACTGAAATTGAATAATTGCACTCTTATAAACCTTGTCAGTCTCTTCTCTCATTCAGCCACTGACCGTATGTTCTATATCAATAGAATAGGTTCATACATATTTTACTTACATTTCAGTTTAGCATCCAATCCAATTCATTAAGAAAATATTAAGAATCTTGCCAGTTCATCTGCTGTGAACATCTGTGTTCATCTCATGCTACACAATGTAGTTGGTGCTATAGGTGCCCATGTGCATCTGAATATGGCTAAGCCACCTGACTAAAGTAGGGAACTTGAGGATGAGCTCAAGTTAAAGGTCCATACCTCAGTAAAATTTCAGTTTTTTGCAAAACATTGTAGTTTTTCATTCTGGTCGATGTACTTCCGGGTCAGTTCGGCAACATGGAGACCACAATATTCTAGTGTGCACACCCGTGGAAAAGGTTCACTTTATTTTTAAATTTAGCTCAACTATAAAGACATTAAATCAGTGCTTTGCATTAGGCATGCCATCCATGGCAGGGGGACACTTTAGTGTGCAATGCTGGTACCTGTGAAGCTACCCAGAGTATTGCAATTGGTAGTTAATGAATTCAACCAGGGTTGCTAGGTCAGTATACACTTTGCGGTGAGTGTGTTCCCTTACATTAAGTATTCTCTTTAGATGTCTTTCACTTATATGAAAACTGTGCCTACTGTCATGGTCTCCATGTTGCCGAACTGACCTCGGAAGAACATCGAACAGAATGGTAAAACTACGAGGTTTTTTGCGAGTGTGGGAATGTATGTGCACATGCTGCCCTGCAAAAACTGTACAGTGTTCCCAGAACAGACTCTGGATCCATTGCGACCCTGATCAGAATAAAATGCTTACTGAAGTTTAAAGGTCTGCTATGTAGGATTCAGATGATTGTAACCACCTGAATGCCCCTCCCTTACCCCTCTCTTTCCAAGCATGTATTGGCGAATATGATGGCCTCAGGTGCCCGTAGCATACTTCCAAGTACTCACATTCTAGCTCCCTTGCTTTTTCCAAGCTAAATAATTCATAAGTATGAGCCTCCATTTTTCAACATTTGAGTTCTCAAACTTGTTAGCCAGCATCAACAAACACTCCTTTCTCATTTCTTCTTCCTTGTCTTCCTTTCTTCTTCATCTTCCTTCCGGTGCTTCCTCCTTTCAGATTCATGCTGCTGCTTGTAAAAACGGGAACCGTGTAAGGCGCTCTTTAGAGGTTTGTCTGTTCTGTGCTACTGTAGTGGCCCAACATGGCAGCTCTGTGAAAGAGCACCCGCTCACTATGTAGATATAAAGGGCTCATTATAAGCCTATGAAAACACAATGATTCATCGTTGCAGGTAATTATTCACTAATGAAAACATGAAACTTTATGAATAGCATCTTCCATTTCTACTAATGGAGCCTAAATCCTACATGGTGAACCTTTTAATGAATGAATAGGTTTTATATGAGGGTAAATATGTTTAGTGGTTTGACAGGCAATAAAAACTTATTACATAATTTAGTAGTCTACTTAGAAAAATGTTATCGCTGTAAGTGACATGTATAAGAAAGGAAAAAAACCTGGCAGGGATTTGGGATTATTTGAAAATAATCAACGTCATGATGGTGCGATGTGGCCCGATGTTGCTGATTTTCCTAGAACACTTTATTTTTTAATTTATTACATTATATTTATTGATAAATTATTTTATTTTATATAATGTTTTATTAAAGGATGGTATGCCATACTTTTTGTCCATTTATAGTGTGTATATATAGTGTTATTGAACAAAACATGTTGGTGTCGGTTAAGACTTGCATTATAGGAGCGATGGAAAGCCATTTCCTCAATTTCCAGCAAGAGTAGTAAGAATATCCTGCTGTCACAAAATGACGTATTGGCTTTTTTTTTTTAAGAGAAAAGCATGATCATCACAGTCACAGCAGGCATCTCTGTGTCAGACATATGGCCCTGAGAATTGCAGCTCTCTTTGCAGTCCCCCCCCCCCTTTTTTTTTTCTTTCCCCCTAATCGGTTTTATTATTAGACACGGAGCATCCACCTGTGAATCAGACAATAATGATGGCTGTTACTATAGAAATGATGACTATAGATTTTACTAAAGAAACGATAGTGTTACTCTTACTGTAGCTGTTACCATAGAAACAGTAGCTTTTTTACTATAGAAACGGGAACGTATTGGAACGAGCTCTTTATCACAGACCTGTGATTTGCCTTCCAGCCAGCATTACTGTCAGAGCTGCTGTACAAGAAGATTAATGAACACCATCTGACCAATCAGATTTGAGAATTCAGCAGCGCTGTGCTCAAAGGCACTATAACCGGTCTTGACCTCCAGTTGGATTTTTGGATCCTTGCATACCTCTTAACACACACTGTGTATATTATGATTTCTGCTTTAATTTTTTCCTAGCTGAATATGCACTACAGTGCTCTTTTCTCTCTCTCCCTCCCTCCCTCCTTCTTTCTTCCTTAACATGGAGATGTTGACTGGGACTGTATTCTCAACTGATGATGCAAGTTAGATGTCATGGAAAAAGCCTCTAGCCTGTCTATTAGTCGACCTTGATAATGCTGGATGTCTCAATGGCCATTGATCAAGTGTGTGTGTGTGTGTGTGAGTGGGGGAAGAGAATAAGTGAGAGAGATTGACTGAAGAACAAACAGAAAGCCTCTGATCTCGAGCACTCTGCTTGCTATAATGCCCCTCCTTCTGACGTAGTCTTCTGAAGAGCTCCTGCAGATCTTGACAAGAAGTCGAATTCCAGTATTGTAAATGACTTTTGAAGGCTGCGCTTTTCTTGCTCACCCAATGAATTACTTTTGTATGAACAGTCTTGTTTCTCTGGAAAATTGCTACCATTATTATTCATAATTATTACTGAACTACATGATAGCTGCATCCTAGATTCTTCTTAAGGGGTTTTCAAACATTCTGTAGACCCCTTTTTGACTGTAAAATAAAATTGACCCTGTTAGTACAGATTCAGTTCATGAACATTGTTTAAATGTGAGCAATAGTATTTTGTCTATTTATTAGAGCCCTAAAGTTTGCTATTCCTGAACTGTTTACCATCAGGTCCAAGTTGACATTAGGCTGAGTTTTTGAGCTCTTGAGGTTTGGATAAAACACGTTCTATTCAAGGGATAAGTCAAGACAGCCCCGTATTAACAATAAAAACTCAGTATTAAATATAGTAGTTTTGATAATGGTGGATTCAACTACTGTTACTAAAAAAAAAAAAAAATCACAAACACTCTGGATGTTTTTCAGAAATCCCACTTTGAAAATCACTGCTTTAAACTTATGTCCATGTCTCCATCTTGAATAAATTCCGATTGGATGTGGTATATTGGATTATATATGTTCTAGAGTATGTATTGGGGAATAAGTTGCGCTTCAGGCTATAAAACCAAATCGGACATGCTGCATCCATATTCACATTTCAGAAGCGTCTTGTGTTCCTCTTAGTACTCCTCTGGTTTAATTGAATTTTGTTCCAGATTTCGCTGTTATGTTTTTATATTTGGCCGCCTTTGTTTTTCTATTGAATTACCTGCAACTACAAGAAGTATATCAGAGCCCCTGGATTATATTACGGATTCCTGTTTCCTTTCAGCTTCACAGCCACAGCTGTGAAAAGAAACCTATTTACTCAACATTGTTGATGATTAACTTCATCCATCTGACACCGTGTATAGCAGAACATTGTTAGACATGCCATTTGGTGCATGATTGTTTGCTAAAATGGTAAGATCTGACTAAAAACAAAAGCAATCACTTGCTACTGTTGGTGTTTGGACTCTAGACAGAGATCTGGCTCAAGTTCCTTTTCGCATAAGGTTAACATGGCACAGCAGACTTGTTCAGATGCTGATTCATGAGCTCCAGATACTGATTCATGAGCTCCAGCTGCTCAGTTGCTCCAGCTGCTTATCTATTTTTAAGTTCGCCATGATTTTAGGTGGTAGTTACTTTGTAGTAGGTAGTTGGTTTTCTCAGCAGGTCTTTGTCAATCAGTTGCATCAATAATTGCAAAATGGTATCATTAAATACCATGTAATATTCATATGTGGGGGTGAACAAATAACCCACTGGGCAAGTAAAAGCATCAGTGCGCTGCCCAGTCTCTTGTTTTGTTTGCCTGAAAACCTATTTGAAATGACAGAAAAATAGTAACTAACGTATTAAATGCCATGTGATGGACCCAGTTAACTAGCACATAAAAGCGGCCAGCTCACCCTTCCCAGAATCCTCTGCGGTAAGGCAAGTCACCATTTTTGATGCCATGGATATTCCAAAAACATTCTCCAACAATTTGGTGACATCATATGCCATAGATATTAAATTGTAACATGAAATTGAAGATATATTGTCAAAGAATCTATATTTTAAATTCTTACAACCGATCTTTTCTGTTTTTGTATGGCTATTCTATATGTAATGGACTCGCACTTGGCCGTATCATGGGTGGCTGCGAAGAAAGAAAATAATGGGGCAAATTTTGTTCCAACCTTCTACATATGACCTGCAGGTTCAAAAAAAGTTCAAGATGATTTGTGAAAGGATCACCAACAGTGAATTCGCAAACGCTTTTGCTGCACTGAGAGCTAGCAGGTAGCTGTCATATACTTTCAAAACATAAACAACAAATTGCATTATGGGAAGGGTAAGCCAGCACCTTTAATACAGGCTAAAAGAAACAAAAGCATTTATAACCATTATCTCTTGTAACAAAGTTTCTGTTTACAGAGTGCTTATGTCCTTTACTGAAAGTCAGCAGGACGTTGGCCAAGGTTTCAGCTGTGTGTTCTGTCCACACATCGCTCTTAAAAGGGACTAGTCCTGTCTCACTAGCATCTTTATTTTCATATGTTTATACCCCAAGGTGATTATTCATACATATTTACATTTAGATTTTTCCACATAGTAAAAATAGTTTTGCTGTTGGTCATTGCTAGGTTGATGTGTGTAGTGCAGCAAGTGGTGGTATTTAGAATGAATAGCATGTGCTGTAATTACTGCACCGAGGTGCACTGCAGTATGTTTAAACACAGCTACATGAAAATGACAACTTTTTCGTGATTAAAAAGAAACCCACTTTTTAATTTTCTGGTTGTTAAACCTGCCAACTATGAATATAAATTGAGTAACCTAGACACCAAGTGTTCTTTCCCCAGGCGCCTGGGCTACTGGATGTTTTTTTCAATAATAAGGTTATTGTTAATATTTGGGAACGCATTTTACATTCAGTGTGTCCGCATCACCTGCAGCTTTATTTGAAATGGAATTTAATTCTCAACATGTGTGTCTACAGGTTCTCTGTGAAAACACTGATCGACCGGTCTTGTTACGAAACTATAGATGACACATCGCCAGAGTTCATCAATTTTGTCTCCATTCTGGAGCACATCCTCAGCCATCGGCTCAAAGGTAGGACTGTGAGGCTACATTCAGAATGTACACATACTGAGTGTTATAATGGAAAGCCCAACCCTATACAGGTATCATGATTAACACAGAGTGGGTGTCTGAAATGTAAAAAATGGTGACTAATAAGACTGTATTTAGAGGTATAAAGCCCTGGATTAAAGGTTTGCATAGAATTCTGCCTTATGATGTGCTTTTATAATTTTTGAAGGCAGCATACATCAGTATTTTATCATCCATTTTTCTAAATATCCCATAACCCTGTGCCTCAACAGGTAGTCTATAAAAATGTAACCGTTTATGGGCATATATATATATATATATATATATATACAGTGGGGCAAAAAAGTATTTAGTCAGCCTCCAATTGTGCAAGTTCTC
>JAQMYM010000019.1:3979081-4002548 GCA_030014255.1 Parauchenoglanis ngamensis
TTTGATGTGATATTCGTGATCAGCACCCAAAAATCTATAAGAAACACCCAACAGTGTTCAAGAAGCAAAAACTTTGCAGGTAAACTATTAACTAAAAACACTGCACAACAAAGATTCGTGGCACAGTGGTTCATTTTGTGTTGTTTAATCCCCCTGAGCTCTAGATATCAGTGTTGTAATCTATCTTCAGCCGTTTGACTCTTACGCTCCAACATAAACTGAGACAGGAAGTAGTGTAAGGGTGCACTGCTAACATTAGCATTAGCAGACCTAGCAGAAAAACTGAATCTGAAAGTTAGACCAGGTCCCGCAGAGTGCAGAGCTAAAGTGTGGCTTCATTTAGGCTTCCTCAATAAAGACGGAAGATCAGCAAAATGCTGTAAATGTAATTTTTTTTTTCCAGAGGTGGACAGTGTACACAACTCCATTACTCGAGTCAAAGTACAAGTACTCCTGGTCAAATATTACTCTAACTCAAGTAAAAAAAAAAAGCACCTTTCACTTGTATTGAAGTACTGGAGTAGTTACTTTAAAAATACTTGAGTATTTAAAAGTACATTTTAATGTTTTCAGTGTCAATGCATTGCTGTACTGCCGCCACAATGCATTTATGACTGTGAAAAAGCACTGCTCTGGACCCAATATGACAATTTGGTGGGCACATCCATTAAAAATCCACAACTATTCCAAGCGCAGATAACTTTAAAATGTTTACATACCTCGACATGCTTTTCTCAGGTTGGATGGTGAATTTTTGTTGGCAGTGATGAAGTTTGCATGCAGTGAACAGAGCAAACTTTTAAAACGATGTGAATCTTTCTTCTTTTCAAAAATCTCAAACATGGACTTCAGATATGGCCCTGAGTGCTCTGGGAAGGGGGAAGGAGACTGCAGCCACCATTACCACTGCCAAGTTCAAATTGAATTATTCAGCAAATGCAGAAAGGAGTAAGGAGTTTACTGTGATCGGGTTTTTTATTTTTTTTTATTTTTTTTTTTTTTTATAAATCATAGGACAAAAAAGAATCTGCTGAATTTAAAGCTTAACTTTAAATTAATGAGTAACGGGAACCTTCAAAGAAATGTACTGGAGTCAAAAGTACAATATTTGTAGAAGTAAAATAGTGTCCTAATTTTGGCCAACGTGACCCTTATCAGGCATTTACTAGGGATGCTGTAAATATCATGTTAAAGAATGTGATCCTTGTTTCTGCTTGACCGCTCGCTCAGGTCCACATTTAAGCACATGTAAGTAAAAACATCTTGCTTGTGTGAATTTCTTCGTACTGGAGGATCCCAGTCCTGATACCCAACTCTAGTCGCAATCATGCCCTGTGAACCTTTCTGGCAAGGCCTTTCTTTAAAATAAATAAATAAAGGCACAGTGCACCTCCTATTTGTGTTTCTCAATTTAGAACACGTTATCTGTTCAAAATCTAAATAATATTAGTCCTGTAATATTTTCAGACATTACTGAGAAGATTATTTTTTAATGATGTACTCTGTACACATGTCATGTCTGAGTTGTGATGATAACAGGATGACTGATGGGTTGATCCTGCTTGGAGCTGTTCACTTCCTCAGACTCGGAGATTAATAGTTTGACATGATGTGAATTAGCATGGCCAGAAATGTACCGCAATAAGTTATAAAGTCTCTCAACTCTAAATGCCAATTTATATTCACTTTGTCATGACATAATATGAACAGATTTATAAAAAATTTTTAAAAAAAAAGCCATATAGCCACAAGTGTTCATTTTCTCCAGTGTGCGTCACGTACTGAATCGGGTCACGTAGTCTAATCAACGGCTTTTCAGAATATATGGTGGTTCTTGATTTGATTATATTCATTCTGCAAAAATATCATTCGAATGATGTGCTTCAGCTCCCAGGCTGCATCACCAAATGTGCCAGCACAGTGGAAACTTTGCATTTTACAGCTGCAGAGGTGTCCTGTATTATTAATAAAGCTAGCAGATGCCAGCATTTTGCTGCTAATTTAAAGTGCCGTCATTTCGAGGTCACTTTTGTCCAATTTGCATACAGTTGCTGAGGCAATTTCCTCTCTTCTCTCTGCAAGCAGTCACTCTTTTAAAAAGGTCAAAAAAATGTCATGCAAAGTAGAGCACTAAGTGCTTCACTTGGGCTGGTGATTGCAACCAACGAATTGGAATTGCAATTAGAGGCTGTTTCATAATTAGCACTTGCCTTTGTGTCATCTAGAACATCTAGTCCCTTTCTTTTTTTTTTATGACTGATTTGTTCTTCAGAGAAACCTAACACACACATCTTACTTACTGCAATACTGTTCCTCTGGTCTTGTTCACTGTACATCAATTCTAAAGCGTGTGCTTATGACCGAAAGCTCTGTCTTTGGTGGGTGGGTGTGTTCCAAATGCCAGCAGAACTGTCCTGAAGAACCATGACCTGCGATCCAGACAGGAACTCACCTCTCACCTGACCAATCAGTGGCCCTCGCCCGGTGCCATGGATAGCAACGCCGTCGCTCTGGACACCCTCCTCTACCAGAAGAGCGCAGGACACTGGGAAGAGTATGATTCTGCATATTGTGTTTCATTTAACTCATATCATGTTTAACTAATTACAGATAATATAATACTACACTGCCATGTACAGGAAACATTAAGGAGTAGCTATGCCCTGTGTTCATTTTGCACAATCCACTGAACAGCATTTATCAGAAATTCAGCTCCATTTTACATTTTGTAGCTGATCTGAGATCCATTTTCAGTTTGTCTTTGTGCTTTATTAATATTGTTCTTCCAAAAGCTCATGCAACAAATAATGCCATATGCACTATAGATGCTCACTATATGGGGCATATATAATATGATACTCTTGCAACTTGCATCCGTTGGACTATATAATAAACTGTATAAGATTCAACCACTGGAAAAAATACTGTCAGAAATTACATACTTACATACTTGGGGGGTGGGGGGGAAGCATCCTGTGTTCAGAGGGTCTGCAGGCAGAAAAACCTTGTTGATGAGAGATATCAAAGGCGAATGATGAGACTGGTTTGAAGTCTGTTGTAACTCAAATAAGCACTCTTTAGTACCATGGTGAGCAGAAAAGCACCTCCGAATGCACAGCACATCAAACATTGAGGTGGATGAGCTACTACAGCAGAAGACCTCAGGTTCCAATCCTGTCAGCCAAAAACAAGAACTCGAGGTTAGCATGGGCACAAAAGCTCCCCGAAACTTGATTGAAGACTGAAAAAAGACCAGGTGATCTTCAGTTGCCAAGTTTTGATGAGCATGTGCCCATGATAGCCTCAGGTTCCTGTTATTGGCTGACCGGAATGGAGGCCAATGTGGTCTTCTGCTTTTGTAGTCCATCCACCTCAAGGTTCTAATGTTTTGTGCATGCTAAGATGCTTTTCTGCTCACCATGGTTGTAAAGAGTAATTGAGTTACTCTAGCTTTCCTGGCAACTGAAACCAACGTGGCCATTTCCCCAATTTCTGAAATACTCAAATCCGCCCATCTGGTACATCCATGCCTCAATCAAAGTCACAGAGAGCACACTTTATCTTTATTTTGATGTTGATGTGAACATTAACTGTAGCTCTTGGCCTGTATCAGCATGATTTTATGCACTGAGCTGCTGCCATTTGATTGGCTGATTAGGTAACTGCACGAATGTGCAGTCATACAGGTGTTCTTAATAAAGTGGCTGGTGAGTGTGCTTTTCATGCAACTTATTATTTAAAAAAAGAAAAAAAGACTGATGCATAAGGATGATTTTTCTAAGTAGTTTAAGAGCCATTGACTACATTTAGTCACCTTTTTTCAGTCTTTTGTTACTCCCTGTACCTTAGACAGAGTGGATTTTGGGGAAACGGCATTATTGCATGGTTTGTATTGGATTTTAGGTGAGCTATTTTTGGAGCAGAAATCCATTAAAGACATGCAGCTGCAGAATTTGGTAGCATAATCAAGGACTTCAAAATTGCACCATATTTATAAAATGTATTTAAGTAGGAATGTGTGTGTTTATGAGCATTCCCTGCAAAAGGAACAACAGCATCATTTCTGGAAGTGTGTTTTCTTGTATGTATTCACAGGAAGAGCTTTCCCAGTCTGGACCAGCTGTCTGCCGATATGAGTCTATCTCAGATGTCCCTGGAGCCGGGACACACACACACGCACAGTTTGGATGGCAAGACCGGACTCGCCCCCTGGCAAAGAGAAGGTACAGCCCTGTGTGTGTGTGTGTGTGTGTGTCTGTGCATCAGTCTTCATAAAGGAAATCGATATGTGTTCGAGGGGACGATATCATTTCGATGTGACAAGTGTGTTGCCTCCCTGCAGCATCAATGGCACTGTTGAAGGTTAATGATTTTTTTTTTTATTTGATTTTTTTGTAATATATGGATCAGAATGGGAAATTAAAGCTTGTATTATGGTGCTTTGTACATGTATTATTGTGAGAGAGACACACTTGCCGCTTTATACCTGCACATTCATGCAGTTATCTAATCAGCCAATCAAGTGGCAGAAGCTCGATGCCTACAATCATGCAGATGCAGGTTAAGCGCTTCAGTTAATGTTCACATTATACATCAGAATGGGAAGAATGATCTCGGTGATTTTGGCCTGGTTGTTAGATCCAGACAGGCTTGTCTGATTATCTCCTGGGATTTTTCACACACAACAGTCTCTAGAGTTTACACAGAATGGTGTGAAAAAACAGTTCTGTGAAAAGAAAAGCCTTGTTTGTGAGAGAGGCCAGACTGGAACAAGCTGACAGGAAGGCTACGTTAACTCGGATAACATCTCTTTACATCAGTGGTGAGCAGACGAGCATCTCAGAATGCACAACACATTGAACCATCAGGTGAATGGGCTACAACAGCAACAGACCACATCAGCGTGGGATTGGATGATTACATGAATGTCCAGGTATTTCTAATAAAGTGGCCACTACATCTCAATATACACTGAGATTACAATTTATTAGACATCCTGATGTAACTGCAGTATTATGTATATTTTAAGTATTTTGTATTCCTGTCAATGCCCATACGTTGTCACTGGAGTAACAAGATTTGTTATTTTTCATATCGCTTACCCTGTCCTGATTATCTGTCAGTCTCAGCGGTGTGGAGACAGTTTTTCTGCATTAATATCACGCTCTTTATTACATCCTTTATCTGACGAGATTGCATCGCTGTGCTGCTGGCCCTGTTGCTTATTATAAATTACAGCCCAGAATAGTATCTGGGTAACCAAATTAATTTGGAGCTGTGTGAGATGTTAATCTCTGTGTGTGTGTGTGTGTGTGTGTGTCTTTTGTAGGTAAAGAGGACACACCGTCGCTCAGAGGTCTGTGTGGGTCTCTAACTTCAGTGGCCAGCTATAAATCTCTGGCCAGCCTGAAGTCTAGTGAGTATCTGGCGAGTCCGACTACGGATATGACCAGCCCGGGGCTCACTCCATCCTAAAAACACACACACACACACGTTCTGTACATATACATGTATTATAGTTATTTAACCATAAACTGAAAGCCTAGTATTAAACATTTTTTACAGTCTGAGAATCAGACTCTGTTACAGGACCAGATCTGACTGCACTGTGCTAAATCACATGATCACATGATCAAAGCTCAATCATGGGAAAACTACCTAAAAGCTTGACATCAGTATTAGTCTTGTGGCTTTTAATGTGCAAATCTGCTTAATTCTCACATTTCTGAGTTTCAAACTTCACAGTATGCTACAGGGGTGGACAAATCATAACTCGGCGCCAGTGCCTAATCTCGAACCCTGTTCTTTGCTTTTTGGCAACTGCAGAACTGGCTCTTGGCCAGGAAAACTGGTTCCAGAGTGGCACCACCTCTTTGAAGGAAATAGTTGAAAAAGAAACAATGTAGCCCACCATTTTTGTCGTCACTAGCGGTGCTAGCGGGACTGGCTATACAGAGATGTAATGATGTGGCTTTAGCCTGTGGAAAAGCAAACCAATGCTTAGAAGGTTTGCAAGTTAAACTAGCCCTGAACTAGCATTAGCATCAGCCCAGAACTAGCACCGGGTCTGCGTTAATGAAAAGGGGGTAAGACGGGGCTAAAAATGGCAACAAATGTAATGTATTAATGCATGGCAACTTGGTTAGCTAGTTAAGTGCATTAATACAGACTAAGCCTATGTTTACATCAACAAAATCAGTTTTTTGATTTACCATTTATCAAATATTATCTCTGCTTCTACCCTACAAGCTATATTTTTTTTGTAATGCTTTTATGTGCATATAATGAAAAGTCAGGATATGATGAAACCATCTTAAGTTTTTACTCAATTTTTGTGCATAAGAGAGTAACAGGGAACAAATTGCAGGTAGTAACTTAAGTTGTGAGTGGGAAACATCAGACTGTGAGGAAATATCAGACCACAAGTACCTGAGTAATCAGTTCAGGCCACTTATTTGGATTTGCCCCTTCACTGAATTAATTTGCATAAAATCTCCTGTCGAATGTCATGTCACTTTTTTGCTGAAATCATAGAATGTACCAAGGTAGAACATTAATGATCATTTGTTTTTGTTGTTCACTAATGCGAGTATAGGTAACATAAGGAAAGTGATCGAGTGTGTACATGAAAGGGTTGGGGTCAGGTGCTGTGTGCAGTGCAGCGGGCAGTGGAATTCTGTCGCAAAATCATGAGATTAACATAAACAGGATGAAAACTTGTCCATTGGCTAACTACAAACAAAAAATTTATATCCCGTGCACATAATCCACTTGTCCCAGAAGCATATGCTGGTGATTTGTCCATCCCTGAATAAACTGCAGCTGTGTTTAATGTATTCAGTTTTTGCTCACTACATATTTTCCGTTTTGCATCATCTTTGCCGTGTATGTACGTAAATTGTGTTTATTTGTTGAACTCCTTCTACTTATTTCATGCTAATTTATCCACAAAGCTGTTTTTTTTCCCTTTTCAGATTCTTTTTCCTTGTTTGTTATTTATAATTTACTCATCAGTTACTCGTTACTTAACATGTTTGCCTGAATTAATCCTGTCTTTTCCGGAGCCTAATTTGCGCATGACAGAAATCCCCTTGTTGCCTCAATTTACATCCTTAAAGTCAGACTGAAGTGACCTGCTCTTACATATTCATGAGTCGATTTACATATCACTTTAAAAAAAACATAGTAGGATAATTAGGCTTGTTTGCTTTGGCTTATAAACAGGCTGTGATTGATAAACACTAGAGAACTGTTAACGTGTCAGGGAGGCGTGTGATGGACGTATTTGTCAAGAATGTACACGGGTTAAAGAGACAAATTAGACAATGTGGGTGAAGGGTACGATGACCGAAAGGTAGTTTTATGGATTTAGTACTGTTTGTATTTTTAAATCATTTTGCATATTTCTTTAAATAAATTTTGAATAGAACAAGACACTATGTCTATAAATAGACTTGATATCCTGATCTTTATTGTAAGCTCATAATGAGAAGTGACCGATCAGTTCACTGGTGTTCAAGATATTTTCATTTTTTTGCAGTGTTAAAATACTTTTTATGCTTTACTAATGGGGGGAAAAAAAGACTGGATTTAAGCAATCTTTACAATGGATTCAAGCTGAAATCGGGAAATGCATCCTGTTTTTAAAGTTGATCAGAATGTCATTAACAGGTTAGTTCATGCATTAAGAGCTTAAGTTCCTTCTATCAGCTTTCTTAAAACTTGGCTTAAAGCCATTGTGGTATTCCTAAATCTCAGTGTGTAGCTTTTAAAGTTACATTTAGCAAAAATCTATTCCAGAAAATAAACTATTTTCAGCATGTTTACATTCAAGACACTTGCCAAATCTGCTACTTTGTATTGTCTGTTAATGTATTCTTTAATTTAGAAAAAAATATAGCGTGGATTAAGATGTCTGACGTAATCAAACCTTGGGTTTTATCTTAGTCAGTTTCTAAATTGGGATTATTTGCGCTTTGCTGAAATGCAAATAATTCTGTGTTAATTTTGGTGTGTCTTTATTGCTTTTAGTTATTTGCAGTTGATCGAATGCATCTTGTCTAAAAGTTCTGAATTTCTTTGGAGTAATGTATATTCATTTAGGTGGGTTAGAAATTAGTTTTTAAAAGGTGGGTTACATTTTGTACTGCACATGATCATGTGAATGTGCTCGAGAGGCTTTGATGGCATTAAACCACCTTAATATCTGATTGTGAAACTAAGCATGTAGTTATTGCCTTGTTTTGATTTGTCCATCTTATCTAAATACAGCCACTGTTATTAGCGTTTCATGTTAAATCCAGGGTATAATCATGCCATATGTTATTCATGTGGTACGTCCTATTATCCAAAATGACATACCAGTCCCATCCCATCCAAGTGGGTTGGGGAATGGGGTTGGAACCCCTTCTGGCAATTAGCACTGAAACACTTCCACTGAGAAAATGTAGCTCTATGGGCCTAGAAGGTAAAATTCACCCTCTTTGGTAGAAAAATGCTTCTGTAAGCTACTCGCATAAGGATATTTAGTAACGTGGTTTGAGCCAATGGTAGCTAGCTGATTAATTTGAGCTAACTAGCTAAAAGAGAATGTGAAGACCCCAAATGTCTCACCTGGTCACTTTTGGTGCGTGTGTTTATTATGGATTCTTTGGCCTTGTTTACACTTGGTTTTAAAATGCGTCGAGCAATCGGGTCGCAAACGGACTGCCGAGACACCGTTCCATTTACACCTGTGTTTATCATGCGTCGCCATAATGTTCAGCTGACCACTTTTGTTCAAATTTTTTTACTGCCTACATCACTTCCGCTAGAAGGTCAAAGGTCCCCATGCACAGTAATTATTAAAACGTTAAACCATACCGCCATTATTTTCTTGCACTTCAACCACGTACGTCATTGCTCCTCTCCTCTTTTTATTTTTTTTTATTTTTCATTTTTTCCCTCTCTCAAGTGTTATGCTGTTACCAAAACAACCTCGCATCCAGGATTAATGACGTATTTTCCTGTTACTTCCGTGTTGCGGACGCATAGGGACACATTATCATTTACACTACAGAAGGTATGTGGTTAAATGTGTCCCTCAGCAAGTGGTTTGAGCGAATACGTCTTGGAGGTCGTTTACACTTGTATTTAGCACTGTGTGGTTGTGATCAGTTCGCCTATGACACATTTGAATACCAAGTGTAAACGGATTCTTTGTGTATCTGATCATTTTGAGTCCTGCTGCTTGTGTTCTACTTTAACCAGCTAGTTTTGCACCACCAGTTCAGTGTAGCCTGATGAAATGTGATGACCCATCTGTCCTAAAAGTCATGTCACGTAATAATCAACAGCATTGTGAGTTACTGTAACAGGACTTCCAGCAGGAATCCGAGCAATACTGATGGGTTTTTTTTTTTTTTCCTCCGTAAAAGGAAATATGGCCAAATTCCCATTTGCGATAATCACACATGCAGCACACTTACAAAAAAGATGAAATCTAGAACGTCTTTCTGGGATTTTATTGGTTGCCCATTTGGGGGAACCCTCAGCAGTGTTTGTCTATTAAAATGGTTTCAAATAGAACACCTTTTAGGTATAGTTATAATAAAGAACCATTAACTATACAGAGAACCCTGTGTACAGACACAGTGGATAGAGATTAGGTTGAAAAACCATGCAACATTCCATGAATGACTTTTTCCATGAAAAATATGTTTTGAATTTTCTTTTTATGTTAATTTACTCTTTGAGTAACTCCAAAATGTTTTGTTGTTTTTTTGTTTTTTTTTTCTTCCTCAACCACGTTATTTTCTTTGACAGTGTATTAATGGATTTTTTTTAATGAAATATAAGCTTATGAAGGAAGATACAACACCAACTACATCCCACTTACCTTCATGGGACATACTGTAGATCAAGCATGATAATGGTACATTCTCAGTCAAAAAATGTACAGAAACAAGACCACTGATTATGAAAAATCCTCTAAAATGGCAATAAATCAAAGCAAATTCGAGACTATTAACCTGTACAGGAAGTCTTCTGAGGATTTTTAACTTCTTTTTTTTAAACTTTGTAACTTTGTTTGCTGAATCTCTTTATGTAATATAGTTTCATTTCTCGAGCCATTAATGAATGTAAAGTGATGAGTGAGACTGAGCGTGGAAAGTTTCTTCATTACAGTTCACCGTTATTCTCTGAAGCCTAGCGAGGTGTCCGGCAGACATAATATCAGACAATATTTTTGCACTTCATTTCTGTACATCCATTAGTCATCTTTTCTTAAATGAACGAAATTGCTTGCAAATGACATCTGTGTGTTTTTGATACTGTACACTTGGTTACATTCCGAAATAGAACCAATAAATGTTTTTTTTTTCTTCTTCCAAACCTATAACATTTCTTGGTTTCTTTGCTTGTTGTCAATTTTTATAAAGGAAGACACGTCACCGTGTGATTCACATAACCTAACGTGTTCAAACCGGTATAATAAATAAAATATTTTACCATTTTGATGCTGGTTATTCAGTGTTCAGGGAAAATATTTTCAGTACTGGAAGATTATATCAATCTGCCATCTGCTGTGATTGTACTGTAGTAGTTATAATGTAAAACCTACAACATTATTAACAAGGCTGTAAAACTCTCCATCTCAAACTTTTACCAGAAAACCTCATCTGGCTGTTTTTCCACTTTTCATTTTTCCATTATGTTTGATTTTAAAAAATATTTAATTTAAACAGGGTAAGTGGAGGTAATGCTAGATAATATTAGTCTTACTAAGTATTCAACATCTACTAGTAGTGTGATATTTTATAACCCATATATATTATATATAACCCATATAAATTACTTTCATTTTGATTATTTCTGCTGTATTCAGAACTGTAGGTCTAAAAAATATGTACGTGGTATTACATTTAGGTATTGCATTACAATAACACTTGGGTATATTACAGATTATCAATAGTAGCATCTGTCTGGTTGCATAAAATGACCCCAAAAATAAATGTAAAAAATTTTACATGAAGCATTTCCCATATCTTGATAGAAGACTGTCATTATGAACAATAAAATGAGAGGTTACTGTTAAAGATTAAGTCGTGTTAAGCTCATTACAATGGGTTTTTCAAGAGTGCAATAAATGTTCTTTAAGCAATATGTTTGACTGAGGGTTTGAGAGATTTGCCATTGCATGATCTGGTTTTGATTTTGGTACATTTAGAAACTTTTAAAAAAATATTTATGTAGGGAATAAAGCTGATTACATTCCTGGCAAAACTGCAAATATGTAGTCTGAATCTAGAAGAAAACAATGCGGTTTAAAAAAAAAAATAAATAAATAAATAAAATTGAGACGAGTCAGTCATTTAAAATATATAATCATTTAATTGATCACATAAAATGCATTCACATCATCTTTTAAACATAACCCTTAAATGACCTTAAGATATAGAACACACTTATACAGCTTGAAACTGACTTAATTAAAACATTATTTCTGCAACAAGATGATTATAAATGCATTTATACAAAGGAGGGATTAAAAATACATATAATGGTAACCTTCAGATACAGGAGTTTTAGCATTATTCACAGTGTGTGTGCTTCTATTGCTGTGTAATTCTCAAACACATCATGCACATTTATTAGAATGAAAATCAGTGGGGTTTTTCAAACCATAAAGCTTAACTTAAGGGTATTTAGGGTGCCAAAACTTCTTCACATACAGAATTTGTGTACAGCTGTGCCTGTATGAATCTGTACCAAAAGACCAACATTATTCAACCTGTTCATGATTCATTACAACTAGATGATGTGTGTGTGTGTAAAGTTAGTGTGTGTGCGACAGATGGACTGATTAGGTGTTGGTAGTGTGCAGTGTGAGAACTGGACTGTTCGCCTGGTTCTGTTTGCGGAAGAAGGCCTTGCCAAACTCATAAGTGCTTATCATTATAGCGCAGGCTGGAGCCACTTTTATCAGCCGAGGCAAGAAACCTGTCCCCGAGAGAGAGGGAGAAAATTAAAATCTAAAAAAAGCATTAAAAATGTACAGTATGAAACCTGATCTCTTTTTCCACAATATGTGATCGTAACGTTTCCTGTATTTTCAAATAGGTTCACATTTAATGACCTTGAATGGTGGCACTTTTTCTTACTTGTTCAAATAACCTGGGAAACACGTTGAATGGGGAAGAATAATTGTTTAATCCATGGCCTCCTTGGGAAATTGAGAGATCCCATGCGGAAAACAGTTACGGCTTTGGTGTGCTTGTTTGTGTTTACATGCCTCTCCAGTCAGCCATTTCATACCAACTCCCCATCTCCCCTTCCCATCTCAGTCCATTTGGAAAAGAAAAAAATGGCTGAAATCAAGTGCCTAGCACTGGCAGATATTTCTCCTGTGAGCAAAAAACCATGCTGTGTTTGGGGGAGAAAAAACTTAATGAAAAGACAGCTTTTCCATGACCGAGTAACATATACTGGTGAAGGGAATGAAGCTAGAAGCAGTATTAGTGATGTAGCTCCTGGACAAGAATGTAATTGAAAGCTCTATAAAGCTTTGAACTGTTTCAAAAGCCTGCTTTAGATAACTAATCAAGTAGATATGTTTTTTTTTTTTGTTTTTTTTTTTAATTCCACTGTGAAGAAAAACAGGACCATGAAGGTGAACTTGACCATTTTTATAAATCAGTACCAGTCAAATCTCTTGTATTTCACAGAGCTGAATGCCTTTTGTTTAGCTAACAATACCAGAACTTAAAGGTCCACTATGTAGGATTAAATCAACTGAATGCCCTTTTCTTACCCCTCCCTGTCCAAGCAAATATGGTGCCCACCAGGTTCCCATAGTGTACTTCCAAATACTACATTCACACTCCCTTGCTTTTTCTGTGCTAAACAATAAGTATGATCCTCCATTTTTCAAAATCTGAAACAAGTTCTCAAACTTGTTATCCAGCCCCAGCAAACACTGATTCCGCTTCTTCTTCCTCGTCTTCCTTTCTACTTCTTGGTTCTAGGGCTTCCTTCCAAATTCACACAGCCACTTGTAAAAGTCGACCTATTTAACCATTAGAGACCCAATCCGGACAAATCATGACAAGTCTTGCCTAATGCACCTCCTTACGCAAAGGGCTAGAATATTATAAAATGATTAAAAGTGGTTAATCACACTGTTGTAGTTTTGTATAATAATCTATTCATTGAGAACTCTTACCCGCAAGCAGCCCTTTGACGCCGCTCTCTGCCACGATTCTTTTCATCACGTTATAGGTTGAAGACGAGGCTTGAGGCAACACTACAGAATCAAATACGCACGTTTGAGTGTCTTAACACATACGACTCAAAGTAACAACAGCTTCTGTATAATCATTAAATTATCAGGCACTTAGTTGTGCAACATTTTTTTTTTTTCCCCAGGATAATGGTTTTATTTTAGAAGAGGAGTTTTGGAAAACTTACATTTCTTAGCCTGCAGTTCACCCAGTTCCACCTGCCTCCTGGTCTTCACCACGTCAAATGGCAGTGTTACGATTGCTGCAATCTGAGGAAGAGGAACAAAGGATAAATAGGATGCTTAACAAACGATATGTTTGTCTATACAAAGGTAGATAAAATCAGTAGCCTGGAAATCCAGGGCAAGAAGATTTTGTATCAGGGGTTTTATTATTAGGGTTTTTATTTCTTTATTTAATTCATAATAAATTTTTATTCTGAGATGCTTTTCTGCTCACCGCGGTTGTAAAGAGTGATTATATGAGTTACTATATCCTTCCTGTCTCAAACTAATCTGGCCATTTTCCTCTCCGGTTCACAAGGTGTTTCTACACACAGAACATTGGATGTGTTTGGAACATTCTGTGTAAACTCTACAGAATGCTATGTGTGAAGATCCTAGTAGATTAGCAGTTTCTCAAATACCCAAACCCGTCTGGCACCAGAAACCATGCAACGTTCAAAGTCACAGAGCTTCTCCCATTCTGAGGTTTAATGTGAACTTTAGTGTATGTGAAGGATTTTATGCAAACCGAAACCAGTTCCCAATTCAAATATAATTAATCATACAACCCTAATTCAAGATTTGCGTTTTATACTCCTGAGCTACTTATGTAGTAAACAGTGCAGACTCACAGAGCCGGACACCGCTCCCGAGACGAAAGCGATGCTGATGGTCGGCTCGGTCGCCTTGTAGTGACACAGCCAGGCTTTACCTCTCTCATAGCTGTACCAGTACATGGCTGAAAAGGGAGGAGGAGGTGCAGGATTAGCGTGCTGCAACACAATAGGGAAAGATGTGGAGCATAATGTGTACAAATATCCCTGTGAAGAAAGAGTATCTAAATTATACCCAGCACTGATCAATCGAAAAACTGTGTTAACTAAAATACGCTAAAATAGACAGTACAGTGGCACTTGGAAGCATAATATATGTTCACTTTAAAAATAACTTATTCCACCAGTTTAGAGGCTCATATTTTTTACATCTTTCGTTTTAGTAGCAGCATGCTACTGAGTATCAAGGAACACACATACACTATTAGAGCTAACTATTTAACAAACTCACAGATCTATCGAATTTTTCACACTTATGGCTGAGAAACCAGAGAGATGTGGCCTGTTTGTTAGTAAATTTTACATTTTATTTGAGACGTTTTGCCCATTATAGCATAGTTCTCATTTGATTCTTTAATTCCAAATGCCCAAAACAATACAACTTTTAAAAGATAATATTTTTTGCCTCATGTGGCCACTTGGACGTTTTTTTGACAGCTTCTTACTTAAAAGTCCACTATGTAGGATTCAACAACCTGAATGCCCCTCCCATACGCCTCCATTTCCGAGCATGTATTAGAACGTATGGTGGCTGTCAGGTGCAGGACAATATGTATAATCCTCCGCTGTTCAAATTTGGGTTCTCAAACTTGTCAGCACCAGCAAACACTGATTCTTCTTCTTTCTACTTCCTGGTCTTCCTTTCGTCTTCTTTGCTGTCCTTCTGGATTCATGCTGCCACTTGTAAAAACGCAAAGCATGGAAGGCGTACTCTAGAGGTTTGTCCATTCTCGGCTGTAGAGGTGGACCCACTCGCTATGTAGATAAAGGGCTCATTCTAAGCTTACAAAAACACAATGATTCGTAGTTACGGGTAAGAATATTATGGAATATATACTCGATTTCTGCTAATAGATATCCTAAAAATCCTACATAGTGGACCTTTAATCTTTCTTTTTAAATCTTCTTTCTTTCTTCAGTCAAAATTTCCTACTAAAGTGCCATTTTGGACCATTTTCTGAAAATCTTCTTCTGATATGTTTTCTTCTGGTTTCACGCTTCCTTCCTTCTTCACATTCTGAGATCATATCGATTTACTGAATACGCGGACTATGCTATGACTTGGCGACATTCTAAGCACGTATTACCTAATAGCTTCACCCTGAAAAGAACACTGTGGAGGTCTCTGGTCCTGATGCTCATGTTTGCGCCGTGAGCATCCCAAAAGGGTTTTGTGTATAAATTTGTGTTTTTCAGATGTCCATGTTTATGTTTTGGTTTTTTTTTACCTGAAAATGGTACGTCCCTGAGCAGCGTGGGCCCGAGCCCCCTCCAGAGGGCGAGCCAGCCATCACTTTGTATGGCTGAGCGGATCACAGCGCTCAGCTTGCTGTACGACTGCCTCTCTGACTGCAGCTTAGTGCGGATCAGCTCTAACGGACTGATCAGAGTAGCGGAGCACACTGCAAAACACACACACATATGACTCAAGGGTTGCATTCAGGCAGCTCAAATCAGAGGATTTGGAAGGTAAGATTTTCTGCAGTCTACAAATATTCAAACGCAGCTTGTATTTGATTATTAAAAAAAAAAAAAACAAGATTTCATGAGTGTTTCAGTATATACAGTAAGTGAAGTGTGTTTTGGGCTTCCTGAGGTCAACAATCTGAGACTAATCCATCATTCAGGCAGGAGAGAACCATGTCTAACTAATGCTGTATACGACATCCTTTTCCCCTTTTGTTAACAGTGTTACTATCTATTACTATTGTTACTAATTATTTTTGTTGCTGAATTCAAAGTCCCAGAATGCAATGCATCTATACAACTCAGTCGTGCTCCGTTACATCAGATCAGCTAGTTAGCCATCTGCGAGTTGTCGGTGGGATTAGCACCAAATGATGGAGCTTTGGACTGGAAGATGAGCTGTTTGACCAGAGTGTACAGATGACGAGGAAAAAAGCTGGACTGGCTAAATTACTAAAGCGCTGCTGCATCACTCTCTTGAGGTGGAGATGAAGTCACTACGAGCAGGTAGTCAAACGGAATTGTGACTAATGTAGGAATCCGTTAACCAACGTGAAAAAAGAATTTAGTCAATTTAGAATTTCATTATAATGTAAATCTTGGACTGATGGGCATGTCATTATAAAAATGGTTATGAAAGTCGTTCAGGGTGGATTTTTCCTTTAAGGAGTAAATCAGCTTTGAACAAAGCCTTATAAGGACAGGCAGACTCATTTAAACTTTTCATAAAGAAGGACAAACCTCATCATTACACAGACCTCTTGTGTGTGTGTGTGCTAATATCCTGAAGTGGTTACGTCATGCTAATCTGGCAGTGACCATAAAACGGTTTGTGTACACAAACAGATTCAACGTTTCCCCATTCTATTAATACATGTCTAGCAAAGGTTACAGTCGAGTGCAAAAGTTTGCACGCCCTTTGCACTTATATTACAGTTTATCTAGTACACTGAATTCCAGGTTCATTTAATAGTGTTTTCCTAGTAAATACTTGTGACAGCCTAAAGGTTATAGCAGTTTAGTTTGGCTCCAGGGATCTTTGTTAGCATGCTCAAAAATTTGCCCACAATTGCCATGCTCTAATTCATTTCTTTGAATGAGCATTTTTTTAAGGTGTCTAATAATTTAAAACTGTTAATTATCAAGCCATTTTACCTAAGCAGTTTAGAGTTCATTCAGAAAAAAGGCACTCACGAGGACTGAAAAGAGAAAATATTAACTTTCACAGAGGTATATAGGGGTTTAAAAAGAGATTAATGTGTTTAAGGATACAAACAGGACAAACAATTATTCAGAAAGGGAAGAAAGAAACCACTCTGCTCGCTACCAAAGAATGGAAGAAAAATAACAAAGACAAGTCTATATTTATTTCATGTACATGTCATGCAATATGATTTTGATTGTCTGCAAACTTTTGCTAAAGTGATCTCATAGGTAAAAATAATAATTCAAAGTTTCCTTTATTTATAAGTTAAAATATTTGTCAAACAGAACTCAAAAGCAGCAAATTATTTCTTGGGTGTGCAAACTTTTGCACTTAACCAGTTATGCATTTAACATCATCTTTCCTCACCTAACAGTAATGTATGGTTTCTTTTATTTATAAGAGAGGAACGTCTAAAACATCACTTTAAATGTATTGTTGGCGCTATTAATTTGGAGTAAGGGTGCACAAACTTTTGCACTGAACTACAAAAATGAAAGTTTTTTCAGTTGGATCTTGGAAAGAAAGGAAATTCTGTCCTGCCATTGTTACAGTAACTCGCTCCACAGCTTTCATTTTTGACAGCAGAGTCAGTATGACGCATTCTAATACTAACACACGGGGTCAAAGGTTACCTCTGGCTGTTGCTCCAGCGAACAGCGGTGCCAGATCTGCCCTTTCTCCCATCCGGACCCTGAGAGCAGCACAGAACCGGTCATAACAGGTGAAGTACATCACTGTAGCTGGAACTGCCATGACTCTGTTGAGAAAAAATGCTGCGTGAGAACACTCATCCCAGGAATAGTCTCAAAATTAGAAAATGTATCTAAAAGTAAATTTAAAAAAAAAACTTAACAGTGTTGGAGGGAGGCCGCTCCACAGCGACTTGATCCCTTCTGCGCGTATAATCTTGAAGAAAGCATCCTGCACCAGAAAACAGGACACTGTTTTCAATTTGACATTGTCTCAAAAACATTGCTTTCACACAACAGCTGTCTCAGAATTCCATAATGACCATTTGACAGCCGAATTTTTCTCAAGAGTCTCACCAGTGTGCCGTTGAAATGACCCCGAGGTTTGTACCATGCTTTCGTATTCCCATTTTCACACACGCATACGTGATCCATCAGGCCATTGCAATACAAAAAACATCTTCCTGTGGCACCGAAGGAAAATTTAAGTATACATTAATCAACAGAGATTAGAAAATAAGCTAAGAAAAAAAAAAATACATTTCAGCACAAACACAAACTGGTCATGTTTTTTTTTTCACCTTTATATAAAGGAGTTCTCTGTGCTTGGAGTCTGATCTTTATGACATCCAAAGGAGTTACTGTAAAACAGAAGAAAAAGAGGTGTTCATTTTTAGTTAAACAGAAATTCGACTTTTTATTTACACAGATTTCAAGTAGATCTAACATGCAGAGTATTTGATGTGTAGCTTTGTTAAAACTTAAAACGTATTTCATGGTAATGTGATGCACCTCAATGCTTTAATAATAGCCACTGCTTAACTACAGGTTATACATAAACGATATGGCCGGAAGTTTGTAGACTCCTGATCATCACACCCATTTGTGGCTCTTCCCCAAAATAAAATGTGGCCACAAACATGGACGCATACAATTGTCTAGAATGTCTTTGTAAATTGCTACAGCATTACAATTTCCCTTCACTGGAACTGGGATACCCCAACCTGTATGACAATGCTCCTGGGCACAAAGTGAGCTCCAGGAAGACTCCATGTTTTGCCAAGACTGGAGTGGAAGAATTCAAGTTTCCTGCACAGAGCCCTGACCTCAACCCCACTGAACACCTTTAGGATGTACTGGAACACCGACTTCCTCACCAACATCAGTGCTTGACCTCACAAATGCTCTTATAGCTGAATGAACACAAATCCCTACAGCCACATTCCAAAATCCAGTGGTGGATCCAGTGGGGTGGGGGTGGAATCCGGAATGGGATGTTCAAATAGTCAGCCTAGTCAGTTAGTTTCTCAGGCAACATCATGTGAGACGAGGCAGCACACTGAAACTTGCCCAGTGAGCTAGATAACAAAATGAATGATTTGTCCACCACTGCTCATGGTTCACATGCCCAGTCTTGGCGTGATGCGTGCTTTATTACTGTGACCTTATCAGAAAATGCTTTCAACATTAAAATATTTGAAGAAGCACGAATTTATGGGTATGTGAAAGTGAAGTGCGTCCACACAGCAACTCTTAGTAGATAGAGAAAACAATTTGTCAGAACACCAGCAAGATCAAATGTTGTAATTCCCTACTTGTGCAAATCCATTAGAATAAGAAAACTTAGAATTTCAGTCTACAAGGAGCGCATATGATATAACTCTTGAATATTAAAGGTGCATTAGGACAGATTAGAAAGTCTTTTTTTTTCAAGATTATGTTTCCAACAATTACAATAACAGTCCTTGAGCCTATCCCCCATTTCCACCTATAGTCACAAATCTCTACCACCAGGATCTACGGTGGCCTGTAGAGTGTCTAAAATGATTGACAGGAGGCTCATCCAAATCCAAACAAAGCATTCTGGACCTGAATTCAGTTTTTCAAATGGGTTTTCTCAGTCACTTAGTATACTTAGTGCTGAGGTCTTGGCTTAAAGCCGCTTATACGTTAAGGGTTGCTGGGAAGCTGCCAATCCCAGTTGAATTCGGGGTACGCCCTGGGCAGGTCACCAATCTATTGCAGGGCTAACACACAGACGAACAACCAGAGACAACAGAGACAAAGCTCACACTCACATTCACAGACCTGATCAATTTACAGTAGACCATGTTGACCTGATCTGTATGTCTTTGGACAAAACCAGAGCGCCTGGAGGAAAACAGGACATGAAAACTTCACCCCAGTCAGCTGCGAACCCAGAACCTTCATGCTGTGAGCCAACCACTACACCATCATTCCACCGTGTTCTAAGTATCATCGAGGTTATTTATCAAGTCAAGTGGCTTTTATTGTCATTTCAACTATATACATGTAATACAGTTTACAGTGAAACGAGACAGCGTTTCTCCAGGACCAAGGTGCTACATACAAGACAACACAAAAGTACAAAAATATGTACGTGTGCAACAGTAGACAATAGAAGACAACATAAAGTGCATGTGTGCAAACATGTGCAGACATGGCAAAAACAACATAAGGCGCAAAGTGTGCAAATATGCAACCAGTGCAGACATAAGACAAGACAAAAACAAGACATGTGTCTATGCATGTGTCAGGCAAATTGACATGGCTGTGGGCCAAAAGGGGAGAAACATGGGGCACAGTAGTTTGCTAGCCATCTGGACCACAAACAATGGAGCCACCACAAGCAGAGGTCTGATCAGCCTCAGATGGGTCACCTGGAGGAGGGTGCATGATGTTGAAAGACCTGAAACTCTCAATGATTCTAGGATCATCAATGAAGATTTGCTCAGAGTTTAGATTTTTAAACTATTCTAAAATGTAAATACTAAAAAAAAAAAAAACTATTTATAATTCTCGTGTAAGACCATGCATCTGTATCTGTGGCTGCCCTGTTTAATCACCAGTTATGCATTCTTTACACATGCTTTGCTTATTCTCCACATATAACATTCTGAAAGCTTTAAGTTTCCTAATCTATCATGTCAAGGTATCTGATGCAAATATATCTCATACAACGAATGTTGTCTTGTGAGAGACATGCTCTAAATTGTGTTCCCCTTCATGGCTTGTCACAGTTGCACAGTGGCTCATTGGAGTGTGTTATTAGGTTGATGAGCTCTGGACTGCAGGCAACGCTAGCGTTAGTGGAGCGGTAACTAGCATTGAGAGGTGTGAGTCAGAGATGGCAGTGAAAGCTCTTCAGTTCATTCTGTCAAATCTCTTCTACTTCCTACCATTTTTGAAAAGTCGATTTGAGGACGGGTTTTCAGTAAGTTTAGGGCTAATAATGGAAACAGCGCCGGGTAATGGCTTGCAGATTTGCACAACTGGCATAATCAGTTAATTAAATGGTTGGCTGAAGTTCAGACTGAAACCATTCAAGACCATGAAAAATAAAATGTGTTACCTTTTTTTGTGGTGGGTGACAGGTGACGTATGGAATTTCAAAATAGGTAATGTATAGACAGTTTCAAATGGCATCTTTTTTCGGTGACAAATCATTTGGTTTAACTCTGCAAAAACTGCAACACTTTATATTGAGATAATATGCATTAGAAACCTATATATAAGAAAGATTTTATTCATGATACTGATTTGTAGGATACTTATAAATGCTTAATTTTTTTCATTTAATTATTTCATTTAAACATTTCTGTTGAAATCACTGGTGAGCAGAGATACACCATGTGTGATTTGTAACTTCTTATATAACATATCGTACTATCCATAACTCAAGACAAGAGCCACCAATACAAATGTTTATGCAAAACAAGAAATAGCTTTGGACATAAATGAAGGCTAGATAGGCTGTGTCTGTGTCTGTCAACCACTAATAACTCAAGAAAACTATTTTAAATGGCACTTATCATTCTCTTTGACAATGGGAAGTTGGAAGTAAATACTGTGATATACCAAAAACCACAATACTAAATTGCATGGTTGTCATTCTGTGTAATTTGTCACTCCGTTCCACACGACTCATCATCTCAATGACCAAGCTGACTGCTAGAACAGATACCCACTTATCAATCAGCTCCCCCCCTTTTGAGACTCTGACAGCTGGAGATGATGAGGATCTCAAATCTCTGTCTGAGTTACCCACCACTCAACTCAGCTCTGCACTCCAGCATCTAATTCAGCCCTGAGCCAAACTCCCTGCTCCCTCCCTTTGGGGCTTTTTAACATCAGGGTGCATCTAAGTAATTATGCTTGAGCTGCGTATGAAAGCACGTGGCACAGTGCATTAGCATAATGATTTACAGGAGAAGTCATGCAAGGATAAATTGTGCCAGGAGCAAGCTCCTTCTAGCAAATGCCATCGACATTACTGCATGCAGAAGAAGCCAGTTGATGTTTATGGACAAGGTGTTTTTCTATTTCCATTCTGAATGTTATTGAGACCAGTCCAAATATTAGGATTAAGGCAGTGGCAAGGCTTCTAGGATGATGGATGCCTCACTTTCTCAATTGAGCAATTATCTCAATAGTTTTTTGGCTTGATGTGGCCTCAATGGTTTAAAGAAGCAAGCTTTGTGTCCAAAACATGTTTTGGCTATTCAACAACATTTGGTGTAAAGAGAAAATTAAGTGCATGCAATTTTTGCTTGAAATATTCACTTAAAGACTTTTCCCAGTAAACAGAGCAGCTCAGCACATTAAGAATTAGGCCACTGAAGTGCCAACACTTCATGCACTACAATGTGGGTACTGGAGAAGTTCTCATTTCTCAATAAATGTACCATCATTCGCCTTTAAATTTAAATTTCAAATGAAGCACCATTAGCATGCAGCCCTCTCAAACAACTCGCCATGCTTCACATATTCTTGGCCTCTTTATTCAAAATAGCTATGTGCTGCACTTGCTGATTGCATTACTATGTAGATGGATGAAGCTGGCAAGAAGATTTATTTATTTTTGTATTAGTTTGACTTGCAACGAGGTATTCTCTGGATATTTTTACGTCACTTCTCTGTCTATTGTATAGCTCTCAATACCTAAAATCTATGTGTGAAAATACTAAGATCGAGTTGCATTAAATGTCTCTTTTTATACTCCTGACATTTGTACAAATGAACATTGAATGGTATTTTTTTGCTATACACACTTTTATAGTGGAAACAAAATGTATAATTAATCCAGATGAGCATTGCAGTAATAAAGGTTTATCCTTTTATCCTTTATTTGGAAAAAGAAAACTAGGAGAAAAACCTTCCTACTACAAGCAAGACAAATAAGATGCATTTACCATTTCCCCCCCTGAACATCAAATAATTACAAAGCTCAACCAGGTGGTTGACTTGTCAATATAAAATAAACTCTTACTCACTCACTTTTAGCAACTGGTCAGGTCCTGATCAGGGTTAGGGTGAACCTGGAACTCATCACATAACACTGTCCGTGAGGTGGGAGTAATAAAATGATTGCAAACACACCCTCAATTGTCTCATTATGTTCATGAAATGCCAACAAAAATAATATAACTGCAGGGATTTGCATGCAAAAAAAGAAGCAAGCGTGGCAGTCAAAGTCTCCAGAAGAACTGTGTTAGATTTTTCCATGATGCTCAACAAGCGATTCATGTGCCACATTTTTCAGTCCTGGAACTAACTTTTTACGGAGTAGCCAGTTCTGTCGAGAATAGTGCGACTCTTTGGCACAGCTGTTCCATTCACAGATGAAACAACAGTACTTTGTATAGCTGAGCTGCAGTCCTAATAACAGAGCAACGACTTTAAGATCCCCACAGATATTCCAGTTGTACCTGGTATACTGGACGTGCTTCAGCAACAGTTCCATATTCTCATACGTTTCTTTCAT
>JAQMYM010000019.1:4002648-4057361 GCA_030014255.1 Parauchenoglanis ngamensis
ATGTCCTGATCCTGATATTTTATAAGACGTATCAAACCCTCCTGCAATAAATAACCGCACCTACAGCATAATAAAATAACACTATAGAAAAAAAGCATTCTGTGCAAGTGGTTATTCTATTATAGCACGATATAAATACATTCTGCACGATATTATATTAAGAATGAGAGCTCACCCGCAGCATTTTGTCAGTCAGGTGGGGTTTTTTTTTTTAGCTCTGTGTGCATGCAGATCTGCTGATGAATTACAACAGGTAAGCTTGGCTAAGAGAAAAACAGCAGTCCTTAGTCAGCATTTCAAAATAAAAGTAACTTCAATATGTAGATGAGGGTAAATTTCATGAATTAAAAGAAAAATAACGTGCAGTAAACAGCAATAAACTAAACAAAGTCTATATTTGATGTGACTACGCCTTTCTTTTTTTCCCCAGGGACAATGTGTGCAGTTTTATAAGGAAATGGGCTGTAAGTTTTACTGAGCATCTGGGAGAATGTGCCACAGCTCTTCTGCAGACTTTATTACATTTGCTTGCTTGTTTTGTTTGCAGCAAAACCCAGGAGTCTTCATTACATTTTTGTCTGAAAAGTGGTCTCTTATTTAATATGCTGCTGTTTTCAAATACAGAATATTTTTTTGGGGGGAAAAGTAATGTTTGGAAATCAAAATGTTTTTGTACCGACTCAATGAGGAATTCATAAAATAAATATCTATTACAAACTTTATACTGAAAAACAAAATAGGTTGTCTAAAACATAATTAAATAATCTGATAAAAGGTAATCTACTAGTTTACATAATCCAGTCAATAATCTGATTTCTTTTAGTATTGTTGTTACAAACAGTTAAGCTATTTGTTGAATTATAGATATAAAAATTACAATTGTAATTGCTGTGATATATGTGGAATAAAACACTTCAGCAAGTTATTGTATAATAATCAACAGATACAGTTGCCACCCTGAAGTGAATTATAATGATAGCTAACATTAAGCTAGCTGATTCATCTCCTAACACTGACTGGCCAGCTAACTGCACTAACATTTCCACTGGAAAAAAAACCCTGTCCTGTGGAGAAATGTTGACTTACTTTCCACTTCTCTGTAAAGAATTTCCTCGTGTTCACTGTCTGGGGAGCAAATATTGCAAACAATTGATCATCAACCAAGAATCCCCTCCTGTTACTTACAGTAAATAAGGCAAAGCTTAGGCTACTCCTAATATTTCATTGTGTAGTTGAACATTAATTTAACGTGGCCTAGGGTTAATTTTGAGGGCATATAACAAACGAATAAGGTTTTAGCAAAAGTTGGACATTGTCAGATGGCAATGGGGCTGACTTTGCCTCCTCCAGTACCGAGTAACCTGCACCATTACTGTCTATGGCTGTACTGACGATTCACTTCACGTGCGTGTGGTTTGTTGTTGTCGGTAACCTTGGAAACGGAGTGGACTTTCAGTGGTGCGTGTATTCTCATATCCATCAAGTGGAATGGATTCATTCACGAAGCAATAGAAACAGCGCTGGGTGAACTCATATTTTATGTTAAACGTGGGGAGGTCCAAACGAATAATTATGAAATATGAAGGGAACACGACGCTCATGCTATTATCCATATTGGCCTGAGAACTTTGTAAAGTCATCTAAAACAGCCTGGTTTAAAGAGAGAAATGAAGAGGGACGTGCTAATCATAATCAGTACAGGAATTCAGCAAGGCAGCAGAGAAGTCAAGGAACCAAAACTCTCACCTTAGTTTAATCTTTCTTGAGTGTTAATTCGAGAACAATTTTGTCCCCTTGCAGTCTCCTAAATTCAGTCCAACGATCTTCAATCCTTTCATGACATTTACAGTGTCCTACAGATGTTTGGCTAGCTAGAAATAGCCACTAACACTAATCACGCAATTCCTGTAAAATTCCCCTGAAATCTCCACGATGACAGCATTAGAGCGACATATACGTAGACTAAATCAGACAAAAATACAAAGTTACTCTCCACCCTCAAAGCTGGAAGTTCACGTTTTCCCTAACCTGCACATGACAGCGTGTTTGTTCATTCATTTTCATTTTCACGTCCGGACTTTCGTCATAGCGGGCATTTAAATTATGCGATGTGCTAAAGAAATCTGTACTGATTCTCTAAAATGGAATTAATTTGGCCGTGAGGAATTTAACTACGTTATTTATTTCCTATTTTCTATTTTGTTAAGTATGTAAGTTCTGTGATTTCTTGTCAAACGCTACTACGCATGGGCGAAAGTGTGTCTGTGAAATAAAAGCGTGATTATGTGTTCTTCGCAGGAGGAAGTGGATTTCATGAGCGGGAAAATGGAATTGTTTTGTTTGGGGTCGGTTTAGAAAATAACAAAAACAAACCTAGTGGAGTATTTCGGTTTTATGTTTTGTAAATAAATAAATGCAAACAAATATCAAAGCGAGGGACAACTTTTGACCAGGAAATTAATGAATATTCACATCGGCTTGGTCGGGTAATTTGTTAGCTAGCTGTTAGCGTCGTCCGGGTTTGAGCTTCCGGTGTAACGTTTGTCCTGTTTAAAAAAGTGGGCACATTTAAAAAACACGGCCTGTGGATGCGGAGTCAAACTGACAACGGAGCTGATCCCTGAATCTGGCAGCTGTAACAGAGTTCTACGCAGAGAAAGTAAAGTAAGCTAAATGTTGTCGTTGTTAGATAGATATGTTTGTTTATTTTGCACCGCGTGACTATAAATAAATGATTTTGCTTCACAGAAGACTGCCTTACTTCATGGTAACAGTAGCTAAGGAAGTCTTAGCAACTCCTAAACTGTAATGAAACACCAGAGCTTTCCCAGATCTACAAAAACCAAATTTCAAGGTAAGTCTTTTTCTTAACCTTTGTGTTTTTAATCTTTAGTTATTTTGTAACCTTCACTTGTAGACCACAATCAAAATACAGATCTGAAAGATATGAAATAAGTCTCAGTTCTTGTTCAGTGTTCCCTTATGCCATATTTAGAGTCAGAATAACGAAATACATCTGTAATTTTTCTCACAATTTATATTTTTTCATGCTGTTGTATCTATTTTAATAATTGATTTTCAAATCTAACACTCTTAATCAAGAGACAACCCTATATAAAATAAGCAGACTTCAGTGTTCCCATATGCCATGTTCAGAGTCAGAATAACAAAATGCTCCTGTAATATGTCTTGTAATTCATGTTTTTGACATGTTATATCTATTTTAATCACTAATTGTCAGATTTACCAGACCCTTTAGTATTCAGAAGATTGTCTCATGAAATGAGCAGAAAGATTTAGTCTTCTCACCTGTAATGTTAATTAGAATAGAGTAATGTTTCTCATAATTTGTTTTTGATATGTTAAATCTATTTCAGTAATTTTTCTGATCTAGCAAACCTTTTAACAATCTACGAAACAAGCCATGTTCAGTGAGGTGTAATAACATGAGGTTATGTCCTTATAATTAATGTGCTCAGTTATGTCTGGATTTAACAGAACCTGGAAAGAACCATCCTTTGCATTTAATTCAGGAGCACTCCCATTTTGTTGACAAAGGCTTTTGTTCTTTAGTTAAGTGTATGATTAAATGTACTCCTCATGCGTTGACATGACCTGTGCCCTGTCCTAATTTAATGTTAAATGAATCCTTTTTTTTTTTTTACTTTCTTTAAAAAAAAAAAAAAACCCTACTCTACAGACCCGAAACTGGACAACGACGAGCACCAAAAAGCTGCATCTATCAGGAAACATCATCCAGCGTGTGAGCCTGTTCAGAAGAGGCCCTTGGCTGGGCGAATCTTTTATTTGGATCTACCATGTAATAAACGCAGCCAGGCTTTAGAAACTGATATCAAGAGCCTTGGAGGAGTGAGTGCAATTTAAATAATTTATTCTCTTTTTTCCCCCTTTTTTGTTTTTCACAAATGAAAGTAACTTGTTTTTCCCCCTCTGTCGACATAACCAGTGATTTACTGAAGATATCTCTACTTGCAAGCAACATGCGAGTAGTTATCCAAAGGTTACCCAGGCTCATGATCTGAGTCATTTTTGGGTGCTGATTCAATTTTGTAGTCATTTTTTTGTCTAATGAATGTGGAGTGATACAAATGACTAGTTTCCATGTTTTAGCGTTCATGTGTATATTTACAGCTGTTTGTTTATTCAGAGAGCTGTGATGGAGAAAATTTCTTCCAGGTTCAGTCGAATGTGTCTATACGCTTCTCTGTATCTGTCCTTCCTCTTCTTTTCACAAACGTGTTGCGGTCAGCGTCGTTTCTGTTACATGTTCAGCTCCGTGATTTGTCCGATGCCGCATTTAAAACCACACGAGGATTTTTGAACTTGAAAGAAATATCCGCCCTGAAACTCATCGAATGTGATCGCTCGATTTGTTAGCTATGGCTGTGGCTATAAGAAGCATAGAGCGTGAAAGTTGAGGCTTTGGACTTTGATCTGTTTGAGTAGAGTTTACAGGAGAGGAGGTGAGAGAGCTGGACAGATTAAAGGACTGAAGCTCTGCTGCATCGCTCTCTTTAGGTAGAGATGAAGTGAGTGCTATATCCCGCTGTCACCATTATGAGCAACATAGTCAAATAGCATTCTGCGTAATGGGGGGAAAAAAACTCTTAACAATCGTGAATAGACTGACTTGCCTGTGAAAGATATTAAAACCAAAACTTTCACCTCAGAATCTCATTATAAAACTAATCTTTTGCACAGATTATGTAATGGTGGATTTCTTTCTTCTTTTAATGAATGCCTCTTTTGTAAATCTCTACTACTTTTACACCTTGATTGATTGGCCTTTCTTGCTGATAAAAGTGAGTGAATAATACTTTACGTGCAGGTATAGTATATGTGGGTGAAACTGGTCGTCTTAAAGCTCTGTGATTGTTGAGAACGGGGCAGCGACAGGCCTCATGCAAGTTAATGGCAGTCTCTTTCAAACAGCAGTGCATGTCTTTGCTTCTTTTGTCCTCTGGGCAGATTTCACATCTCATTTTTTTTCTTTGGGAATGTTGATGGATGGCTGCATCCTCATTTACTTAACTACTTTACTTACTTACTTTTCAAGCAATGCGTACAAAAGTAGCAACCAAACATCATAAATGGAAACAAAAACTTGAAATTACCATCATGTACCATGGTTTTATTTGTTTATATAATGCCATCTGTTAATGGTATTCTATGTGTTCTTTATTGTTTCAGACAGTGGAAAAGTTCTTCAGCAAAGATATTCGGTACTTGGTGTCCAATAAACCAGAAGCTCGGCATGTACGGCGGCTTGTTCAGGACTCCCCGGTGCCGAGTCCGGACTCGGGCCTCAGCTCCCCCCATCCTGGCAGCAGGAGGGACAGTCATGGCCACCGAGGCAGCTCACAGGGACCTGTTGACACTGTAAGGAGCTTTATCTAAATCGATGGATATAACCAACATCAGAGAGCACACTGAAGGCTTTTCTGAGGAAATCAGACAAATCTAAAGTTTAGTTCAAATAAAAAAAAATTTAAAAAGTTTTTTTTGCATCATATACATGCTAACTCACACAGTGTGTCTGAACATAACGTTTGGAGAAAAAGAGAACGCAGACCCAGTACATCATCTAGTTTATCTGCAGAAGCCATTACTTTAATCAACCGCATTCTTCATTAACGTTTGTGACTTTGAAGAATCTTGCAGTAATTTCACTGGCTCTTCTCGGTATTTCACAGGTGGTTGTAAGCCGAGGGAAATCCTTAGTGGAGAAAGTCGTTAAGGAACAAGTAAGAGCTTTTGTTTACTCTGGCAGTTCAAGCCAAAGCCGATTAAAGATCTTGTGGATTATTGTTGTAGATTATCACCCACTGTTTAGAAATGTTAATCAGTTTACTGATTTGTACTGAGTGGTATGTCTCAATTTCTTAGGAGCGTATTCAGATGAACAGAATCCTGGCCAATGCACTTGAATGGGGTGTAAAAATCCTCTACGTTGATGGTATTCCTTTTATCTCACTATCACCCACATTTTGTTACTGGTCCCTTCTTTGTTTAAAAGTAGAGTTTTTGACTGGAAAGTAAAAGTTGACTGAAGTAAATATTGTATTGACTGTTTGTATCTTCCAGTTTTTAGGTTGTTTGACATTTTTATCACCACTCCTTGTAGCTGATTACTGTTTCTCCTCTTGTAAAACAGATGTCATTTCTTACATTGACAAGAAGAAGAGCACAATTGCCAAAGTCAGAGCAGAGACTCGCGTGGTGAAGAAGGCTGTAAGTGTCTGTTGTTCATTCTAACACAAGAAACTTGTAGAAAATTGAGCATGAATGTTTTTTGTATTGTACTCTTAACTAAATCTGGTAATAAATTAAGAGTTTATAAATAAACAAGTTTTTTTTCTTTTGTATGTCAAAGTACCTCACTGCATATATTGACCTATTTTGGAAAATAATTTGGTTAGACTAGACGTGAACACAAATTGTGTCGAGTTAGCTGTTCTGCAGTTGATTTTATTTGTATACTGTGTTTCAGAACTTTGCATTATATTTGTCTCTTTGCTTATCTTATGTAGCTCAGTAATATTTGTCTTCTGTTTTAGGGGAAACCTGAGCTCACAGGTGGGGCTGCTTCTCAGAAAAGCAAACGTGAGTACAGTACAATACACAGCCAGGGATTTGGTCTGTTACATTTCACTTGATTGGTTTCAATTTCAAATAATGGGTCCATCATGAGCCATTTCAATAATTAATAACTCAGTAATTCTCCTAAAACACCTGATTCAGTTTACATCCTGAATTAAATCTGAGCTGACTCCGCTCGTTCTGTACTGCTGTAAAAGCCATAATGCACGTTTTGTTTTGTTTTTTAAGCTGGACGAATCAGTCGCCCCTTTGTTAAAGTGGAGGACTCCAGCAGGTACGAATTTCTTTAACATGTAAAAAAAATATATATTTTGTACATCTGTTGTCCAGAATTTCCTGGTTCTATTATATTTTGTTTGTTGTGTTTTTTTGTTTGTTTGTTTATAGGCTGTACCGTCCTCTGTATCTCCCCATGGCCAACATGCCTGTGTGTAACTTCAGATCTGCTGCCCCCTGCAGTCCGTTCTTGGAAGAAAACGATAAAGACGACCCTGGGAAAAAGACAAAAGTGTGCGGGTATGTTATAGCATGCAGAGTCTGAGAGGCTTCATTTCCCAAATAAAATAAACGTTTGTCAGTATGACTGTACGTCATCGTGGATCAAATTTATTTTCAGAAACACCTGTTGTTAATATTGTTAAGGCACTATGGGTGAATGGAGGTGTGGTGTGTTTTTTCCCTCTTTTCTTAAAACAATAAAAACAGTATCACAGTCAATATTTGCCAGTATTGTAACTTGTATCAAAATTATTTCAGGAAGAAGTTTTTAAAAATGCAGTGTGGTTTAATGGGTTTGTAAAGGAAATTGTATGTCATAATTGACCCATCAGGAAGCTTTTCACATATATATGACATGCTGTGATGTGATTTTGGGGTAATTTGCTTAAGGTCCGGGGGAGATCGCCGGGAGAAAAGCAGGAAAGACAGACACAGAGGCCGTGAGGGAAAGGGCCGAAGGAAAGGCGGCTACTGCGAATGCTGCATCGTCAAATACGACAATCTGAAATCTGTGAGTACCAAACAAGTACTAGTGCAAATTTGCAACAACTTATTGTCTAAAATATCTTTACTTTTGAGCTATAAGCTAGCTTTTTCAGGATTCTTATCCCAGATCTATGCCTTGCTCTGCAGCACCTGCAAAGCGAGCAGCATCAGGCTTTCTCTAAAAGTGAGGCGTACCTGGTGGTGGACAGAGTTATCTCCGGGCTCACCTGTGCTTTTGTACCCATCAGCCCTGAAATAAAAAGGTACTTCCACTCACTTGTCATGACTCAACTTGTATGATGCATTCTTTGTGTGTATTTGTTAAATTTGTTTAGTAGAGGTTTGTTTGTTTGTTTTGAGAGGTTTGTTGTAAAGCTTGTGTCCAAATCGTGTTCAGGGATGCTGTTAGCTATTAAGGGCTAATACTGAAACCTTGTTTTTACTACTTAGCTTTAAAAATTATCGATTTGTAATTGAAATCCTTTACTTAGGATGGGCAATAATCATACTCGAACTGTTTAAAGTCTTTACAATGCTACAGGAAGAAATACACAGCCATGAACAGGAAATGGGCAGGGGTTAATTAAATAAACTTAAAATAGTAAATGTTGCAGGGCAGAAAATTAAAATGAGTGTATAGCCTTGCTGTTGTGGTGGCTTGTTCTCATGTGATGTACTCCATTGTGTTACTCTTGGCTACATTGCAATTCTGTGATCTTTCAGGAAGATTAAGGTTTCCTCTCACTATATATAAAAGATGTGAAGACAATAAATATGATCTTGACTTGCTCTGTAATGTACTCAAACTGTTTCCAGGGTGAAATGCAGCATCACCTCCCCACTCATCGTCCCTGGACCAGCCGAAAGGAAGGAGGGAGAAATGAGGGTTGAAGAGGAGGATGTGACCGACGAGACTCCGCTCTGGGGCTCTCCCATCATGGAACGATCGGTTCGCAAGCGCTCCAGAGAACTTTCCCAAAGTCCTAAAGCAGACTCGGCAGGACAATCCGACTCTTTTCAGAAATCCCAGTCAAAGCGTGGATCATTCGAATGGGAATCCGGTTCTAATGCTGCTTTACAGAAGGCTTTGGGTACATCAATGTGTAACACCAGACAAGACTGTCTTTATGAGTGTCTGGAGAGGACCAGGACCTCATTACATGCTCGTTTAGAACGAAGGACTTCACAAAGCACGCGTCATGTTGGATGTTCAGATCCTGCAGGGTTCAGCATGACCCGCAGTTCAATGGGTGCTGGGACATCTCGCATGGTGTTCGAGCCATCTGTTATGGCAGACTTTCAGCCCTCATCAAAGTTACTTTTAGATGTTACAGAACATACAACTGAGAGACCTTTCTGTAATTCAGCCAAAGCACCTGACGTTACGTACCATGGACCCATCACAGATGAAGTGCCGTCTTCAGACATGGACATTCTGTCTGGAGTTTTGCAAAGAAAAGTGCGGACATTGAGGCGGAGACGAAAGGCACCATCAGAGCCCCTGTGTGGCCTTTCTGGAAAATCTGAAGAATCCCAGACCGGAAAAGTCTCTGATTGTCAGAGACTCTCAGCATCTGACCTGGACTTATGGCAGCTCTTCCAGTCCAGCAATGACATGGAGGAGGATTTTAAGGGTTTCTACAATTAGTAGAAAAAGGACATTGTATATGAAATGAGCATTGGGGGGGTGCGCCAAATAATCAAATGTTTTCTGTATATCTCTTGAGAGATGTTCCAATTCCTAAATGAATGCGCTGTCGAGAAATGGTCCGTGTGGGACAGAGATATTCAATATTATATATTAAAAAAATTTAAATATTATATAAGGATACAAAATATAAACCCTTGTTAAAAAATAGTTATTTTTAGAGCTTTCAGTGGGGGGGGGGGACGGGACTCAGCATAGTAAACAAAATGTATTTATGATATCCAATATGGAACTTGCCTAACAAACTAGCTTAACTAGTCAGTTTCAAAGTTAAAAAGTTTCACTATTAAACTAAATAAGAGACTCCATGTGGAAACTGAATGATTTTTGCAGATATTTGTAGGAGATATTGCAGTATGCAGTATAATAGGCTAGGAGACAGTATAGCAATAGCTGTGTGTCTTTAAAGGAGTTCTCCAGTGTTTGCACTATACCGATATCAATGTAATCATGTACAATCATTAAAGACTTTTTATTGTACTGAGAACAGATTGGGGGAAATCTCTACTCAAACTCCCTTCCAATGGAAGTCTAAGGATAGATTGAATCCTGATGCTAAACATTTTTACACCACACCACTCTTGTTCTGTGGTTGCAAAGTTCTCTGTGATTTCAATCATAACTTTATATTAATGCGCTGGTTCTAGTACAAGTATCATTTCTATAGTAACAGCTTGTTCACAGTGCAGACACTCTACATAACCTAAGCCTAATAATAAATAGAATTGTGTGTAAAAATTCTAAAAACAAAATGGTATGGTAGTATGTAGCAAAGATGTATGATTGTTCATATGGCTGGTGGTGCTTTGTGTAAGGAAGTTTTCTTTAAAATTTGTGGAAGGAGTTTCCAGTGCTTGTAGCAGTTTTCTTTAGTAGTGGAGTCTTCAAGATGGATGAGGTTACACTTTCCATTTTCTCAGCAACATGACAAGCTGCAATTTGCCAAAGGGAAAGAACTTGTGTTTAATATTTGCATATTTACAGCAAATGACTAGACATCCATTACATATGAGTTTGGAGCTTTTTCGTTCTTGGTACAGGAAAACGCCTGTTATTGTTTGCGGTAATTGTATATACAGTACACTATAGATGAGGTTGAAACAAATGTTATGTGCGCTATGAACTATTCTTCCTAAGTCACTTCCATGTTGAATCAGGCACATAGTTTTCTACAGGTCTAGACTCGGCTTCATCGATATTTTATTATTTTCTTTCTCCAACTATGTTATAAATCAATGTTTCCTACCCTGAGTTGTGCAGACCTACTCTACTGCACTGCATTTCCTCTTCTGCACCTGATTCAGCTCACAAGGGGCTGACTCGGGAATCTCCTGTCAGCTTAGTACTCAAAAAAGTGCAGTTTAGGCTTCTTGATCGCTTCCAGAATAGCCACAATCAATCCAGCTGTCATGAATTCTGTTTGTGGTGAAATTGTACTCGTGACGTTGATGGGTTGCTCGTGCCTTCCATTTAACAAATGCTCATTTCTTCAGTTTTTATCAGTTTTGCATTTTACAGAGAATCATAATTACTCTAAAGTGACTGTTGGAGTGATTCAAGTGTCCCGTGAAGTTAATTCTTTAAAGTCAAAATAAATTCAGCAAGTTGCAGTGTAGCATTTTGATTAAAGGAGTAGCAGACCCCTCTGCTGTCTGAAAGATGAACCGCAATTGCAGTGAAACCACTGATGAGCTTTTATCTCTTTCCCTGTCTGATTAAATCAGTTTGACCAGAAGGTGTTTGATTAAATTTCTGTGATCAGGTATTAAGAGTGTGTTACGCTAAAAGTGATTTGCATTATAAGCGGACCTACGGTCAGAGGTGCTTTTACAGAAAATTAATCAACACCTTCACTTAGTCCACACAATATCAATATTTTTTAGGGCTGGTCCCGAATAGTCAACTATTCGGATATCCGTTTGTTATTTGGTCTTCTATTTTGGGGTTTGGATATTCTGTGGTGGTGGTGATTTTTTTTTTTTTTTAAATTACATCCACACTTCAGTTCATTTTAGCTATTAAACAGAAGACAAAAATGACAGCTTTGTGGGGACAATGATACTATAGAATAACAGAATCCTTAAACATTTGTATTTAATTTAACCAAAAAGGTTTGGCTGTTCATCTTAGCTGAGAACAGAGGATTGTCTGGCCACACACACACACACACACACACACACACACGCGAATACCAAAGGTCAAATAAAACAATTAGTGAATGAATGCTTAACAGGATTGACACGATGATGGACAATTTTACCCTCTTTTAAGTCTTCCGTTTTTACCGTCATTATTTATATTGACTTGCTTGACTCTGTTCAGCGTTTAATAGGTGATTTGTTGTTATAAGAGAGTTTAAAGCAGAGTATGGTAAGCCTTGATGGTTAATAATAAGAATTTAGTTGATCTACACTACGGGCCACCCTCAGCTTTTTAAAAGAATAATACAAAACGATACACTGCTTTGTCAAACTTTTATTACAAGAAAATATTAGAAACACTTAAAACAAATGTACCTGACTGGTTTTGAAGTGTAACGTAACAATATACATATAAGTGCAATTTAATTAATGCTAGTGCCCAAGCACGAATTTAATAAAAAAAATAACCACCTTGACTTTATCACAGTGGCACAGATTTACAGCAGGTTATTTCCAAAAATTTAAAGGAATTCTGCGATGCTGAAGAATTAAGCGATGCTCTTCTTTTTAAAAAAATTTTTTAAAAATAAAAATTAGCCAAAACAGTGTATCATTTATTTATTTTAATCCGAGGGTGGGCCCAAACGTCTGGCCTGTAGTGTAAACTAGTAAGCATGCAAAATAACTCCCCATCAAACTCCTCTGTTTATAACATCTGGCTTCACCTTAATCTTGTTTTTGTCCTTGATCGTCTGCATTATAAAGCTCTACTAATTAAAAAGAAAACCACAAGAGCCATTTTTATGGCTGTCACGAAATTTCATCAGTAGTGTACATGAGCTTATCCGTGATCTGACTTTTTGTTTCCTTTTTTTAATCCCTGCAAAGTAATTCTGTTTAAATGCAAGATATTAGTTTAATTATTTGACTATTAATTTAACAAATGCTTTCAATTACACCTAGAGGCATTTAAGCATCCACAAACCAATCCACCTACTTGCATATTTTTGGATAGTGCAGAGAACCCATGCAGGTGCCAGATGGGCTAGTTTGAATTTTTCAGAAACTGCTGATCTCCTGGGATTTTTCACACACTCAACAGTCTCTAGAGTTTTCTCAAAAAAAAAAAAAAAAAGACACCCAGTGAGCATGCAGGCAGAAATGTGTTGAGAGAGTCAGAGGAGAATCAGACTGGTCTGAGCTGACAGGAAGGCTGCAGTAACTCAAATAAGCACTCTTTATAACTGTGGTGAGTTGAAAAGCATCTCAGAATGCACAACACGTCAAACCTTGAGGCTGAAGGACTAGAGGAGCTGGAAGACCAGATCAGGTTCTGCTCGTGTCACCCAACAACAGGAATCTGAGACTACGATGGGTACGAGCTCACGGAAACGAATGGTTGAAGATTGGAAATAGACCATGTAACTTATTTCCAGACTTCAACCATACATAATAAATGATATTATTATTAGTAGTAATAGTATACTACGTAATATTAAGTATCATATACATTAATAGTAAAAAAAAAAAAAAGCTTTGACATGTATGATATCCAGAATTTTACTACATTTCAGATTTGTTTAAGCATGATGTTGCAAAATGGTGAAGGACACCATCAAATACCATACAGTACTGTGCAAAAGTATAGGCACCCTATTTTTTAAGTACAAATGTTATAGATATTAATTTTATGATTACTGCGTCACAGAGTCAGTAAAAAAATATTTTAGATTTCCAACAAATCTTTTCCAACAAATATCTACATGACCTACATGAAAAATGTTTGGATGTTAGTACTGAAAGCAGCATATTACATATGAGAGCATATTTCAGACTAAACAATATAATGAAGGCTCCTGGGTTTTCATGCAAATAAATACATAAGGATGACTGTTAAAATCTCCAGAAGAACTGTGGCAGTTCCTCCAAGATGCTCATTAAAATTTACTTATAAAACTGCACAAATTGTGCCATAAGAAAAAAAAATAAAGCAAAAGGTCATCACACCAAATACTGACTTTGTTTAGTTTATTACTATTTGCTGCATGTTGTAGTATTTGTCTTTTAAGTAGAAAGATTTCATTTAATTATTTTTGAAGTCATCTTTACTGTACAGCATTCCTTTACACTTTTGCACAGGAATGTAGATGACAGATTATGTAGCTAGATTAGCAATCATATAGATTATCTTGTATATTTATCTGATTTGTTTGTTGGTGGAAAATGAATGGCTTTAGCTCTACAGCTCTGAGGAAGTCAGTATGAATCAGTAAACAGTTGGGAACACAGCCGGGTGCCAGAGCTTCTATCCACAAGCCATCGTTGCATAATGCTTGGTGGTGTCCCGGGAGGTCACGTGGTCTGCTCATCGCACACGGTAGCAGCAGGTGAGCCACAAGGCACTACACCGCACTACACTACACTACCCGTCAGCCCGCGCGCCGCAGCCGCTCCGCTCAGTATATTCCTCTCATGTATATTCATGCGGCATTTCTGCAGTAAGGCGGCTCGGGAACAGCCTATCGACGTCTCTCAGGAGGAGGTGGTTCCGGTGAAGGAAGCTGAAATTCGCCTCGACTCGTCGTCGTCCCGCTACAGCGCGCGATGCGGAGGCTGCGCCTGCGTCGCTAATGGCAACCAGCGCGAGAGAGCGCGTCGGCCAGACGAACGGAGCGCGCGGGGGGACGCGCGTGAGCCGCCATTGTCTTTAACCAAACCGAAAGGGACACTGTTAAAATAAAGAAGAACAGAAAGAATAAAAAAAACTCAGCAGAGCAGGATTTGGTTTCGGGCGCTATTCTTTGCTCAGGAGGAGGATTTGGAGATGATGGATTCCAGACTGGGGCTTTGGCTTGTGTGTGTGTGCGGAGCGCTGTGTGTTAGCGCGCGACATTCCACCAATGGTAACGCGATTTCCCTTTTTTTCTTTCTTTACGTGCTCGGGTTGTTTATTCAGGCTGTAGAAATACGTGAATGGCATTGCATTTGAATTTTTTAATCTTATTCATTATTATTATTTTTTTTTTTTACTGGTATCAGCAGGGTCTGCATGCATGTAAACAGCCATGGCAGACAGAATGAATAGCCTATCCATCCTTTCACCTGTAATAACCTGCATTTATGGGACTTGATTTTATTTAGCATCCCTGTAATATCTATACATGCACATACGCATATGCACACAGGATATTATGATAATTATTGGCCGTCATTTCGTTATCCGATTATTCTAGGAGGTGTCTTGGGTAAAACGAGGGCCTTGCGTGATGATAGCAGGTTCCTTGGGAAAGAGAGCACGGTACCGGTCCGGTTGGTTTATCGCACGGATAACGGACAGACCGCGGATGACGTCCTGAGCACACGGGTGCGCGCGAGCCCCGGCACCGACCAGGTGAGCTTTCATCACTACACTTCATTCTCAAGTGTTGTTTACGTGTTCGTGTTTGTTCTCTGCTTCCGGTTGACACGAACTAGCTAAATTTCTGTTTATTGTTGAGGTGTACCTCGCGCACCTGAGGACCCGAAGGTCCAGCGCGCGCGCCTTGGCAAACAATGGATGCGCATGCGCCCTTATGAAACGATACACAATGCACATGTTTCTGACACATTGCGTGCACAGTAAAAACATAGTGATGAATCGACGCCTATCGTGTTAATCACTTCTAAGTAAACCTTTAAAATAATTAAGGGACGTGCTGTTTAAGGAAAATAATTAACGAAGGAATGTGTGATGAAGCGGAGTTGTGTTTACCAACGTTTTCTAATTCATTAATTAGCAACATGTACTTTTTAACCTTTTAGAGTTACATTTAATGTTATGTAGTATCCACGAGACAAATATGTTTCTGTTATCACTTGCATTATAAACAGTAAGGTTTTTTGTTTGTTTTGGGGTTTTTTTTGCCTTAGGTTATGTGTTGAGTTTGTCATTCATGTCCCTGGGAATGAGCTGTTACTAGAAATCTATGATTTGAATGACAGCTGGTATTACAGAAAATTAAATAGCACCTTCTGACTAATCAGATTTGAGAATTCAACAATGCTCTGGTACATCGTAGAATAATAAATTGTTGTTATGTTCAAAGTGGCCTAGAAACCTCGCTTCCTTTTATTCTTATTTCTAAGACAGATTTTTGTACTCATTTGGTCATATAAGGATCTTACAAGCTTTACAAAATTTGGAGGCTGATCATGACATATGCAGAGAGTCGATGAAAAATGCTTGGATGTGTGATTCATTCTTTTGGTTCAGGGATTCACTCACACCTCATTTTAAAAATGTTAATTAATCATTAGGGGATCCTTAACTTAAAAAAACATCTACCATATTGTTGCCTTCATTAACCTTTTGTCTTGCTAATATAACACTGCCACACAGAGCATTAACATTACCTTCTGTACTCATCTAGCCCACTAATGAGGCTTCAGTAAATAAAGGAAAAACACTTTACTCTGATTGTATCAATCGACATGCTACTTAGTAAAACCATGTGTTTGTATTCTGTTTGACTGAAGTGAAAAGCATTCGAGAGCCTTAAAGCCAGCTAAAATTACGTATCATTATTTAACATATTGGATTTGTGATTTTGATACAAATAAAGGAACCCATTACAGTGAATAGGGTAATAAAAAAAACAATATATATTATAATCAATCTTTTTGAGTTTAATTTTTAATACACATTTTTTAAACATTTATTTATGCAAATGAGGCTCAGATTAATTAAATGTGTAAGAATTAAAATGTTTATTTCATTGAGAAGACAATTTGCACAGGAAAGGCTTTTACTGAGTTTTGTTGGAATATAATTTCTTTATTGTTTATTCGTGGGGGAGTGTTTGTTGTTATTTTCCAGTGTACAATCTAATGTAAATCCAGTGATTATCACCATTTTGAAAAATTCTTTAGTAATATTCTTCTGAATAGTGATTGGAATGAACATTCCATGAATGTAGGTCATGTCAATTTTTAGTTCTGAATATAGAAAACTGATTTTGAGGGGAAAATGGATGCGAAATGTGATTTGTGAGGGAACTTGGTGTCATAATGGCTTATAAAATTGCACTTATCAGGAAATAAGCTTTCTCGGGGATATATGACATTGTGGTATTGTGCAAAATGGGTGGAGCTTAAAGCCATCAAAGTTGCTAGGTTGCAGATAAGTGGACAACAAACAGTGAAATAAACTTGTTTCTGTGCAATGTAACCTTAGATTTATCCAAAAACTGAAAAATCACAGACATCATCATTTCCACCTATAGCGTCAGCTGGGTACTAATTTTCAAAAATGTTAATATTTATGAGCAACGCCTTTGTACACAATGCTTGTATTGGGATTGTTTGAAAATTCCAAGGTTGCTGAGCATATCATTAGTGTGTGGATGAACTGATACCAAAAGCAGTGAGATAAGTGGATTAGCTGTTTTAATCCCTGCGTCTCCTTTCACTATTTCACTACCAGCATACTTGGGGTGTCTGTGTCGTCGCAATTCTGAGCCTAGGGCCATATTTTCCCCTCTGATTTATTTATTTATAACCTTTCTTTTGCATGTGCATGCGCTAATGTCAGGATGGGGTTGGCTCAGCTTTAGAGCTGATTCATCTCGCTAATGCGCTGTATCGGTTACGATGTGGTTTCTGATGGGGGATAACCAAATTGTCTTGGTTATTTTCCAGTTCTACACTTCAGCTGTTTATCCAGTGATTGATTAAATATGAATCAATGACAGACACAGACAGTCTTTACAGGATTTTGGTACAGTATTGGTATTAGTACTTAGAATTGAGGATCAAAAAGGTCTCACTTTCAAATATGTGATTCCTGTGGAAAAGTAATTAATTACATTCATTTACATAGTTACATATATGCTGCTAATATTGGGCCTCATTTATCAAACTAGATTCCAACTAATTTATTCGTAAATCATGCGTAGGAGCACAAAAAAGTTGCAAGTTGCTATCCTGTAAGAGCTCCTGAATTCATGTAAATTTACTTATAAGGAGACTCACTAATGAGTACTTCGACAGATAGACTTCAGGATGTTTCCTATAGCTATTATCATTGGAACAAAAGTAAAGGCACCCTGTAAAATGTCGAAAAGTGTGTGACTATTAGATGAAAACATAGCTGCAGTGGCTGAGCCTCAGTACTGGAAGATTTAGCACATGACATGCTTAGGAGGTGCTCTTTCTCTGTTTATCTCTTTCTCTTTTTAGTCATCGGCTTTGCCTTTGGTGAAGTTTTGTGGGCTTCACTACATGTACATCAGCTTGGTGAAGTTTTGTGGGCTTCACTACATGTACATCAGCTGTGCTGTGATGCCGCTTGGTACTTTACAGCTAATTGTCATGAGCATGAAGAAAATTAGCATTACTAAAACTTTTGTAAATGTGGGGTTTTTTATTTTGGAAACATTTGCACTATACGAAAACACTGATAAACGAGTCCCACTGATTCCAGTACTAGGCCTGATGCTAATGGTATTATGAAAACTGATTAGTTAGAAAGAGTACTCTTTACTCTTGCTAGATATTTTATAATAAGTATCAGCTAGCATTTTGGCAGGAGCAATTTTGTCTTATAAGTGAAAATATTACCATTGTAGTCTGTCCTGAAGTAAAGAGTAGCATGTGCTATGACTGATCACTAGCTAACTTAGCATTTATCACCTCATGCTACCCACAGTTAGCGAAACTGGCCTTGCTAATTGAACATTGCTATGTTAATAGCTGTTTGTTATGGAAAAATGTGGTGTGATTTACGACGCTAGACCAGTTTATAGTATAGTTGATGGTAATTGAACAGGATCCATGAACACGGTGTTGGTAAAAACAAACAAACAAACAAACATATAATTATAATCCAGAAGGATGGTTCAGCTTGTCTTGATTCCTTACTGCGTTCTCGTGGGAAAGTGAGTGATGTTGTGAAATCTTGAGATTACAGACATGCCATGAATTTAAAAGGTTGTTGACATGCCTGGCTATGACCAAACAGTTTTTATTTAACCCCTTAACCATGTAGCTTAATATTCACTCAGTCACTAATTATAATGAAATATGTAGTAACTACAGTGAAACTAAGACAAAAGGTATGTAGTTACAAGAGTGAGGAATTTATTTCCACTAATCTGTACCTGCCATTGGGTCCTGGGAGTTTTATTTGTTAAGGTTGAAGTGTCTATAGCACATATTACATCGTAGTAATTTCTTGTTATTCCTTTGATGTGTGAGTCACATTCAGAAGGCACTTCCTGGTTTGTCAAGGTGACTATTTTGGATTTCGGGGTTCAATTCTCACTGTACTTTCCAGTAAAATAAATACATTAAATGGTAGTAATGTCTCTGTCTGTATTCCAAGTCAGTCAAAACAGCCTGTATCAGTGTTTTAGAAAACCACAGTGGAATGTTATGGCTCAGTGATTCAGCAGTTAGAGCCTCCTGCATGAGGAGTCATTATAAGTGCTTCTAAAAATCTAAAAATGCCCTTAAATCTTGCCTGCTATCGTGCAGCCAGGTCTGTTTTTAGCCTGGCGTGCAGCTCGAAGCAGATCTGTCTCAAAAGCAAATGAGGCTCTTTATTTATAGAGTTTGATTGATGTGAAATCGGAGACTGATAGCTTTCTGTATTTAGCATTTCTTTAATTGGGGCATCAACAAAACTGGACTGGAGTAAATTTAGTGAGGGAAGAACACATTTGGAGAGGTGATTGAGGTGAAGCTGCCGAATTGCAATCGATGGAAAAAGGTGAACGTAAGGAGAAACTGCACTGGAAACTGTGGTCTAATCTTACACAGTTCCTCCCTTCTCAAAACACTTTGGCTCTCTTTAAAGAAATTTATGTGTGTAAAGTAATGCAGTCTGATGCAGGTGGGTTGATATTTGTGTGGAGGCAGCACTTTGCTCATCTCTGAGACAATAGACGGGTTTGGGGTGTGTCTTCTACGCACGCGGGCAGAAATGTGTTTGGGGGAAGGGTACTCAGTGACGGGTCGTTCATGGGTGAAGGTTTGAGGATCCCCCTTTACCCTTTTGCCTCCAGCCATGGGGGCTCCTTTGGGAAATGTTAGATTAGGGTTGGGACTCCAATCTATGCACACACTTCGATTGCTCCCTCCTTTCACACACACACACACACATACATACACAGACTGAGTGCTACATGAACAATGTGCTGTGGGCCAAATGCTCTCTCTCTTTCCCTAAGGGGGCTGTTATAAAGCCTCAGCCATATGGGGCCACGGAGGCACTGAATTAACCAGCGGCACAATCGCAATGCCACCAGCCCCTGTGTTCACAGCAGAGCTGCAATGAATTAAAACCAATTAGACCACAATACCCTCCCCGCACACACACACACACAAATGAAGTCAGATACATTTCTCTGTTTGCTATTAAAATTTCTGCCAGGTAACAAAGAAAGTTGAATTTTTTTTTGTAAGTAAATTTTATTATCTCAAAATGTGGCTTGTTATCTCGAGTTCCAATCAAAACAGTCAAAGGTTTGCAATATTAAGTCAAAGGTTTGAGATGATAAGTCAAAATTTCGACATACCGCTGTTACTAGAAATAAAGAAAAAAATATTATTCAATTTCTTCTTTTATATTTAGCGGAAATAGGAATCCATCCCAGTCTCTCCTTTACAGACGAGTTATTTCACTCAAGTCAGCTAAAATTGAACTAAAATAGGTCAATAATAAAATAACTTCATAGGTTATTATTTGGAAGGAATAACACACAACATGCCTTTTACAGGAAAATTATCCAACATTACTTTTAATGTTATGGAACCTCTGCAAAACAAATTAATTCCTGATATCACTTACATTATAACAGCTGTAAACAGTTATTCTCTCATCAGCTTCTCTTTTTTTGTCTCTTGAAGTTAATAAGACGTTATAAACAAAGCATAAACCACAAAGCATAAACGTTTGTCCTGAAAAATTTCCTGTGGCAGAAAACCTACTGCTACTACTGAACATCTGATTTGATTATTATTGAAATTAAAATATTTATAAACATACTTGAGAGTTTGAAAGGTGCTATTTAATGTTATTATGATTATTATTATTATTATCATCATTATTATTATTTGTTCAGTAGCCGTGCTTCCATTAATCTGCTTAATGTGCTATTTGAAATTGTGAACTAAACGAGTAATGGAAACACATGAATTTTTTTAAAAACTCTCGAATATTGCAGTTTTTGCGCTCACCTGAGGTGTTTTTTCAGATGATTGGATAAAGCAATATTTTGCGAAATTGAAACGTAAATGTGTTTAATTTTTCACATTTAAGTCACATGACATGACATGATGAGCAAATGGAAACGCTACCTTTCTGAAAAAAAGAGTGCTCTGTAAGAGCTATCGCGAGAGGAGAAAACCCAGCTTTAACATCACTCAATGGAAACACAGACAATTCACCATTGTGTTTTATTGAAATAAAAAAAAACACTTCTATTGTGCGGAAAAGTGCAATGGAATCCTGGCTACTGAGTATGATCCTTCAAGTATTACGCATTATCAGTTTTATTTATTTGTTTGTTTTAGAGAAGGATGTAGCCAAATTAGCTTCACCCTAACCCTAACCTTTACTTCTGCTCTGTCCTTTACAGAAGAATCATTTGGCCCAAACCAGTTTCCAGGTGGAAGCCTTCGACCAGACTTTCATCCTAGACCTGGAACTGAATCAGTGAGTAACTCTAGTACATGTTTTCTCCGCAGTTTGGAACGTAATTGCTCAAAATGTATGCTATGACAAGACTTAAATGCTGATATTACACTGTCATAACGTCAGTGTGCTTGCTGTAATGATTAAGAAGTCAGGTAAAATGCACCGGACAATATGGACAATGTGGGTAGAACATTTTTGAGCGATGGAAAGAGCGGAGGACTTTGCGAGCATTTTAGAGCTGCTGATGGACTGGTGGATCATAATGGCTGGAGATTTATACTGAAGTCTCAGGAGAGGATCCTTGCCTTGAGTCCTATCGATCACTGCATCCGGCTGATGGGAAATCATCTCTCTCTCTCTCTCTCTCTCTCTTTGCCGACAACAAGTCTACAGACTGTAAGACTGTAAGCATCTGCATATTTATGAAGGAATGAACATGGGAGAGATGACCCCAGTGCCAGGTCTCTCTGTTGCAGTGATAGCAGTGAGTTTTTTTCTGCTGTGAGAGAGAGCAGGCTTCTGTTCACTCCTCACCCTTAACCTTAACCGTGTGTTACTTTTCACACAAGTTGGCTTGTGCATTTGCCTACAAATGTGCAATCATGAGACCATGTTCTAATGACAGAAAAACTGGATAGCCGCTGTTTAGTAATGACTGCTGGCTGTAATCCTATATTTGTCTTTCTTGTGTGTTCATTACATACTGATCAATTTTTGTGTACTGTTTGTTTTCTGGCATATTTCCTACTAACAGTCTACGCTTTCAGCTCTGCCACAGGAAATAGGAGTGTGGTTACAAAACATCCCTGGAAAGTGTCCATATTCTTAGAAATGTCATTTGGCCTGGCTGATCATGTCTATGTGGTTTCAATGGCATGGTATAAATAATCCACATCCCTCATTTGACAGCGTTAAACTTCCTCCACAGAGGCTTCATTGAAAACTCCATTCACTCCTGGAGTAAAGTTGGATCATGTAAATGTAGATTAAGCTTAATCTTAGGAAGAGATTCAGAATTAGTCTAGTTTAAAAGGCCACATTATTTTAGGACTAGGCTTAATCCCTGTCTGGGACACTGGCCCATAATGAAAAAATATGTTACTTGTGACACTTGTTTCTAAAACAAAGTGTTAATTACAGTGCTTTCAGGCCTCGCACAAGATTTTTCTAATACTTCTAACTTATCTTATTTTTCTTCTTTGTTTCAATAGGATTTTTTGCTTTACTAACATTTAACATTTAAAAAATATCACTTTCTGTTTTCTTTCTTTATTTCTTTCTTCCTTTATTTCTTTTTCCTTTAGTCCTTCCTTCTGTCCATTCTTCCATCCTCTAGTCCTTTTTCCTTTCTTTATTTCCTCAATCTTTCCATCAGTCCTTTCTTCCTCTCTTTATTTTTCCTTCCTTCTTCTCTTTCTTTTCTTCTTTCCTTCAATCCATCCTTCCTTCCTTTTTCTTTCCCTCGCTCCCTGCAACCTTCCTTCAGACCTTTCTTCCTTCATCTCTTCCTTTTTCCTTCCTTCCTTCCTTCCTTCCTTCCTGTTCTTGCTATTTTCTGGCTATATATGTAATGTATTGTTGTCATAACTTTTGAAGGTCTATTAGTGAAAAATAATGTCAAACTTTGAGAAATGAAATCAGTGAAAAGGTATTAGTTATTCATAAAAGTTTGGGCCTTACTGTAACACAGGCAACGGAATGATCCGCAAATGTGCACAAATTGTAATAATGCACCATCGTGAATATTTCAGGAGGCCCTTCAATAATGACCATGAAGTACGTTCAGCTTAATATATGAGTCTCTGTGAGGCTCTTTGTGAGCTGTGTGTGTGTGTGTGTGTGTGTGTGTGTGTGTTGTAAGGAGCTCAGTAATTGTTCTACCATTCACAGTAATTTAATGGTAACGGAAAGCCATCACATCTGAAATGCACCGACATAATGCTAATACCATTACAGGACTAGTGACTTCAAATCACACACTAAAAAAATCTGTTAAAATATCCAAAAATAAGCAATATGTCTACAGTTGAAATCACATAATTGTTCCAGTAGGAATTAATGATGATAATGATCCTCTCTTAGTATCTTAAATAAGTGTGACCAAGTACTGGTGCAGAAAATGTGGGTGAGGAAACATGTCAGCATATTGCAGCAAATTTCATGAGGATTTTAAGTAAGCAAAATTTGAAGGTTCTTAACATAAACCGAAACTTAGATACCCTGATAGAGTAAAATCTATTATGTGTTTAGGTTTAGCTCTTCCGTAATTCTGTTAATCAGGTTTGTCTTTAGTTCATTCAAGGTAATAGTAAAATGGATTTTTTTTTTATATCTGAGTGATGTCAATCAAATAGGATGGAAACTAATACACTCTTATATATATAAATAATTGCTCTGTTTTAGACTTTTGTTTTTGAGCTCGATAATTTTGTCTGATCTAACAGCACTACTAATTAAGCGCTCCGGTTCAAAAAATTCTTTGTTTTGTTCTACGAATGTTTTCATATCAAGCTCTCCTTGTTGTTTCAGCCATTGTCGCACACGTATAACTGTGTGTGTGTGTGTGTGTGTGTGTGTGTGTGTGTGTGTGGACAATGTTGAATGAGCTGGCCTCATCTTTACCCCCCTCTAAGAGGCCATGTTTGCTCTGAATGATCAATGACCTTCACTGCTTTAAAATGCTTTGATGACTGAAGTGGAGGAGGGGGACTGAAGTCAATTATTTACAATATTTTTTAATCAGTGAAAAGTGTACATCAGCGTCTTAGATCATATTTTATTCAAAAGCAGATGATTCCAAGAAATACAAAAAAAAAGATATTCTGTTTTGAATGTGACTGGTCTTATCTGTATATCCCAGAGAGAAAACACCCCCCTCTCTACCCTCTTACACACACAAACACACACACACACACACATACACAGACCCCAGCCTGAGCACATTGGGACTAATGAAGCCGAGCACTACATTAGAGGGGAGTCGACAAAAAATGGGGGGGTTCTCCTTTTCAATCATCCAACGTCGCCATGACGACAGACCATGCGGCCAGAAAAGAAACACAGCAGGACAGCACTGAAAGGAAGCTGTAGTCCTAAATGGAACAAACACACAATCTTTTCATTTAATATGTCTCATTTATTTATTATTTTTGAAAATAGGGCACATTTACAAAAAGAATTTAAATAAGGCACATGAAGCAAAGACAGAGTCAAAAATCATAAAACATTAAGCAAAATACTTACACAACTACAGTCAAGACAATTTCCCAACAGGTGCTGTTGTTTATAATTTAAATAAAGAAATAGTTCTCTTGGAAAATATATATTTTTAAATTATTGGCTTAGTACAGAGAGATGATGACGTTATGTTGGCCTTCACACTGGATTCTGATTTCTCTCTGAAATTTGTGGGGGTTTTTTTGAGTCATCCAGTGTTATGTGGGTGGTTCTATGTAAACTTGTGCTTTCAAACTGTGATCTTGAATGTTTATACAAAATGTTTTTAATTCTCATTTTGCGTAGGTTGGTACAAAATATTCTGATACACACAGCTGCGAAGTGTGCTATTCCTTAATTTGGTATGCAAATGATCAGAAATATTGCATTTGTAGATCAGAATTGATTCCACTGCAGTCAGTGAGAGAGAGACAGAGAGAGATTGTGTATGTGTGTGTGTGTCGGTGAATGTAGCTCAGGACTGGTGAGTTAGCCGATTTGTATTCACTTGGGATTTTGTTTTGTTGCTCTTGCTTTGTTTCCATTGGCTCTTTTGTCAGACGAATATGGATGACGTCTGTAGAAAAAATGTACCGACCTCGGCGTAAAGTTGGGCTGCAGCACGCAGAAATCCTTCATATCTGTGATTTTAGTGCTGCTCGGTGCTTCACGTGGTCCATGATAACTCAGGAGACTATAAACATGATCTGATGGATATAGATTGCTCAAATGTGGCATGTGATGATACATAATGATGGTGATAATGGTACAGGAAAGTACAGAAAAGAGCAAAAAAATCCCCAACCTTTTCATCATTCTTGAGGAAATGCCTGCAAAGTGGAATTTCACTGGACAGAGTCTCATTTTGGAGTTCCCTGTAATGTAAGGTTAGAGGCAATAGATACAAATATGTATCCTTTTTTTATTAGGGGCCATCCAGTGATCATAATCAAAGGCATTAGCAGTGACAGACAATATTAAGGAAGGAATAACACCTTAGATAAATAATATAGGTTTAGCTTTTCTTCTAAGTGTAGCAAAAAATAAATATTCATTCACTCATTCATTCATTCAGACATTGCTTTATCCTGGTCTGGGCCGCAGTGGATCCGGAGCCTCTCCTGGGCGGAATGTGGGAGAATTCATCCTTGGTTGGGATGCCAGTCCATCGCAGGGCACCATGCATTTAGACGTTAATTCACACGAAGGGGCAATTTAAATTATACACCTCCTGGCATGATTTTGGGAGATGGGAGGAAACTGTAGAACCCATGCACAGAAAAAGTATCCTGAGTTCAGGATCGAACCAGGGACCTAGGATCGAACCAAACCTAAAGGCATGCCCCATGCCAACAAAGCATGTGATGCAGTATGAGAAAAGCAGTCCAGCTTTTATTGTCGGCTTAGTGTTTAGTCAAGTGGCTACGGATTTTTGCTGTGAAGCAAAAGGAAATGGTGCTTAATATAAAAATAGACAGATCAGAGTGCTCATTCTAAGCCCTATAGAGGACAGATAGATGCTGTATGAGTTTAGACTTTAGTGTGTATTTCAGGAAGCTAAAGAGCAGGCAGTAAAAAGCCCAGCATCTGAGGCTGAACAACAAAAGGAACAGCACGGGGCTCAGGTGTGTCAGGAATATACGAGGGCTATGGAAGAGTCAATGCTCGTCCCAATTCCTTTCTGGCTCCCGGCTAGAATTTTTAACCCGGCGGTGCTTATTAACCCTTTCATACCTTTTATGTATCTTCTCTCTGCGATTTTTTTAATGCTTAAATTCACACAGGAGCTAAAACATACAATCCTGAAGAAGTGAGCATTAGACTGTGAAAAGCAATCTAATCTTGGAGGATTGTACTTCCTTTTTATCACCTTTTACACATCCTGTTAATGCATCTGTTCTCTTAATGTTATGCACATACACCAAATGCACCCATCCGATACGGCTAACATGCATTTCCTGTCTCGGACACATCTTTAACACTGTATTGTCTTCCTCAGTTTGGGATATTACGAAGTACAGAGGCAATATCCAATGCATTTAATGAAAACAGAAAGATAAGAAAGAGGAAACCGTGTTGCATAGATGGAACGATAGTGAAGCAGAAGGATGAAAGGAGAAAGACAGAACCTCTGGTCGTCCTTCATGCACTCTTAAGTCTGCGCTGTGGAGGTGGCGGTGCAGTGCCCGCCTCCAGTTATGATCATCAAGCAGAACAGGGGAAATGTGAATGGAGGAGGGAGAAAGGGATCAAAATGGTGAGAAAAATGAAAAAGGCTGATATATTTTAAGGCTTCTCTTTCCACTCCAATGACATTCACTACGCAGCCATTCTTCTGTTAAAGCAGACATTGCCTAAGGCTAGTTAGTCTGTGCTAGTTTTTTTCAGTTAGCACCGGCTTTCCAGTGGAGAGGATCTTTGGTTTGTCCCAGTGGTGCATCCCAGATCAGCAGAATCCTGATCCTCACCAAATGTTACGCTGTCTTTGGGTCAGTCTCATTTTGCTTTCCATGCCACACTTTGATTTTTCCAGTACTCCTACTCTGTTCAAATCATTTCAAAGTGTTTTGCTTTATAGGTATTGCACTACACATGTTGTAGAGTCCCGTTTAGAAATATAGCAAAATTAATAACAATGAGATAACAGAATGTGAAAGGAGCTGATATAATTAGGGACAAAATAATATGAAAAGGTCACAGTATGTGAACAACATGACTCTATTCGAGGGGGCGGTGTGAGGATGCAACCCTCCTCCTATCCTCTTACAAACTGCTATCTTCATTTTCCATCCTTTCTATGAATCAGGATTTTATTCTTGTCAAACCAATTAGTATAGTATGAAGCATACCATCAACATTAACCGTAATCCAATGAAAGGTGTTGCATATACATAAGAGTCAGTAGTTCTGCTCTCTTTGGTAAAAAAAATGGTTTTCCAAGGTCTTTTGGAGCATGGGTTGTGCTGTGTCCTTTCCCACTTTGCAGATTAATCTCCCAGAAATCAATACACATTCAAAGTATATTCAAGACTGCATCCTAAACTAAATAAAAAAAATAAAAACAACTTTACAATCAGTAGCCCAAACCACTGAGCCACCACTAATCCTTGTATCTACTAAAGTTATTTAGCATGGTAGTATGTGGTCTTTTGCATGGCCCAACTCTGAATAGATACTATCTCCTGTCGTTACCTCAGTATTACAGAAGCTTTTTGAGAATAAAATAAAAGAATAAAGCTTTTCGTTTTGGTTGAACTGCTGTTATGCCACATTTCTGCTGCTGTGAAGGCTGAGAATATCTACATCACTGGTGGCTCCAGGCATCTCTAAATTCAGTAGAGCTAGCTCATTAATTCTCTTCTGTGTGCTTTTGATGTGTGTATTTTTTTTAACCGGGTCTGAGTTATCTGTATATTTATTATTTAATCAGTGTATTTTGTTCTCCAGCCTGTCAAAAAAGGTCAGGCGCTAGCTAAATAGTGACATCATGATAAAGAGCGTGAGCGTTTAAAATTGGTTTTTCTCACCCAACATAACCATGTTTGATGTACAAAAAGTCCAGAGAAACTCGCCTACATCTCCTGTTAGTCACTAGCCGGATGTTTAGACCAACAGTTTCAAAACTGGTTAAAGATATATACTCCAACAAAGAGGATAATTGAAATGACTATTATTGATAGTCTATTAAATAGACTATTAAATGACTGTTATGTTTTCAGCACTTGTTTGTTTGTTCATCAGCCCTTAAGCTGTGCAAAACCTTCCAAACCAATTTCCATGAAACTTTGTGGCAGGGCCAAGAAACCTTTTTAATTTTGGAGTGGATGCGAGTCATGGGGCAGATCCAGAAATTTTCACTTTTCTTTTTCACTAATGTCGTGAAATACAACATTTGGCCTTGGTGGAAATTTTGGCCTCAACAATGCCATACATCTTAAAATCCAGTATATGGCAGTAAAATTCAATAGTGACAAAACATAGCCAATGTAGAATGATGACTCAGTTGGAAATATATCCAGACGTATAAAGTGGTTGCTGTTGCAGCTTTGATAGCTCTTATCATAGAAACGTCGACTATTTTTACACAGGTCTTCGCTCTCTGTGTGCCCTTTTAGTTTAATAGTTTCCTGCAAATTTAGAGGATGAAGAAATGTCTTACCTTTTTGTTTACCAAGAAAATCACTTAAAATCTACTGACCCCACACCACTTACAGCAGCTCAGAGACTCAGTAATGTTTTTTTTTTTAACCAAATTACATGCTTTAATTATATATTTTATGTTTCCATTAATTAGGACATTTCATTATTAAGTGAGCTACCATTTGTTTTTAACCGACACATTTCTATCTATCCTGTCGAGCTTGTGTATAACTTCAACACTTTTTTCTACTGCATTATATAAATATATACTATAATATGATAGAAATTAGATGTTTGGATTACAGGGCAGTTTTTTCTCATATTGACATGTTCACAATGAAAATCCATATTAATGTTTTATCCCTAATTGAAGCTGCTGATTTTATGTGCCTGTTGTTATATCACTGTTCAGTTCATCATAGATGTCTAGTTATACTACTCTATACAATAATGCTTAGCTATAGCTTTCTGCTAGGTGTGTAAAAGTGTCAGTGTTACAGCCAAATCACTTTGCTAGCCTTAAATAGTTTACACATCAGTTTAAATATATGAATTATTTTTAAACAACAATTTCAAACGTTTTTGATAGAAATTGATTTCTAGTGAGTTATAATCGATAATAATCAATTTATAAAGAATTGTATACTATACATTATAGTATACATTACACTATACTGACATTGAACAGTCTTTGTATTTTAGGTAGCGAGCTGTAAAAACACCAATTCTTCCACTTTCTTCTTTCATAATATATTGAGATCTTATCTATCTTTTTGGTCTATTCAGTTTAGCCTCTTTTTATGGCAGATTGACAGGCACAATTGAGGACAGGTCAAATCAGAGGAAGCTTGGTCAGCCTTCTTTCTGATAATGATCCTGTTAGTATTTGTGCAAATGGCCTCTTTTTGTCCAATAACAGTGTGGCAACATGGAACATGGTGGTTTAAAGTAATTATGTGTCTTTGTCAGCTGGAACAAAAGTCTTGGCTATGGGTGTGTGTGTATGTGTGTGTGTGTTAATTGACAGCCTGATCCTGTTTAGAGCAAAGAAAGCTTGGCAGATGGAGGAGCACTCGTGTCGCCCCTCGTGTTGCCCCTGTCTCAGTAAACATGGCAGAGATGCCACTATTACATACATTCTTATATCTCCTATATACACCAGCACTGTTGAATTCTCGATTCAAATCGGTCAGAAGGTGTTGATTCATTTTCTACAATAGCAGCTCTGACAGTGGAGCTGGCCACAAGGCACTTTGTGGTTTCTCTGTAATGTGACTGATTTTTTTGTTCTTATTAACTTCTACAGAGGTAATAATGAGAGGATAGTGACGGAGCAACTGTTTATAGCCAGTAGAATGTAAATGATAACAGGAGCTAATTTGTTTCATCGATGTTCCACAACATTAAATGGAGCAATAAGCAGATTAAAAAGGTGTGTTTTCCTTTAAATTACAAATTGTTGGCAAATTGCTGTGGTAATTTATTTATTTTTGCTAAGAACAGATGAACGATAATTGGGACATGATACAGATTTGAGTAAGAGTTTGCATTCTGTGTATGCAGGTTATGTGACAGTGATAAATTAGGTGTGTATCTTTATGGATCTTTGCACATCTTGCATGTTGTATCTGCTTGATACTCAGTACAGATCAGAGACTGCTTTCAGTTTCTGTATCATTCTATATTTATAAATTTATTATTCTGTATAGTAAGTATGCTGAATGTACATGATGTATTTAGTGTGTGTGTGTGTGTGTGTGTGTGTGTGTGTGTGTGTGTGTGTGTGTGTGTAGCGATTCAGATAAAGGTACAGCTAGATCTTTGGCTTGCTGAGGTCGCAGTTTGGGAGCTCTCTGGAGGCCGGAAGATACTGTATTGTGCTGCAGGCTTTTAAAGATGTAGAGCAAAATTGCAAAGAGCTGAACTGTTCATCACACATAGCACTATACCATATACATTTACACATGTACATACATATGAACATGCACATGCGTGTACCATACAGTATGTGTTGTCCCTGTAGTAATTTTGCTTTTTAAGGACAATGTATATAGTATACTTTATTAATATACAACAAGATATTGGACTATAGATTGCTAATTAGAATCACTTCATTAATATGTATTAAACATATCTTTGTGTATTTGTTGTAGTGTCTTCGTTTCAGCTTTGTGATAAACAATCACTAGCCTGTGAAGGGAATGTAGAGCAGTTTTCCACTAAAAGCCATTTCAGTTCTCTCTTTCTCTCTTCATTTAAACATACTTTCATTAGTGTTGGGCATCTTTTCCTGTTATAATGTACTGTGGAAAACAGACCCAAGCTTAAAATGGCTCTAGGACTACAGTACATGAAAGTGGATCATCTGATTTTAAAGATATCTTAAGAAAAATTGCAATGTTCAATATTACAATGAAATAGTTCTGGCTAGTATATTAATTTCACTTTTTTTTACATTCTTCTAGCCCTGAAATGAATTATACCCCATGCAGCTATTTACTGTAACACTCATGTAACTCATATTCAAACCCATGCTAATCTGTCGGAGCCTGTAGGGTGTGACAGCGATTTTGCTCTGAGTTTGTCGTTGTTTATCTTATAGGGATGTCTGAAACCATGATCTGATGTATCAAAGATATATTAAGAGCAGCCATCAGTTCCAATTAAGAGCTGTTTTGATCAAATATTTGAATATGGAATATATATGACAAAAGTGGAATATATTATATCAAGTTTGCATAGTTTTTTTATTGAAAAACAAGTGTTAGTTTTAAGGAGTCAAATGACTTGCTCTCTTCACTGGGACTGACAGGCACAGAGGCCACACCTCCCTTGTGGAGACTGACAGGCAGAGAAGCCACACCTCCTTCATAGAGACTGACAGAATCCACACCTCCTTTATTTCTTTGAGCAGAAAAATCTTTACCAGGATTTTAGTTCTCTAGAAATGTTGTCTATCACGCACACTTTTGTAGCTAAGTCTCTTTATGTTTGCTATGTTTACAGTTTTAAATTTGTGTCATTTATTTTAACATTTTATATTTGCGGTATATACAGCATTATATATTAAAGATTCATTTGTGTCTATAATGAATCTCTATGGATAGGAACAGGCTAAACCTTAGATGCATGTGTGGTTGAGCACACTTATGTAACAGCATTAGCAAGCTAGTCCTAAGAGGCCATAACACTTCAGCTGAGTGTTTTTCCCCACAGTCTGATGCCCGCTAATCAACTCATGAAGCACCTGATCATTAGCTGATGATGGTTTGGTGTGGTAATGCAATGAGAACAGTGAACTCTGCCATGCTGTGCTGTGTACACCATCACCACCAGTTTTTCAGTTTGGAGCTGACACCAAAATCCAAGCACCCTTTCTGTAAGAAGAGGGGTCAAGTACAGAGATGAACAGCTCGCTTGTATGTTCATGGGCAAAAAATCCACTGCCTGGAAAATGAGCAATTTGGCAACATTTCTTTTTCCATCCAAGGACTGGAAAGAAAACCCTCGGAAAGAACACTCATGCACGTGACAGCAAGTAATAAAGAAGAGCAGGTGTATTCTGACTCAGAGCTTCTCTAATACGCCCTCATTTGTAAGGCCATGGAACGTGTCATGAGCTCAGAAAAGCTGTGAAGTGCGTGTTTGTCCGTGAGCACGTGTCATGTGAGTGCTAATTAGATCATAAATTCACTGAATTGATATGCAGTGATGCTTCACTCTAAAGGAACGAGTGGAGCCATGCCATGTATTTTATAATTTATCTTCAAAAAGGTCTGCAGAGCATTTTTTTTTCTTGACTGAGATCAATCCTCCAAACACTGTTCAGTTTTTTAAAGCATGTTCTTTTATGCATAACACATCATTGGTTTGAATTGTCTATGTACTGTAGCATTTAGCAAAATAGAATTCATTAAAACAAAGTTTTAATCACAAAAAACTAGCTGGATGGCTCTGATCATCATCATCATCTGATCATCATGGGGCAGTGGTAGCTCAGTGGTTAAGACATTGGCCTAATGATCGGAAGGTCGTGAGTTCAAATCCAAGTACTGCCAAGTTATCGCTGATGGGCCCTTGAGCAAGGCCCTTAACCCTCAACTGCTCAGTTGTATAAATGAAATAAGTCGCTCTGGATAAGGGTGTCTGCCAAATGACATAAATGTAAATTATAAGCCCCGTTCCCTCGCCTGTCCAGCAGGGGGCAGTAGTGCTCTACTGTATATGTGACCTCACACTGGTCGTGGAAAAAAAATGACAGCTTAGCCTTCTGATTCAAAAGTCAGTTCAACCCCACCTGCTAAAACTATCAAATTCAGCATGTCTGAGAAAGAACTGGGGCAGAAATGGGACCGCTGCCTTGCAGACTGCGCAGTCAAAGTTGGTAAGAGTGTCCCATAATCATTATAAACTAGCCTTCGTACCCTAATGCTAGTTACCTTTAGTCAGGGTTATGCTAGCTGATTAGCTGAAGTGGTGTGTAGCTTGAATGCTATGTGCGTTAGGACGCTAGGATGAACCGACCCATGTGCTTGAGATCAAGGTTACATTTAATTTAATGTATTCACGACATGGTTACTCTGTTGCACGTTTTGGTAGTGCATTTAGCTGCTTTAGCTACTTACTAGCGTGATGATGTGATTGAGCTAAACAAATAAGTGTCTTTTTGCATAAAAAAAACAAGTTTCCTTTTCCCCTGTAGGTGCTGGTCTTGGTCTAGGTATCGTCTTCTCTGTGGTCTTCTTCAAACGTGAGTGTTTTCTGTGTGATAAGTATGAGTTAGTAATGAGAGCAATGTGACAGCATGTGAACTGTGATTACAGGTAGGACCATGCCAATCGCGTTTGGTACAGGAGTGGGACTGGGCATGGCTTATTCCAACTGCCAGAATGACCTGAGGACCCCATATCTACTGCACAGCAATGCTGCTAAGGTCAGTATACGTCACTGGAGGACAGTGATGGGAGCAGCTATTTTCAGGGGATTGAGCTAAATCATTTTCATTTAATCCATAATCAGTTAAGCCATAGAAGTCCCCTGATGACATTGCAGCAAATTAAGCATATTCATTTAATCAAATTCATTGAATAAAATAACATTTTATTCGAATGAATCAGTATCACACAATCAAGAGCGCGTATACCGAATATCAGCATGGCTGTGATTAGGTATAGGGTGAGTGCCGTAGGTAATCTGTGCTGATATTAACTGTTGCACATGTGATCCTGCCTTTATACAACAGTTCTGTAAACAAAAAATTAATATCTCATAACTGACATATTGGACACACTATGGACAATAGTTCTTTTTATTTTTGCTACGCTAGTGATATTAGATCCCCAAGACGTTACACTCACTTTACAATACTTCCACTAGCTGGCTAGCTAGCTCACATTCCTGTCAAAGGTACTTCCAGTGAAATGGAAGTATCTGTTCTTCCTTCTCATCTACAGCTGACGATGAGTATCGTTCGCCATGTGCACTAATGAGGTCAATAACTTTATTGTAGTCGCTGTTTCAAACTAGGAGGAGGAATTTTATGTGGTGATAGTAAATATAAGCACTCTTGAGAAAACTGTTTGACCAATCAAATAGAACTATAGTTTGAGTTAATTCTTGTAGAAACAAGACCTCTTTGGTCATGGCACACAATCTAACTATTTACATATGTACAAAATGGAGCCAAACTAACTATTTAGGTGAGTTGACTGAACCTGATCTCTCAACTCGTATAACTGAAAGCTGTGATGTGAGCTGGACAGCTGTTTTGAGTGCCCAGAAAGTCGCTAAATGTTTGTTTATTTATTTATTTATTTATTTATTCTCCAAAGATTAACTACATCCTGTAGATTTAACTAGCTTCAAATGACTCATGACCGATGAATCGGTACTCTGTACAAAAGAGTTCCTCTCACTTAAAGAATACAATTTATTAAAAAAATAAATAAAATGAATAATTAAAAACAATAAGTATGTATCACTTGAAAGTAGAAATCAAATAAGTTATTAGTGTGAAATCCAACAATGACTACAATCAAGCAGGCAGCAGTCTAAAAACAATACTAAGAATTTAGCATGCAAAATAGGTATACAAAAAATAAGTATGTAAGCCGAATCAAGTATCAGCAAGCTTTAAGACAAAAACAGGTTTGCAAAAATTCTTCATAGGGGGAAAAAAAACCCCACTTCCTAACATTCTCTCTAATTATAGAAAATAAACCAGAAAAATAAAAGGTTGTAAGGAATGTTAGCATGGATAAAAAAATACTACTAGAAGTGAGTTATTTAAGTACTAAATTATAAAACTATATATTACTTAACACAAGTATACATACAAAGCAAGTATGCATGAAAGTGTGGCACTAAAGTTGACTAACGCAGTCATACTCGTGTACAATTGGAAAGAAATGATATAATGACGAGGCCCAGTTTTTCAAGCTCTTCGGTTGTTAGTGTATCGTTGTAGGACAGTGATGGGAGTTTTCTTCCTTAAGGCATTTAAAAAAAAAAAAAAAGAATTCCAAACCCGATTTCCGTAAAGCTTTTAGCATGTTGGTGGAAGGTGCATTTTAAAAAAAAAAAAAAAAAAAAAAAAAAAAAAAAATAGTTGAAACACTTTGTAATATTTGGTAGAGTTCTCTTCACATCCCAGCAACTTCTGATAAAAAGCAATGTTGTGGACTTCAAGATCCAGCAAGTCAGGCTATAGCGGTGTCTCTACTCGCCTGTCCGTCATTAAGCTTTCTTAACTACCTTCTTGGACAAGTGTTCAGATATTTCAGCCAAGGGAGTGTGTATGTGTTTTGGGGTTGTAGCTTTGGAGTGAACACTTAAAAAGGAGTGCTGTATTTGGATTTTTGGTTACGCACTCCTTGTCTGTAGTTTTTCCCATCAAAGCTCAACTGTTTGTGATTCTTATGTATGTATTTCAGTTTGACCTCAGATGATGGTTAACAAATCCTAAAGTTGCTTTTACCCCTATAAAACCATTTTCCTCGTGAAATCAATACTTTTTCATCATTTTCTGTTTGATCCAATTTGACTTGGAGGGAAAAAATCTACTATGAACAAATTGTATATTAATCTTTGAAATTAATATAGTCTTGGTGATTCACGTGATCTTCAATAGTGGCCAGAATTTCTTTGGCTAGCAATGCTCCCCTCACACGACTGCTAGCTGCTCACAGGAATAATGAAAATATAGCACCAGAATCATTAAACTCCCTACAAATATTTCAGTACCAACATGTTTAATGTGCTGCAGTCCAGATTTATATGGACCATAAATAAATGTACCGAAATGTGACAACTGATGTGAAATTTCTTATTTATTTATTCACTTTTGCTCAACTGACTTTAAAATAATGCACATGGTGTGTGAATTGCCTCATATTTAATCATCATTCCAATCTACCATTTTAAATAGATTTTTTACATTTTTCCCACCAGCCATATCAAACTTTCAAAAAGGTCAAGAGCTTCAGTTAATGCTCACATCCACATCCATGCCATGGTCAAAGTCACAGTGATTTTGACTTTTTTTTTTCCCCCGTTCTGATGTTTGACGTGAGCATTAACTGAAGCTCCTGACCTTTCTCTGCATGATTGTTTATTGTGCTGCTACAACATAATTAACTGACTGGATAATTTCATGAGTGTTCAGGTATACATAATAAAAGAAACAGTAAGTGTTGTAAAGTGTAGTAAAACTATGAAGCTGTGATTACTGTCGGTTGATATTGTAACTGATTCAATATTTCTGGATATTTGCATTTGAGTGAATCAAATCAATCAACCCTCTCAAGATTCAAATCATTTAAATTAATTGTCTGGAAGAATAGCATCAAGACAATGAGTCATGTGCAGGCCTAGTGGCTGATATTTTTGGAATAAACACCAAGGACTGTAATTTTGCTTCCATTTGCGAGCAGCGCACTGAAGCAGTCTGATTTCCGTTTGTTTATTATCTATGTTTTTGGGGAGGTTAGGCTTATATGGCTTTATCGTAAAAGCTGACCATTTTGTTCTGTTTCGTTGCAGGAGCACTAGCAGTGGACCACTGCTGGATTTCTTCTGTTTTGTTGCTTATTTGAGAGTCGATCCATACATAGCTTTCTGCAGATTTCTCCTCACCATCCAGCAACTCTGTGCCTGAACCAGACTCCATTTAATCACGTTGTTTATCATGTCGATTCGAGAATGATATGCTGTGGAGCTCCTGCACTTATAAAACACTATTTTATGACATGAACTCCGTGTCCTTTTTGATATTTAATATATAACAACGCAGCAGTCAAACATGGCATCTGCTCAGAAACTTTAAATCATCCTGAATTTTTTTTTTTGTTGTTGTTGTTTTTGGAAATTTTGAAAAGTATTCACCTGCTTTTGGTCTCCATATTGTGCAAAGTTGTGAAGCACCTCATCATTATAACACACCAATGATGAGGTCATTGAATATTATTTAGGATTTTTTAAAAAACCCAAAGTGTACACAGGACAGAATCTTCTCATTAAATTAAAGCTAATTACTGGTTAAGAAAGGTATAAGTGTAACTAAGGTGTTTTTCATGAGAGTTAATATCATTATCAGGACATATTGTTTTTTTTTTTTTAAGTCTCTGCATGCCTTAAGACCTTAATTCTATTGGGTACTTCAGACTTTTGCTTAGGTCAGTGAAATGATCTAATTGCTTATTGTTTCCCATGCTACCAATTTACTCCACCATAAACACTTAGCTACTCAAATTAGACACAACAAAGAGGATGGAAAAATACATCAGAATGTGACTAGAGAAAATAACAGTTGGCTCTAGTGATGTACATGAAGGCCAAAAATCCCTGCATAAATGTTTCTAAATTATTCTTTAGTATTAAAAAAAGCCCCTCTTCATTAATTCGGAATTAGCTCTGACTGTGAAAGTGCATAAGCATACACTGAGTGCGATGCTCAGACACGTTCTGTCCTTGGGAGCAGCATGCTCAGTTAGGCGGCACACTGGAGTGGAAGACACAGGGATTAAGTGCGAGAAGGAGGAAAAAAAAAAAGAATTGTGCCAACACACAAACCTGTAATACACTTGTAGACAATTTCAGATACAACATTACACAAATGTGCAGACACCAACATGGAGTTTTTAAATACCAGTAAACTACATACCAATATTCTTTTAATTACTTAACAGGTGCTATATGTATGAAACCCTGGATTCTTGCGCTCTCGCAGTGCTGTGTCTCTCCGCTCACAGTGAAGCCCACCTCTTGCTTGCCCTCCCCCAATGTGTGTCATCATGACACGCTGCTTTGAAACACACTTGACAAGCACGGGATTACTCACACTGGTGCTAAGCTTGGAAGAAGCCAGACATAGACAGGGCAATGTGGAATTTCACCACTCAGCTTTTCTCTGAACTGAATTCTTCAGCTTTTGAAAAACACATCAGGGAACTGATCTAGCCATGCTCGGGAGAGACTGGAGGAGATTACTACAAATGCAGGATACTTTCTCTTCTCACCTGAGAGGCATGTGACCTGCAGACTTTCTGAACCAGGTGAATTGGAGAGATTTGCTTGGAACGTTATCTCCATGTGGCTGAAAGACAACAGACGAGACCAGACGCCACAGGTGGGTTTGTACGATGAGTGACTCCACTTTTTCGTTGGCAGACAGTGTGGATCATAACCGTAACAGGAGCAACATCCATACTAATGATGTGTGGAGCATCAGTGGAAGTGGTCCATGGCTTTTGGCGGTCATTATGTCCCTCATTATTCTGGTGACAGCTTGTGGGAACATCCTGTTGATAGCGCTGGTGTTCGCCCACCGCTCATTACGCTGCACGTCAAACTGCTTCCTCGTGTCCCTCTTTCTATCGGACTTGATGGTAGCTCTGGTGGTGATGCCACCTGCCATGCTGAACGTGCTCTGCGGCACCTGGGTGCTCTCTCCCGGGTTCTGCCCTGTTTGGCTTTGCTTTGACGTTATGTGCTGCAGTGCCTCCATCCTGAACTTGTGCGTGATCAGCCTGGACCGCTACCTTCTCATCATCTCTCCATTACGCTACAAGCAGCGCATGACCCCTCCCCGGGCGTTGCTGCTCGTGGGTGGTGCCTGGGGATTGGCAGCACTAACTTCCTTCCTGCCAATAGAGATGGACTGGCACAGTCTGGGCCGTATGCAGGACCACTCTGGGCATGGCATGATCAACACCACAGTCCCATGGTTGAGTTCCTACTACCCAGCTTCATACTTCCAGCTCTCCAACTCAGGCACGCTGTCTTTACAATGCCGTCTGCGAGTCACTCTGCCTTTTGCCTTGGTTGCCACTTTCCTCACATTCTTCCTTCCATCGACGGCCATTTGTTTCACTTACTGCCGCATCCTGCTGGCCGCAAGGAGGCAGGCGCGTCAAGTAGAAGCTCTCACATATCCTCCATACCCACAACATTCACCTGGAGAACCGTCCCGTCCTCCATCACTTGGACACGCTGCTCAAGATGTAGATGACTACAGCCACCAGGATCCTCCAGCAATGCGCCAGGCTCCGGTGAGAACACAAAGCAGGCAATTAAGAAAGTGAGAGCAGGAATGCTTGTCATGGAAACAGGTGGCAAAATGAAATAATAAAAAGGTAAAATTGTTGGACAAATTTTACTGGGCAAGTGAATTGTACAACCATGTGGCCTTGCTGTAGCCTTGCATTTTTGCTCTTCTACTGTTTTTTCCAGTACATACAAGTAAAGCGTACAGCAATTGCTGATGATGTCCTTCATATAATCAAAGAAAAACTGTGTAGGAGAGCCTTGTAAGGACGTTTTGTTTTTGTTTTTTTTAAATAAAGTGCAAAGATCGTTTTCATAATGTTTTGATAATTCATGAAATATATTAAATATTTTTTTGAGAAATGGGAACAAGTACAATCACTGCCAATTTAGATAGCATGCCTCAGTTGGGAAAAATGAAACAATCATATCTGTCTGAATGTCTGGCCTTGCCTCTCACAGCTGTCGGTAAACAGCGAACGGCGTCTGGCTCACAGGCAGGGGAAGAAGGCGCTGAAGGCTAGTCTGACACTGGGAGTGTTGTTGGGACTCTTCTTCAGTGCATGGCTGCCCTTCTTCATCACCAATATGGCACAGGTAGGTGTCCCCAACGTCTTGGCCGGTAAAAATCGTCTTTGACGTTTGTTCCATGTCTGATTTTTGACCTTTTTAAGTTTGCTTGAAAGGCACACAATTCTTCTAATTATGCTTAATTGCACACATCAACGCCAGCCTCAAACAACGCATGATGGCCTGATGTTTGAAAGACAAATAAACTCCCCTATTTAAATCTGCAATTAGACCCATTTTGCATTCACTAATCCTCCAGCTCACACCCCCCATCTGCACTGACACTCCTCGCCCACAGAAAACACTGCCGGCATGGAGCGTTTTTGGGCCCCGTCTGTCTCTTTCCCTCCTTCACACTCAATATGGCGTGTGAATATCTCTCTGTCTCTCTCTCCATCACACACACACACACTTTTATACCCTTTTCATCTTCCCTCAAGCCTCCCCTTCACCTTTTCTCTGCACACACTAGACATCAGTGACCTTTTCCATTCTTCTAGCCTGCTCTGCATATTGACCCCATTCTTGCTCCTCAGGGTGACCTTTGTGTGTTGTTTGTTTAGGCTGTGTGCGAATGCGTGCCTCCTTCTCTGTTTGATGCCATCACTTGGCTTGGCTACTGTAACAGCACTATGAACCCTATTATCTACCCACTGTTCATGCGGGATTTTAAGAGAGCCTTGGGGCGACTCTTGCCCTGCTGCTGTTCCTCTCACATCCCCAGACGTCCATCTCCTCCGCTCTCCCTTTCTCTGCGCAATTCAGGAGAGCCCCAGTTACAGATAGAGCCGCCCTCGACTGCTTCTGACCCACCACAGCCTCCTGCTACAGCCACGGACGCTGTAAACCTGCTTGACGCTGAACACGCAGAGATTCACCTGCCTTTACTTCTACCCAACCAGGTAGATACACTGGACTGAGTGAGGCCCTGATGACAGAATGAGCAAAAAAAGACTGATGACCCACTGTGGACATATGACTGCATATAGCTTACACATGAAATGAACTAAGACAGGAAGAAAACATGGCAGTAAGAGTTAACATTCTATTAAGGCCGCATGTTGAAATCATCACCCTTGCCGAAGCCATGTGGGGGCGGTGTTAAGACAACCAAACCAAGACATCACGATGTGAGGATGAGCATGCACGTAGTCTGGGATGCATTTAAACCAGAATTATACAGCCAGCAACGAGTCTATTGCTACTAGCATGACCATAACATCCACAACAGCAGATGGAAGACATGATGAGAGTGAAAGAAATGAACTAATAGCCACCATAATGTCAAGTGGCTGTCGGTTAAGCCATAACAAGTTTTTTAATGAAGACGCTATGGTGGTTTTCAGAATTTCATGATTTAGACTAAATCTGCATGAAATAAAATTGCATATATGAATTAGCAAACACAAAGACAACATCTTCATGATTGGTCAGAATGTTAACAGGACAAAATAAAAATGACCGGGCTCATTTGAATGTTTCAAGCTTAAATAGCAGTGTTGCTATATGATTCGCAAACTATACATGGTGCAGTGCTGATTTCCTGAATGGAGTTTGCACAAAATGAACTGTTTCTACTTCACAGTGTCAACAGAAATTAACACAAAATTTATTTTAAATTACGTCAATTCCAGCTTATATGAAATTCCAGTTTGTTTTATTCCAGTATGCACCATTGTTGCATTTACTTTAAAGATTTATTGCTATAATACACTTGAATCTACTCTTGAAAGTCTTCATAATTAGTAGTCAAGATGCATCAGGTGTTTTACAGCAAAAAAGCACTAAACAGCAGCATATGGTACTCCAGTACAAGGACCATGAGGCACTGATTTAACCTTTAATCTCATCTGAATCCGTGTGCGTTGTTGTTGTTGTGTGTTCTGTGACTGGGCTATGAAGTGAGTGTGTAGGCAGTGTTGCAGAAAAAGCCCGTTTGCCTTTGGCTGCTTGATCCTGCATGGGACATTCAGTTCTTTTAGAATGGTGTGTGATCGTATGTTCAGTAGACCAGTGTTTGGTGTCCCATTCCCAGGAAATGCAATCACTGTCTCTGTCACTTTGACCCTCTTCCTCCCGTGTGCACTGAGGGTCTGAGCCCTCAATGCCCTTGTCCTTTTGTTCAGACTCGGAGACACTCAAGGAGTCAAGCAAGTCAGATATATCTGGAATATCCCAGCCATTCTCCGGTGCTCTCTCAGCACTCTGTTCTCCTTCAGTCTCTGTGACTTCATTCTTCACATTAGTCTCCTGACTTGTGTTTGAAGCCTCTGTAAGGTTTTCCTCGTGTTGTCTGTTCTCTTTCATGGGCTCGCTCACTGGAGTATTCAGTTTCCCCTCATTTAACATCACCGAGTGAGAAAGGCCAGGTGTAGCTCCAGCTCCCTCCATGGTAGGAACGCCAACTGCTACGAGGATAGTGTCCATCTGACGCATGTAATCCAAGTGACCTTTGACCTGGGAAAGATAAAATGAATATTTAAAGAAAGGTTAGATTTGGTACCTTTTAGTCTATTTTATACAATTACAATCCCCTCTGAAAGTATTGGAATGGCGAGACCATTTCCTGACCATTACATATACAGTAGATGTATTAAACAACTTAACAGACCACCCAAAGATGAGCAAAAGTATTGGAACAGATAGTCTTACTGTACCTGAAAGTAAATAACACTTAATATTTGATTGCATATCCCTTGGTTGCAATGACTGCATTAAGCTGGTGACCCACTGACATCATCAAACTGTTGCATTGTTCTTCTTGGGGCAGTGGTAGCTCAGTAATTAAGACACCAGACTATTGATTGGAAGCTTGAGAGTTTAAATCCCAGCACCACCAAGCTACCACTGCTGTGCCCTTGAGCAAGGCTCTCAACTGCTCAGTTGTTTAAATAAGATACATGAAAGTCACTCTGTATAAGGGCATCTGCCAAATGCCATAAAATTAAAATAATTAAAAAAGAGTAAGTATTTTGTGATGCTTTTCCAGGCTTGTACCACAGCTTCATTCGGTTGTTTGTTTTGGGGGGTTTCTTCAATCAGTCTCCTCTTCTGGGGATGAAAAACATGCTCAATTGTGTTAAGGTCTGGTGACTGAATTGGCCACTCTAAAACCTTCCACTTTTTTCCCCAGATGAAGTCCTTTCTTGTGCTGGCAGTGTGTTTTGGCTCATTGTCTTGCTGCATGAAGAGAATCCTCACAATTAGATTGGATGCATTTCTTTGTAAATTGGCAGACAGAATGTTTCTGTAGACTTCTGAATTCATTCTGCTGCCACCATCATTACATCATCAGTAAAGATTAGTAGGCCCGTTCCAGAAACAGCCATGCAAACCCATGCCATGTACAGTGGGTTATGATACATTCACCTCTGCCCTGTGGAGGAGGCTATTGTTGAGGTCACTAACTGTTGTTTTGGGTTTTTCTTCACAGCTCTCTCAATGTTTTTGTCATCAACTGCTATTGCTTTCCTTGGCTTATCTGTTCGGTGTCTGGTTGTTAGTATACCAGTGGTTTCTTTCTTTGTCAGGTCATTCTGAATTGGTGTATTGGCAATGCCCAATGTTTGTGCAATGGCTTTCATTGATTTTTCCCTCTTTTCTGAGCATCAAAATGGTTAGCTTTTCTTCCACTCCTTTTGTCTTAATGTTGTTTTATCCTTTTTTACAACAAATGCAGTATTCGTAGATGAAATCCAAGGCTCAAACCAGTATATATTCAGAGCCATCAACAGTTTAAACAATCAATCAATCTTACAAGGCACACCTAGCCAACAAGAATCTGTCAGTCACATGTTCCAATATTTTTGATCACTTGAAAAATGTCTTCAGTGTACAGCAAAAACTGAAAAACTCTTCCAATATGTTCAGAGAGGACTGTAAATTCATTACCATTGTACTATATGGACAATCATTTATAAAGTAAATAATATCCCTGGATTCATTTCTGTTTAATGACAGTGAGCTGTATAATATCAGGCAGCCTGGGAAAGCCCACTGAATGTTGCTGCAGCTGAATTGGTTTAAAAAAAAAAAAAAAAAAAAAAAAAATCAGTTTTGAGTTTTCTTCCTATAGCAAAATTTGGCATCTCAACTCTAAGAAAGCTTTCTTAACTTGTCTGGGGTTTCTGTAAAGATTGTGTTAATTAGTCAGTGTAACAAAACACTGCTGAAAAAACGTCTATAATCTGTGAATAAAGGCAGGTAAAATGGCACTGTCTTCATAGACACATTAATAATATTTTTATTTATTACATGTTAAAATAAATGCAAATGAAATAAATAAATTGTCAATCAGTATGTTGTTGTTTTTCAGGGGAATGGGAGGAGAATCTTTAAATGCAATTTTTTCACTCCTATGAACCCGACTGCTGGCTGTAAATCAAATCACAGGTTTATATTAACACACTCATATTAATACATTATCGTTTCTATAGTAACAACTCATTCAAAGGGACACATATGGTGTCTCGTGTGTCCGTGCATTGTAAGAATCAGCAAGATTTTGCACTTTCTAGTTTCTAGGTAACATGACAAGCTGCATTTTCTTCATCATATTAACTTCACGGGAAGAAAAAGCGAAAGAGGCTGGTGAAGGAACGTCTGACTATAGCTGCTATAACATAAACGATAACGGGAACATGTTTCAACGTATAAATATAACTATAAAGAGTTAAGAGTGTGATGGGTAATTATTTAATAAAGTAATCGTTGACAGATTGCTGTGTTATAAGAGGAAGAAAACATTATGTGATGTGTAGTAATTGGAAAATAATAAATTCTGAGTCATCACAACACATTTAAATAATAATGGGTAATTATATACCCACAACAGCATGCCCTGTTATGTTGTATTCCCTACATAACTTTACTTGTGTTTGAGAGATGTACAAAAGAGAAACATAATTCAGTTCAGAAGAAAATATTAATAGATGTCACCACGTGAAGTGTTTTCCCTGACCACCGCACGTGGACTTCACCATGCTGCACTATATTCTATCTGTAGTGTTTTAAAAGTGACCTGCAATATTTTGACCAACTATTTGACCTTCGCTCACAGCACAGAATAAAAAAAAATGCTGTGATTTATCATAGGGCTGATTTGCAGTTTGCAGCCTTTTTTCAATAATAATATTCGATAGTGCAATAAACAATCGGGAGTGCAACTCCTATGTACAAAAAACTTCACCAATAATACTAATGCCTGTAGGTTTCAGACTTTTATATAAAGTTCTCTGCGGTGTTCCTGATGCTGCGTTCCGTTAATGCTGCAGCAATTGGCATCGAGCTACTGATTACTACTCTGTAGCTGACTGACCTAAGCTGCATCTTTTAATCAATGTCCAATGAATGGATTTCGTTATCGCATAATCCTTTATTTATTTTCAGTCACAGGGTCCCTGGTTTCATGCTCTAATCAATAAAACAGGCAGGGTGACCTCTCAATACACCCTACTAGAACGCGGGTTAAACAGAGTAATATATGCTCACTCTGTTGTTTTGTGTAACCTAATGAATTTTATGAATGTAATTATTTGTGCCTGGTTATATTTTGTGCCTGGATTTTCAAAGCCAGGGTTAGAATACCTATGTAAATTTACTACAGTTCCCAAAACACCTGTAAAAGATTTATTACAGCTGTGCACATTCTGATCCCATGATTAAACTGGGGACACACTAATCCCATAACATTCTAAGAATAGATGCTGAAAGTGTTTATACAGCGCCAACCCATGTTCATTAGAATATTTATAAGGAAGAATGTGCTTCTACGTCCTCCTGTGAACCTTTTGATTGTATATAGGCCGTTTACTCACCACAGAAGACAAATCCACGTTAAATATGCGGCGATTATTTGAGCTGATTGGCTGTAGCCCTGCCACAGACAGCTGAACAGACGAACTTCTATACACATATCCAAGAAGCCAATCTCCCCTAAAAGGAAAAAAACCCAAATTCCAACGTATTCTTGAATTACTCATCATAAATGCAACATGTCTTTTTCTAACCTGCAATAACCATTGACAATCTTCCCAGCAACAACCTTCGAGAGTCGCTCCCACGTTTTCTCTGATCCGTCGACAGGGGCTCCGAGCAGAACGACATCTTCTATGACACCTTCACTACCTGGCCAGCAATGAGACATGACATGTCTTTCAAGGTGCAGGAGGAGATAAGGCTCACAAGTGCAGCCACACACAGCAAATTGATATTCTGACCTTTCCATCATACATGAGAGACAAAAAAAAAAGAAAAAAAAAGTACCTTGATCATTGGCAAGTTCTTCTAAACAGAAATAGATCACTCTAGCTCCAAGGCTAAAACCAATCAGACTGACAGGTCGCTTTCCCTTTGTTCACACAGAGATAACAGAAAAGAGAGCACTGAGGATACCATCCTAATTAGAGCTTCTGAAAAAAATTCTAATCTAACACCTCACGAACCTGTTGCCTGCTCCGGAGAACTTGGGCCAGATGCTTTCCCACCTCTGCTGAGCGACTCAGACATACTCCCCATGGGTTATCAATCACGCTCGCCACCGCCAGCAGAGACGCGGGCCAGGTGAGTGCAGTAACGATACCTGTGTGGGAGGAAGACCAGGAATGCTCACGCAATAAAGCATTACTTCTAACTCGAATTAAAGACAAATCTTTACACTTAGAACCACACCAGATTTGGCATTTTCTATTAAATAGGGTTCTGAAAATTTCATGCCTGTTTATTCTCAAAAGTGAAAAAGGAGAAAACTTCATTTAAAGTTTCCATTGCATCTACAGCACAGGAGCATTGTGGACAGCCGGTGTCTGATTATAAACTGAACTCGTTAGACTTATGTACATAACAATCCAACAATGTGATTAAAGTATGGCATCACTGTGTGAGGGTGCCCTATTTTGACCAAACTGGAGGTTACTGGCAGCTAATGCATCATTTAATAAGGTTTTATATTTGATTAAAAGTATAGACTGAATTCGGGTAGAAGAGGTCACATTCGTAAAGTTAGGTTTATTTATTAAAATGTTTGTCTGTAATGGATAAAAATCAGGAGATATTTAACTGTGTGCATTTAAACCCACTGTGTCTATCATACATAAATAAAATGTACTAGAATTACCCACAGTCAGTATGTAAAGCAGTTACTGAGTTAAATGTATTCAAATAATGTCAGAATTGCACAAAACTCAATAATAACTCAACAGCTCACCTGAGAGCACTGTGTATTTGAGGGCCTCCTGGGCCACAATGCTGACCACCCCATCCCACAGTGTGTCCAAGACAGAGCCCAGATCCAGCAGGTAGCGGGACTCCCACTTCAGACAGTACTGCTCTCCACAGGCACCCAGACTGCGCCATGGCGCCTGAAAGGAACCTGCAATAGATAGACAAAAAAGAAAGATGGGTCAAGCCATGACAAAATGTCTTTTCAAGTCATTTCTTCACATTCCCTGTGCATCTTTCACAGAAGTCCAAAAAAACAAAAATGAAAGGATGGCCTAGAAACGTCTCATGGAAATAAGTTTCAATATAATGTCTCTAAGGCCCTATTTACACTTGGTTTTTAAACTAGTCTTGGGTAATCAAGTCACAAGTAGACAGCCATGACACGTCGCCGTTTATACCCGTGTATATTATGCGTCTTCAAGGTGTCCAGCTGTGCTCCATGCACAGTTATTTAAAAAACGCTAAATAAATATGCAACATGCCTTCATTATTTTCTTGCCCTGCAACCACGTAATCAGTGCTTTTTCAGGAATGGCACGCTGTCACCAAAACAACCACTATGTTCTGCATTAATGACGTATATATTCCTGTTACATCATTGTCAGGGACGGATCAGGACGCATTAGCTTTTACACTACAAAAGATACGTGGTCGAATGCATCCCAGACCAATTCAGCAAGAGGTTAGAAAGTGTCTTTGAGTGGTTTAAGTGAATATCCCTGTGGTCGTTTACACTTGTATTTATCGCTGTCCACTTGTAATCAGGTCGCCCAAGACGCATTTTAATAGCAAGTGTTAACAGGGTCTAAGTAACTCATTGGAAGTCTGTTACAATGTTGAAATTGGTTAATAAAGCTGGAGTGAGTACTGACTGTATTTGCCACTGCACAGCCACCCAGTTACAGCCACAGTCACATGAAGGTGCTTCCCTGAGTTCAAAGGTAGGAACTCAAATTCCTCGATAGCACCCACTCGTTTGTTCATCTTGTAGCCTAGCAATGAAAAAGCAAACAAAAAAGTACATCACAATATTAAAAATGTCAAATTTCAAAAGTGCAAAATCAAAGAAAAACTCAAGAACAAAAAACATTCTAAACTTGTGATTAGATGGACTGAGCTCAAACGTCAGGCTTGCCAGCGAGACGGACCCTTTAACAAGGTTTTTAACCTTCAATGCTTGCATTCTCTCCTATTTCAAAAAAATAGTTCAAAGTAATGAAATGAAAGACAATTTACATCAGCTCACCAGTTAATCCAGCTCCTGCAGCGCCAAACAGGGAGGCCATGATGGCAATACCAGTGGCTGATCCTAGAACAGCGGCTCCTCCTGCACCCAACACTGCACCTGCTCCCGCAGCCACTAAAGGTGCAGCCAGACCCCCCGTCACACCTAACAAAGCACATATTTATTCCTGTAAAGAATCACCCACCTGGAAGACACTACAGGAATGGATGATGCTTGCAATATTGCTGACTGGCCATTAGTGACACACACACACTACTTGGCCAAAAGTTTGTGGACACGTCTTGCGTTAAATATCTTCTCTTTTTCTAACTCAAATGTACGACAAATTCTGAACTGCACTAGATTTGTGTTCTAATAATTACAGTTGTTTTATTAGGGGATATTATTGGTTATTGCAGTTCTGCAGGAGTTATTTAATGTAGTCATTAAATCAGATTAATTTGATGAGTGTGAATAAAGTAGCTAATGATTTGTTTATAGTTCAGTTGCAAGCTGGTAGTGAAGTAAGTAGTTAAGCAGCGCTGATAAAAAAAAAAAAAATAATAAATTCAGCAATATTTCCCTTCACATGGTGAAATTTTCTCCTACATATGGTTCTGAAAATGGCATTCTTGCTTATTTCCATAAGCAGGGGCTCAGCTATGTAACGGGATGTTCGACAAGCACATGTATGAGTGATGGACGGGTGTCCACAAACTTTCGGCCATATAATTTTTGCAACATTATTGCTTGCATTCAAAGAAATAAGCAAGTGCTTAAACACACCCAGTACTGTACCCCCGCCGACAGTGGCAAGACCTATCAGCAAGTAACGCCGCAGTGCACGCCCTCTTTCTTTCTTCCGTCTTCTTGATGACTCTTCTCTATGCACAAGTTCACAGCAGAGAACATCAACAGACAAGATGCTCAACTGAAACGAAATTGCTACATATTGTGATATGCTTGGAAATAGAACAGGCATGACGTAACATGGTTAAAGACTGCATTCATTTAAAATATTGTGTGTGCTTGTTAGATTTCACGAATGACATGATTCATCAGAACACCTACAGAGACTTTCTGAAATAGAACAGAGTAAAGACACCGTTTTATAAAGTGGACAGAGTGATACAAATTTAAAAAGAAACAGCGAACAGCTTTGGAAGGGAATCCTTAACTCCTTAGAATTGCCCAAACTGAAAAGTGTACAATAATAATACAGGGTCATGAGCAAAGCAGATGAAAACCAAACCTTGTACTTACTCAGAATAAATCCAGATCGAAAGCAACAGGACACAAAAATAAAACAGTCATTTACTTGTTATTCAGTAAGTCTGCTCACAGACTCTAACTGCTCGTTGATCTGAGAGATTCATTAGACAGACATGGTTACTTGGTGTATGACAATCCACTGAACCATTTTGACTTTGTTTACAGACAAGCAGGAGTTTGAGATGAGCTCATAAATATTTTCATATGGGTCTAGTGCATCTTAAAGGAAATAAAATGTAAGCAATAATTGATATATAACTTATATGATTTTGCACTGGAGCTTCAAGACTAAAATAGATAATAAATAAGGAATGTCTGTCACCCAAAATCTGTATTAGGGAAAAACTTTGATGATCATTTGCATTGAAGAAAACTGTAAGGCTGAACTATTCCCACAAGACAATATCCTTCAAGCACATTTTGCAAGATAAAAACTCTACTCAGCAGTAACGTAATGCTGCTCAATATTTTAACTAATAGCATAAAATATAAACATCAGCAGGTTTATCTCTTACTCGCTCTCCTCCTCTCCCTGTCTCAACCGTTCTCCGAGTGTCTCCTCAAAATCTTCGAGCTGCCGAGGACAGACACGCAGTAGGCAGCTGACATGTCGGATCAGGACGCGAGCCCTGGCATCATACGCACCTGGAACAGGAGAGCACGGTCGTGAGCAAAAAACTGTTTTTCACAACAGGACTCTTAAGAGGTAGTCAGAAAGATGAAAAGGACCCTCACCATCTTTGACTGAGAAGGAAACAAGATCCTGACGGAGAATGAAACAGAGCAGAGCATGTGGTTATAATGCCAGCGGTGTTGTGATTACACAACACTACTGTGGGCTGATAAACTGTGTGCATTTACACACCTGTGTAATAGGCAACGCTCCAGTGCCGAGTAGTGGCTCTGCCTGAAGAATGGTCACGAAGGTGTCACTGCCTTCGCACCCAAGTCCAGCCAGGAAGGCCTGCATCACTGGCATGACAGACTCGTCAAGACCCAGCCACTGCACTAAGCCTTCCAGATACCGCTCCCGAAATGACCTGTCGAGAAGAAATCATTCATGGTGTACAAAGATGTTCTTTAAACATCTAAGAAATAATGAACAATTTAAAATAATATCACATTTAACTCATGTTTGATCTGCTACCTTTGCTCTGATCCTGGGAAAAGGTGGCCGAGAGACACACCACACAATGCGGCACAGGCAAATCGGCCTGGTTCACTGAGCTGCCTACCGATCGCCGCTTCAGCTGTTGACTGAACTTTGCCATTTCGTTTGGATTCTTTTCCTCCTGGGTCTGTTAAGAGAAAAGAAGACTATAACTATAACTAAGAAAGTAGTGTATGGGAGCATACGTGCAAGTAATGAAACAACTAACTAGAACATGTGACTTATTTTTCTAGGAATTACATACAATAAAGCAATTTGTGCTTAGGAAAACAAAATTATACAGTAAGAGCACCCTTGATTAAAAGTTTTTATTTATATACAAGAAAAAGTGATTTTGTGGTCTTCAGGACAGAGGACGTCACTGTGCTTTTTGTGGTTGCTCATGTCTTTGCCTTGACATTAAGAAAAATTAAGGAAACGACTCTTTATAGCTGCTATAATGTGAATCATAGCAGGAACTAACTTGCTCTGTGGACGGTCCGTAAGATTAAATGTCAAAAGTATGACATCTCCTTATTTTACAAGTCATTTGCTGGGGTATAAAGGGACTCAAAACATGCCGTTACAGGAAAATAATTAGTTTTGAACTGGGCATCAAACGACATCTTTTACTCTTCACATGTTTAGTAGTGTACAAACTGCTAACAATATCTACATTATTCAGAAACCTAGCTTCTGTTCAACACTCAATTTCTATTCATGACTCAAAATGTTCTTTTAATAAATGCCCTTTACATTTTCTTTGCATTTGTTGCTTAATTGACACTGGTTGCTTTGTGTGTTTTTTTATAAGCTTTAATGCTTGTGATGATCATCTCCTTTTTGTGTAAAACCCCAAATGCACAACAAGCATTCAAAACCAAGTATCTCGTAATATTAATAGAATAATCTTGCTATGTTCTGTTTAGTTTTGCACAACACTCTGCTTTAATATTTCATATATGTTATTATTATAGATATACATTATTATTGGTTAATTTATTTAAGAGATATGACAACCAGACTGAAAAGTGTGACCTCAACTGAGTTGCCTGTTATTTACTATCAGGCCTGTTTTTCTGTCCTCTGTCCAAGCTCTCAGTGATAACAGCATGTACCTCGTTTGACATGTAAACAGTCATATTATTATACTTAACGACATAAAAATCTGCAGAATAAAAAGCAGTTCTTAGTCATGACAGATTTTAGTGCAAATGCAGTAATGTATACTTTCTGTTACAGGACTTAACCCCATATTGCTTCACCAGGCTAATGCTGGTTAGCTAAACAAGTTGCCTGGAGGAAGTTTTCACTCTGCTAGCAAAGCTAACATGTGTCCCGTTTAACTTACCTAAAGCTAAACCCAAACTTTCTCCATCTGGAGAGTCCATGCTCCCAAAGGCTGGCCCTTTAGTCCCCGAGTTTCACTACATAACATCCATGTCCATGTCCATCCATGTACTTAGCAATCAAATCAAAGTTCAGTTTTTTCAACACGTAACGTCGTTTCCTCCCCCATGATTCATATACGTGTCCAATCCAAACCCTGTCAGCTACACTGATTTAACCCACTTTAAGGTTTACAGATCAATAAACTTTAAATTTGTTTACAAAAATGAGAATACAATGGTCCATGTCAAAGGTAATGGTTAACACATATGTAATAGACAATGCGGAAATGTACTTAAAAAAAACAACACAAATATAAGTGTAATACCGGTGTTAGGCAGGAGGGGGCAGCACTGACTCAAATATTTTATTTAGGGTACTGGCTTTAAATTAGTCAAAAGCTTTTTTGTTTCCTCAAAGCAGGTTCAAGGTTATTATGAATGATTTATGTGTAACTTACAAAAAAGATCAAAGAAAACCAGTGCAAAGCATTTAGGTTCAGCTGTAACAGACATGAACAAATGACCATTGTAGGCTAGTCAGGAAAAAAACTCTCAAAAGAAACAAATTCTTTGAAGTCGTGTAGATAGGACATAATATCTGTAACTGCCAACCATGTCTGAATAAGATAATATTAACAAGCTGAAAGATGGGTACTGGAGCTGTCAAGCAGCAAAATGTATAAAAAGTTCATTTAATCTTTTCTAATTTAAAAGTTGCATTGTAATTTGACCTGAAAACAAGCCACATCCTATAGTTAAACTGATTTGTTCTGATTTGTCACACCTAACCATAGGGTTTTTCATTTGTTTTTCATTGCTCGTTATCTTCTGTAAGATATGTCAAAATCAATGTTACCTTAAAGTCAGAAAAAACAAACACACTTCAAATTCAGGATTTGAATGCATTGGTGCGACAGATTCTTTAATATCTTGCATGGAGCTTTAATCAGAGAGCATTGAGCAACTGTTTCATCTGGCCCATATACCATTAAGGAATTGATAGTGAATACTTTATGGCCGCCAGAACACATCCACAATTAAAAATCCATTTCTGAGGGCAGAACATTTTGAAATACTGCACAGGTATTAAATATGGTTTGCTGCATTTAGGACATTTGGGCCCAGAATCCAAATGTTGTGGCAACATTAAATGCGCCAGCTTACACTTGGGTCCCTTTTGGCCCACAATACACTTGTTATTGCCTTAGGCACTATGCGCAATAACCGGATTGGCAAAGCATGTTTATCCTCTTAGACCCAAATTTGGTCTTGTAGATCAGGGGACTTACTTTTATAAATGTGAACATGAATTTAACCACAAACCACAAAGTGAAAGAAACAAAAAAGGCTGTTCAGACAGATGACTCATCACATACAGTATTTGGACGAAAGCGTAACCATGTAAGCACATTACATCAAGTGGGCGGATAACACAGGCTCTCTCTCTCTCTGTGTCTGTCTGTCATTCTCTCTCTCGCTCTCTCTCTCTCTCTCTCTCTCTCTCTCTCACACATCCCATCTTCATTTATCCCATTCCTGCCTGGTACTATACATCCACAATGATATATCTGCATCTGTGTGAAGGAATGTACAGTGTGTAGGAGAACTTCACCTGAGGTTAAAAAAACAAGCCAGGCCAATACAGTTGCTGAAACCAAGTCTGAAATCATTTTCCATATTTTGTCCTGCTGTGATTTTTTTTTTTTTGAGAGGTGGAATTTTTGGATGCTGTATTAATCTTCAGCTGAATGAAAATTCTTCCTTTGCATTTAACCCATCCAAACAATGAACACACACACAAAAGTGAGAAGTGAGCACACATACCTGGAGCAGTGGATAGCCATATGCTGCAGAGCCCACGGAGCAGTTTGGGGTTATGTACCTTGCTCAAGGGAACCTCAGCTGTGGATGAAGTGAATCCAGTGAATTGAATTGAATGGACGACCTTCCTGTCCCAAACCCACAAGAAGTTGTAACGTCTCCTAAAATCAATGAATATTATAGTAAAATAGGGTTCCCTTAACTAACATTATTTACTGCTTTAATAAACTGAAAGTGATGTTAACCTAGCAACAAAATAAGTTCCCACATGTGCTGATTGACATTTGGTTCAGTGTTATGAAATACACCCCTACTGAATGATGTTTATTCAGTCCATAACTGAAAACAATTAAACATAAATTAAATCCATATAAATTATGGAAATTAACTAACAGCATATTCATAAATGTTGATAACTTACTGAAATCTGGTTTAAATATTAGATTGTACATATTGCCGTTCAGTTCTGAATTTTGCAGTTAACAATTGCACACATGATCATTAAGGAGTGTGGTCATTGGCTTAATTTAATTTAATCTAATTTAAATTAATCTTAATAAAAGACTTATAATGTATGAATGCTGACCTATATGGTTTATCCTTGTAAACTAACATATAATATCATCAATGTCATAATGTAAGGCACTGCCATTATATTATTATTATTATTATTATTATTATTATTATTATTGTCAATGTTTGTTATGAATTATTCCATCAGTTCTTTTGCTATGTAGCTCACCTTTTTGTACATGCTGTTACAGGAATGTTAAGACAGTTCACCATCATCTCTTGTCATAATATTCACTGATGGGCTGTGAACTGCATGACCCTGTAAATGGCTTCCTACATTACTCATTGTACTAAAAATTTTTATTTGGGAGGATTTTTATGTTCACACCCACCTACATCTGGAACATGATAAAGGATTTATTGTACAATGTTCCTTATTTTCAGTTGACTTCAGTCATTGCAAGTGACAAAATATCAAGAAAGGTTCAAGTTTGCGGCGGCACGGTGGTGCAGTGGTTAGCA
>JAQMYM010000019.1:4069207-4098743 GCA_030014255.1 Parauchenoglanis ngamensis
CCACACAGAAAGGCACCCTGGGTGACCCCGGGATCGAACCCAGGACCTTCTTGCTGTGAGGCGACAGTGCTAACCACCACACCACCATGGCACCCTAGCCTATTGTTATTGAGGCTTATTATGCATATATTTATAAATAAACAACTTTTATTCTAGATTTACCTCAGAGGGAACCATCTGAGTATTGAACTACTTAACAGGATTATTCCTGGCCCAGCATGTTGTATCTTAGTCTTAATCAATAATGATATGTGAGCCTTTTGTTCTGTGTCAGCAGAGCTAGTAGCGTACTATTAGCCGCTAAGGCCTGACATGCTAGCAATGCTAATGCAATAAGGCTGAGGAGCCTGAGGTAATTATTGTTACTATTTTCCAACTGTAAATGGAGTTTGGGTGCTAGACACGGCCTTCCATCTCGTAACAATTATGAATGAATGTAATTTGTAAAAAACATAGACAGGAGTAATTTGAATTAGCATGTTAGCCTGTTGTCTAATTGTAATGGTAGCTAGGAGAGGTGAATTCTATGACTCTGTAGTGTACTGTGGTGATTACAGGCATCTCACAGACATTTAAATGTTTAGGAAAAGCAGTAAAAAGAGCGAGAATTTGTAATGTAAAAATGATTTTCCAGGTTTATTACAAAAATGAAACATTTGACACAAGAAAACAGACACATTGCTAGTTGTTTAGTAAAAAAAAAAAAATGTTAGGTTTAATGGTTAAGGTGAAGGCAGCTCTTGGAGTTGCAATGCTACAGGATCTAACAGCCATGCATTATTCACCTTGTGCAAGAAATGTACTGATGATGGAGAAACAGAGCAGACAGAGAGAGAGGATGATGGAGATGAAAACAGAAGCATTTACAGGTCCATACTTTAGGAAGATGAGCATTTTTGAGTATGAGTTATTATTATTATTATTAGCTACAGTTCTTTCTTTCTAACACATTCTGTACCAGCTTTATCAGTACAAAAACAGCTATTTTGGATTAGAAAATTAGCTGTGGTTCTGTATTCCTTTGCTGTGGGTCACCTTGGCATTTTCAAACAGACACTGAGCCAGGATGGCGTGGCCTTTGCTTTCATGACGTCAGTGGAAGAGTGTATAATGGGATTTTCAGGCACCTTTTTATAAAGATATTGAATCTGTGCCCATGAAATATATTTGGACTATATGGAGATTTTGAAATTTTGATATAAAAAAAAAAAATAAGACTTACGTATAACATATTACATGGCTGAGTACATGGAAAATGGTGACGGAAAGATTTTTCTAATAACTGAGATCTAGTCTCTCCATGAGAGTCGTGTTTTGGCTGCTGACTTGATCAGTTTCTTTAAGCATTCATCAAATCATTCAGTAAGTGCTTTTCCCTGGTCAGAGTGATGATGGGTGTGAAGTTTATTCCTGGAACAGTGGTCATGATAACTTGTGGTAATGTATGCTGGATGGGATGCCAGTCTATCACAAGGCACCGTGCACATAAACATTCACACTTAGGGGCAATCTAGAGTAGCCAGTTTACCTACTGGCATGTTTTTGGGAGGTGGGAGGAAACCAGAGACTGTAGAGGAACCCCATACAGAGAATGGTGGTACTCTACACAGACCTGAGCTCATTTTCAGGGACCCTGGAGCTGTGATGTGGTAACTGTACCTGCTGTGCCACTGTGCTGCCAATTTTTATTTATGTTGGTGGATAATTGGATGCATCCAGTAAATCCTTCTGTAAAGCTGTAAAAAGATCTAACCAATAATACTATGAAGAAAACTCTGATTTGATCATTTTCCATTTAAGATTTTACCAACCAAAGGTTAACAAGGAAAGGAAACTATTACTACAGTACTTCACAGATGAACTACAACACATAAGTTAAAATAAAAATTAGAAATTGAGAAATTGTAGTTCCAAGAATTCCTTTTCTGTGAATATTCTCTGAAGTTACAGAATATTTCCCTCCATAGCTCATGCTGTCTTTGACTTAAAACCTGCAAAACGACAAAGGCTTGCTAGTTCAAACCCAGCACTCATTCATAAGAATGTAATGATGTTCATGGTAACCTTCCTTCTTTTCCTATTAAGAGACTAAAATAACAATGTTGTTACAAACAAACTTGAAGAATCACAGTACATTATACTAGCTCTTGTTTTAGGCATGGGTATGGAGGAGTCAGAGCTTTATCCACCTTTCCTTTCTTAAGAATGACACTTCTGTCTTCCTACCGTAAAGGAGGTCAGTAATATAAGCAGTCATGCTGTGACAACACCGAGACTCTAGTTCCTGTCAGCTTACTACATCTAAAAAATGACCCAGCCTCTTTTAGCCATTTCCTGTGTGGTTTTATTGTGACCGTTAACACTGACCTCGTCACCTCATGCAACACCTCATGACTAGGTGACGCTGTGATGTGATGAGTTCAGACGTGAGAATAATCCATAGAGACGAATCCAACCCAGTTGGCCATATGGCTCATGCATCTGTCATCCGCAGTGCTGCAGTAGAAATGTGGCCCTCTCTGGCCACCATACTGTGTCTCAGCGTGGGATGCTGCAGAGGCTGCGTGAAGCCAAAAGCATCCTGTACCTGTGCGTAATGTGCAACCACCATAAAATCAGATACAAAATGTCTTCTATTTACTTGTTTATACTTGTCTTTTTATTAATATGTGCTGTTTTGACTAGTTTATACTCGTCTGAATATATTATGTGGAGTTTTGCCTAGTTTGGACTCTTCTGTTTATATAATGTGTGTTGACTAGTTTATACTTATCTGTTTAGAATAGTAAGGTTTACATCCTGTCCTGTGTTTTGCACTGGAGGTTTTTTTTAGGCGTTGTGTTTGGACAGCTTTTTTTCTGTCTGAATTTCGCACACATGATGCCACTGTTGCTTTCTGTGTAAAACATTATGTCCCTGTTACAGCACTGCCTCTAGAGAGAGGCAGGTAGAACATGAAGAACTAGCCATACCTACTCACTCTCTGTCTCTCACACACAAGTTTTCTCTGTACCACTCATACAAACACCAACCAATCAGGAAGCACATACCCATTTGTATGTCTCCTCAGCACAACACATCAGAAGTACAGGGACGCTTTGAGTGTGTGAGTATATATGTGTATAATGAGTGTATCTGAATGCGTGTAGAACTTTTATGCTTTGCATAGGCACATTTACAATATGGCCTTTTCCATTTTTTGGTTTTGGTTTACTTTGTTGTTTTTTCTACCCCATTTTCTCCAATATGTCTTCAAACAATCTTGTTATGTCGATCCTGCTATCTCATACAGTGTCATCAGTCAGTGCCAGGGGGATTATGGGAAGCACGTGCCATTCCCCGACCTGCTTCTTATTCATGACCTGGTTCCCTAGAGAGAACAAGCTACGACGCACACCCTCAATCACACACTACCCCCTCTTCACACATACACATCCATTCACCCTTATCCCTCAGACCCTACCCCCTCATCACACACACTCACTCATGCCCTCATACCCTGCCCATTCTTTGTCTTCATAAATGTACACACCCCATCTCATTTCTACACCAAACCATCTGAGAGACCATCTGCCTTCAGACCCCTAATCCTTTACAGAATTCCCCCCTCTGGTGTGAGTACGTGATTAAGGGGGAAGGGGTAGAAACCCAGCATGACACCACTGAACGAGGGGGGAGATTTATGTTCTCTGTTCCACATTGTGTAGTTTTTAAACATCAGTATTTCCCCTAAGTGAGGCCAAGTGAACAGACTTCTGTTGTGACTTTTATTTAGGACTGAGTACATGTTAGCTTCCATGGCTTTGTGTCAAAGATGAATCAAAATGGTGAACCAAACAAATGAGTCATTTTGCACTTTTAAAATAGTTTCACATATCTATAACACATTCATTGTAATGCTCTCAGTTGTGTTAATATGAAAACACACGTTAAACCGGAATTTCTATTACAGTTTCTGTTTTTCTGTGAGGTGCAGCTTCTCCAGACTGTAAGCTCATTATGCCGTGATGAGTCCGTATCGAGTGTATGAAAGGGCAACACTCTTTAAGAGCAGTACAGTATTAGCCTTAATGACCTTCGCAAAAACATATTAGGAACATGAAAATATCTTTAGGGAATTATGTAATATTGAAGCTGCCGTCTTGTTTCCTATTTCTAATTCACAGCACACGAGCAACATAAGCAGGTTTTGTTCTCCTGTAATAGATCAAAGTGGGGTGCAATTGTTATCAGGCAATCAGCCATTTTATTGTCAGGAATCAGTACACTGTCAGTGGCTTGTATTGTTCTGTATCAATCCATAAGGAATGACGAATAATACTGTTAGAACATTATTTAGAGCGATATGCAAGAGCAGCTCCACCTTTCCTGTATTTAAATTTTTTTTTTTTTTTTTTACAGTTTTACCCATGTAGTTTACTGATGTATAATATTTACCTATGTAAATATGTGACCTATTTACCTAAACAAATTTAACAGGCTGTTTTTGTTCCTGTAATCTGAAAGAGGAGATCAATACAAAATGTGAGTTGTCAGGACATTCATACACACATTTGTCAGTTTTGGTTAATCGGTCCAAAAGTTAAATTATGTCCATAAACATTTACCATGGCTTATAGATCCATAGCCCTGATTCAAGCCCTGCCAAAAAAGTGGAAATGTAGTCTTCTATTCCAAATCAGTGAGCTGCAACTTTCTCCAAATCTATATAGATTTGATGTAAAAATACATACGTTCAGAAATTATTCAGTTCATTCCTTTAAACAGCATTGTTTTTGGGGGTTTTTTTGTTTAGTTTTTATTAAGCACAACATTTTAGACATTAGTAATCTATATGCTTTGAGATGTGCACATTTTATAAAAAGGATCAGTGATAAAACACATAACATTAAAATTTTCCCTACATTATTTTAAACATCATCAGAATACATCTTAACATGGAATGAGTGTAACATCTTTAACATAGCATTCACTAAGCTGATTCCTCAGCCCTGGCTATTCTTTAAGGGCAAAAATTAAGACACACACAAACCGCACACTAAGCAAGAACAAATGACAACCAATAGTTTGTAGAAGAAAAAAAAATAAAACAATACAAAAAGTAAAAACAATTAAACTCAAATTTATAAAAAGTTGGCACACTTAAACAGAGCACTTGTATCAGAGTACATTTTTAACCCTTCAGTATTAGTATAAATTATTACAAAATGAATAAGCTATGCTTCAATAAGCTTAAAAAAACCCAGGGGAAATGATCGTCTCTCTCTCTCACTGTGCAACACATTGTAACAGCTGCAGAGGAATAAAACAGCCGCCCTTTATCAGATTTACTTACGGCCCCTATAAAATAAGTTAAAAAAAAAGGCTTGGAAAATCCTGAAGAATCCTGACATCATAGCAACACAATAAAAAAAAAAGAAAGGAAAAAAAAGGCATATCCATAGCATGAATAGTGTCTGTAGTGTCTTTAAAGCATTGGGTTAATATCAGTGTTAGTCTAAAAGTGTGAGTGTGAATTAAGTGCAAAATACAGTGTAGTGAAGCAGCTGACAGTTTTACTCCTGCTAGTGTCAGCATGTTTAGTGACTTTGACCATGTACAGTGCTCATACAGCGAGACAGTGGGTTTTTTTTTGTAAACCATGAGGGAGGAAAGAGTCGCATCCAAAGACGTGGGAAGTGTCGTCTCTCAGCACAGCATCCACCTCATCTGGGCCACAGGCAAAGCTGTAGCCGACACCCTCACTCACATGAACCCTTAGGATCTGTTCAGGTGAAAATGTCCATTTCAAATGTTTACTAAAAGTTAAAAAAAAATACAAAATGTACATTTTCTCAACATAAAACGTGTTCTTGGCTCAATTCCAGAAAGGCGGATTAAATTTTTTTTTTAAAAAGTAAAAAAAAAAACCCAACCTGAAACCATTTTATCTACTGTGCTGCCCAATATATTAAATGAACACTAATATTCCAGGAGATTATCAGTATTCATCTCTTTACATGATGGAAAGGAAATAATTCTTAAACATTATCCTATTTTGAACAACTTATAGATATTTGTCATTAGACCACAATAGGTTACTACTGCTTCAGTTCGCATTACTGAATTCTTATTGATTTATACTGTGAGTTTGTGAGCTTGGGAAACAGTCTCATCAGTAAAAATATATTTGTGCCTTTCTCTTTCAGGGGTGGACAAATTAGTACCTGGGGTTTCTGGGACAAACAGATTTCAGATTTTCATGTCCGGGCAATTTTTTTTTTTTAATTTGTAGCTGACTAGTGGATAAGTAGGTTCAACAACCTAAAAAGAAAGGGAAAAACCCATACACTCATTCATTTTCCTTAATCTGTACTGCAGCAGGAACCACATCATCAGACTGGGCAACCCACAGGAGATTTTATTTGTCCAGAGCGCTAGCCCCTGAATTTATGATTTGTCCACCCCTGTGTATATTAGTCTTGCTCAATTTTATCTATTATCAGATTTTTTTGGTAACAGATTCTTCCCAATTTATCTCACACTGATTACTTTCCATGCATTTTGTAATCTATTAAGTGTCTATTTTCATTAATATTGCTTGTTCTGAGGATAAGTGGGTTTAAAATAAGACATGTTGTATATTTAGAGTTGCATGGCCTGGATCAGTGGGCATCCATTGCTGATTGGTGATCATGAACCACAGTGGATTTCTATCTGTGTCACTCTGTCAGGAGGGGGATGTCGATCTCGATTCCTGAGTGGCGTGATCGTGCAGAGTAGCGATGTCCAGCATACCTCTGAGAAGGGGCAATGCTTACAGAGGGAGCATAGCTCTGTGAGGGGGCGTAACTCTGTGAAGGGGCATAGCTCTGTGAGGGGGCGTAACTCTGTGAAGGGGCATAGCTCTGTGAGGGGGCGTAACCGTAAGCCTGCGAGGCTCCTGCTTCGGACCCATATCCATCAGGCACTGACATCTGGGCCATGTATACCTGAGGCGGTACAGGCGGGCCTGGCATGGGCTGGGGGTACCCTGGGGCGTGCACGAAAGCCGGAGCATCTAGAACAGCAGGAGGGAAGCTCTGAGGAGCGTAGGTTATAGGCGGCGGCAGACCATTGGCCATTAGTGGCTGAGCAGAAACACTGCTGCTCATGGTGGGTGGCTCAGGCAGCGGCAACCAGAAGGGCGAGGGCAGCTTTTTGCACATGCAGTACCACATGAACATCAGCAGGGCGGCAAACTCGAGGCCACCGGCACTGCCGATAGCCACATACGCTGCAAACTCTGTGGAGAAAATGTCAGCGTAGCGCGAGTTCAACTCGCGTGTGTGGAACAGGAACCAGACGGCTGGAGGCATAGCGATGGCACCTCCTAGCAGGAGGAACATCCCGGCCACCAGGTGGCAGCCTGAGCTGTTCACAAGGCAGCAGCTGGATTTTATGTCGTCTGGGCTTTTGGAGCAGCATGCCGTCTTGCACATACCCATGAGACTGATCAGCAGAGCCAGGCCAGAGAAAAACAGACCTGTGGAAAGAAGAGTCCATACATCACTACAGAAAATACTAAACCATGCAGGATCCTGGTTTTGTAAATGTACAGCAACTTTTACAGGAGCAGGTTGTCATTTTAGAGTCTCTGCTGCAATTTAACTTCAAGTCTTTCCCTTACTACAGGTCTTGATAGAATTTTATTAATGTAGAAAACTAACTAAGTCAGGGAACATAAAACATGTTGCATTGCATTTCTAGCAATAAAATACTAACCTGTTGGTAAGCAAAACTGCAACAGCCTGAGATCCAGCTGGTCTACTTTGGAGTACCAGTCTGCGTCAAAGTAGTAACACCCGCTGGCTCCGTCTCGCCGGACACATTTGGTCCACAGTCCATCGTACACTGTAATATTCTTGGCGTTGAGGTTAAAGGTGAGCAGCCGCGTTGTCCTCCACTGAGGGATGACTGTAGCAACGGCTAATCCACCCACCGAGAGCAGGGCGACGATGAAGGCAAACGCATTCGTGGCGTGGATGTCGCGGCAAGACATGGTGGGGAAACACTAAACCTGCGAACAGGTAGACAAGCAGATATGAGGTGAAAATCAGAGTTCTGAGGACATTTTGGCTGAAGACATCGATATACTGAATATAACTCTGATGACTAATGACCATGTCCCTAATGACTAGTCATACTGCATAATAATGACCTCTGTATACATTACCAACAGTACTCATAGGAACCATTGTTTGTTCTTCTATTCAACCCCCAATTAAGGCTAATGCATGTGTATCACAGTGACTAAAACCAGACAATAGCCCCAAACAATACACATCTCCCATGGGCCGTGTTATCAGTGTCTGCCAGAAACACTCTTTACATGACGTCATTAGGGACTCTGTTCGAACAAAACAAAATGTCTTGAGAGAACTCTTATTTTTATTTTACGGTAAAGTCCATAAAACAAGGCGTGATTTCTCCATACCTTTCATCTGCAATAAAACCAAAGAATCTAAATATTTGGAATATTTATTCCTGTGATTAAAATCTTTACAATGTTTTTCAGCCAGACATTCAAGCGTAATTATCCTAAAAGCCTTAATAGGAAAATAATTGAGTTTATCTTTCAGCTAAAAACCAGGCGCGAAGTCGATATTCATCTCAGAAATGTCATCTGTTCCAATTGTAATGTCACTCCCATTAATTTTATTTTAAAAGTAATAATCCATGGGAAATACCACTTCCTTAAAGTCAAACATGGAAAACATAAATCTTGTTCAAAGTTTAAAACTTTGAATACTAAATTTGCTTAAATTTTTCTACCATTAATTACTGGGCAGAGCTAAACCTATGGAAACATTTTTTTATCTTAACATTTATGTTCCTAATTGTCTTTAACGTGCCTTTATTATTACTTGTACTAAATTTTCTGTCTGTTATGTATATAAAAGCAATAAAAATATATAAATTACCACAACATCATCATTGTACAGTATATACACATTTTTTAGGTATTTCTAGATATTTGGTAGTAAATATGTACAACACTGAACACTTCTCTAGGAGTTTAAAGCTAATTTATCTCTAGTTGAAGATCTGCACTAGTTAGCTAGAACCGTTACCTTGAGCTAGTTAGCTTGGCTTGACTTCAGTTAAGTTTATAACTACAATAATAATCTAACATTAGCTATTTTCACGTGAAATTTATGAAACTCTTCCACAGAGAAGATGTACAAGCTGTTTTTAGTCCTGTATTAGCCGTACATAAAGCCAAACCTCTTGGTTAATATTAACCAGCTGGTTGGTGGCTAACAAAAACATTGAAAGCTAAACAGCTAGCATAACTAGCTTAGTCAACCTGTTGCTCTTCTGCTCTTTTCAAGTCAGTTCAATGTTGTGTGTATGAACAAACAGCGAAAAGTAAACGATATCCTACCCGTGAACGTGGCTATTTCATTGAAATATTACTCATTTTTCCGCGTTTTGTCGTTAACGCTAAGCACAACGAAGGTTCCTCCAGGAAAGACTTCCTGAGTAGTGATGAGTCGAAGCCAAACGAGTCGGCTCAATGAGCCGGCTTCTTTACGTGAACGATGGGAGCCGACTCTCGTCTTTTTTCTTTCTTTTTCTTTGTTTAACCTTAATTAATTAATACATAATCTTAATGTCTATCTGGCCTAAACACAATCATACAATGTTTCACTGTTAAATCGGTTTGATACTTTTTTTGCACTTTGTAATTACTTTTGAATGTGATTTGATTGGAATGGTTTGTGTTTTGGCTAGTTTATTATTTATTTTATTATTTTATTTTATTTCATATGGACATCACAGTAGCATTAATACTGTTCACAAGGACCAGATGCACTGTGTATAGTGTTCACTATTTAATTAAGCCTTTATTACATCATGTATAATAGTGTTTGATGTTGCTATATTAATGTTTTTATTTAAAAAAAAAAAAGAAACTTAAAAAATAAAGGTATTCTAGAAATTATACGCTTTAATATAATTATGTTGAATAATTAAAATGACATACCTGCGCATAAACGACTCTCAGGTTGCTAAATTTGGCTGAATTCTAAAAGCCAAAAGTAGTACTAAATGAGGAGCCGTTTTGGGGCGGAGGAGCCGGCTCCTACTGTTGAGCTGAGCCAAATGATCCGGCTCACTAAAGAGAGCCGGAATTCTCATCACTATTCCTTAGGCGCGTGAACCCAGGCGGCTTCGTGTGACGTCACGTGCGCGTTCACGCTTTCAAACACCCGCACGTATAGCAGTAAACCCCTGTACTGTAATTTATCTTTAATTTTTTTAAACTATGTGGGTTTTTTCATTCATATTGTCAGTGTGTTATAATTTTATTTAAGATTTTTAGGTAGATGACTTATTTTATGTGTAAAATGGAAACTTGGTGTCAGGGTTCAATCAAAAGAAGCTTTTTTTTAAACGAATAATGACTTCTACCCACTCCCCCCCTCTCTGCACCTTGTACATGCAATGACTCTCATTATGCATACTTGGGCACATCTATAACGCTTCCGTCTCCTACAATTTCTCTCTGCAGGATCACGTCCAAGTGCACATGATCTATAAATCTCCGGGCTTTCAGCCTCCAGGGGATTACGTCCCACCCCGTGAGTTCACATCTTTCATGGCAATCAAATTAAGTAAAGAGCATTGCATAATACGCCATCTTTCACCTTATAAATGATATTGTTAATATTAATAAATCATAGTAAGTAATGTCATTTGATCGACTGGCAGTTAGCATTTATTTGCTAAATTAAAATGAGCTCCACTGGCATTTGGATAATATTGTTGTGTTTGAATAATGAATTCTGTCCTGAAGTTATTTTCATGAATTAAATGGTGAATTCATTTTTCCCCACATTGTCTTGGTGTTTTTGTAAGTTGATCTTGCAGAGTCGCCATTCCAAAGCCATCCACTGTTTACAGGAGCAGCGCACAAGAGAAAAAAGAGACAGGTAAGCTTTTTTTGTACAAAATATGACATTATCTTCTATGCAATGTCTGTGCATAATACAGACAGAGAGATGGATATATGGATGGATAAATATATAAGTATTAATTGCTATTCCTTTTCAATACATACACATGTTAAGTGAGGAACATCAGCAAACAAAATGAAGAGGTGATAAACCTAGCCAATAAATACTATTAAACAGATATTTGACACTATGTAAACATTAAGTATAGGACAACAGAACAATTGACCGCAAGACTATTTCATTAAGGGTCATGCCAACATGTCATGCACATTTTGGTCAGCTGATTGTCTTTACTGATTGTCTTTTATCACTATTGTGTGTTCAGGTGTTGCAAAGTTCCCACAGTGTCGAGGATGAGACTAAATATATCGAGCTGATGGTTATCAATGACCACTTGATGGTAAGATAACAGATTACATTCACACTAGTGATTTAGCAGATGTTCTTTTCCAGAGCATCTTAAAAAATGTGCAGGCGGCTGAAGGCAAAGAGATACAACGCATTAAGGAACTATTTAAGCGCATAGCTTCAACGACTAGAGACTAATGCTGCTTCTGTACCAGTGCCTGAATCTGTAAGAAACCTAATGTGTCAGAAATGTAATGTAGTCTAGTATGTACTCCCTTCTAAGAGTTGGGAGGTGGACGGAGGTAGAAAAAAAGTAAAGATGAGTGTCATCACTGTAGCAGTAATAGGAACAGTCTGATCATGTGTGTTCTGATCATCGTGCCTAGTGATTTAGTATACAGAGAAAAACAGGAGTGGACCAAGAACTAACCCTTGGGGAGCCTTTGTAGTGAATTAACATTCTGTTCTTCATTTCTTGCAGTACAAGAAGCATCGGCTTTCAGTTGGCCAGACGAACAACTACGCCAAGTCTGTAGTGAACATGGCAGATTTTGTAAGTATGAAGTTATGCTCTTATATTATGTGAGGAATAAAATTTCGGAGTGAACAGTTACAGGAAATGAAAAAGTGACTGGGTAGTGTTATGCCACTCGATGTACTGTTATCAGCTGGAAGATTATTTTTTATTAGTGACAACAGCATTTTTTTTTTTTATTAAAGAATGACACGTCATCATTTCGTATTACTGTTATTACTTATGGCAAGTATAAACATTCATGCACTCACCAGCCATCTTTTTTCAATATCTTGAAGGAAATAAAGCAAAAAATGTAGCGTCATGTTAAATAAATGTCTCTTTAGAGAAAACATTAATCATTCTCTTTAGAATAATGTCTAAATAATGTCTCTTTAGAGAAACTGCCTCAATAATTACACATTTATTTAAAATCGACTTACAAGAAGTGTCCGCCACACTTAAGTTGTTACTATAGAAACAATTACGTATTAATGTTGTGGTGTAAGGTTTTATAAACAGGGAAATTAAAAAATAAGTCTGTTTTCAATAAATATTCTAGTAATTTCCCTGACCAAATAACTGAACGTTTGCCCCGACACTGTTGTATGTCATTTAAAAATGTGCGTCTTTGAAGCTGTACATATATACCATGACTTATTGATACAGTTTATCATACCATGAATATATAATTCTCAGATGGCTGGCTATTTTTACTATGTATACACATCTTCTGTAACCTTCACCTGAGCTGAAAAAAAACATCAATCTTTATTCACACGGTCTTCATCAGCTCATATTTTCATGCAGCTGAAATAGGAACAGGCCTCATGGGTAACTCGATCTGCCTGAGTGTTTGCCCTTGAGAATTACACCTAGACTTCATATAAAAATGTCTCTCTCTATTTCTTTCACACACCCACACACATTCATCCCTAGTGAAAGACAGGTGGTATTTTCACAGTATGTCAACACCAGCACCAAAATGGCGGCTTGGACAGCAAACGGAAAATAAACCCAAGTGAATGGACTTCGGTATTTGTGGCTTAACTTTAGTCAGCAGGACTTTAGTCTTGGTCTGCCAGATAAATGTGCATGGGACGTTTACCTTTAGTAGGTGTTCTGCTACAATGCTCCACAGACCTGGGCCAGGGTAATTCATGATAAACTTTAATGGGCCTCTCTTATTTGGATCACAACTCCAGCTCAGATTTTCATAAAATATCATGTTTAATATTCTGATGTTAAATTCCAGTTTTTACTCAAACCCATTGCTACTTTCACTGATTAATCTGTCATACAGACACATTTTTGGACTATTCCAACATGCATGGAAGATTATTTCCAACAATACTTTATGTTTCATGGAGAATTTGTGTTTGAAATAAGTTTAGTCTAGCCTTAGTGTAGGCTTTTACTCCTTTATATTAATATATAAGTGAATATCTGACTCAATAATGGTTCAGAAAAATAAAAGCATTTTGTCAGAAGAAGGTTCTGAAATGGGGGATTAATAAACAGCTTCACTGTGATTTTAAACTTAGATAATGCTTTACCTGGATCTGGACACCTAGTGACATTTCCCCTAAAATGGCGTCAGTGAACTTTTACATCTTTTACTTTGAAAAAACATCTGCTCAGAAGAAAAACGCCAATCTGTGTGGCTTTGCATAAGTGTTCACCCCCCCTCGAAATTTTCAAACAGGCAACCAAGAGGCAAAGGGTAATTCTCAACTTAATGCTACTACCAGCAAGCTTCATTGTAGGTACGGTGGTTTCAGGCTGATGAGCAGTGTTGGGTTCCATCAAATGTTGAAATATGGACCACCAATATCCAGGCAATTAGGACAAGTGGTGCTTCCAGCCAGTTTTGCAAACTTCCCTCTTAGAAGTAAAATTCAAGACTTTTAGCCTCAGCAGCACATGGGCTCTGTAGAGATGACTGTTTTGTATTTTGAGTTTTAAAAAGGTTTTCCTTAAAAGTAACCTCTAGCTCCAGTGACGAATGTTTCCAAACCTGAGGTTTTTATTAATGTTTTCGTCTCTTAAAATCATTAGATTTTCAAGGAGCAGCTAAACACCCAGATTGTCCTGGTCGCCATGGAAACCTGGACAGTGGACAACAGGTTCAACATAAACGATGACCCGATGATCACGCTGCGGGAGTTCATGAAGTACAGACGCGATTTCATTAAGGAGAAGAGTGACTCTGTCCATCTGTTCTCGTAGGTTTTTGCGCACACACGCGCACGCACACACACACACGCACGCACGCACGCACGCACACACACACACACAGTTGTCTTGTATCACACAGTGCCAAACTAATGCCAGCCATTTGTTTTATGATTAAGCAAAACTAATATATTCTGTTTCTGTCTCCAGGGGCAATCGTTTCCATAGCAGCTGGGGTGGAGCCTCATATATGGGAGGGGTGTGTTCCCTGACTAAAGGGGGAGGGGTTAATGAGGTAGCTGTTCAAGAGAATAACAAATTATTATATTTTAGAAATGTTCTCTATATGAAAAAGGTCTAAACATCCTTCAATCTTTTTTTCTCAGTATGGAAAAACAGAGGAAATGGCCATCACACTGGCACAGTCACTGGGACAGAACATTGGCATTTTCTCTGATAAGAAAAGAATACTAAATGGTATGATATGACTCTAACAATGCAAACTTTAGCATGTGGCTTATTTTAAATAGCCATGCACTCAAAAGTGTCTTCTCTCAGACGCGGTTTTTGATTATGCAGATTGGTATTTGGGTCACACTTGTTAACAAATGTAATTGTACACTGATCTGTTTAATCATTTCTCAGGACTTTGGTATAAAAAAAACCTGGATCCTGGAAATTTCATGTACGAGCTTAATTTCATCATATTTACCATGTTTATGAGAAAATTTACCACATCAGCCAGAAAATTTTAATCAACATAAGTTCAACATAACAAAGTTGAACATAAGTTCAAGTTTCAGGCGTTAGTGTAGTATCGAGGTTTCTCAGTATGGCCCATTAACGTTCAGTTAGCGGTCAGCGCTAAGTGTCATTGTAGTTGTACAAAGTCTTTCCTTTTTTTTTTTTTTACAAAGTTTTTTCCAGCACATCTTAAAAGAAAGGTAAAATACCTAAACGGTTCATGCAATTATATTGTTTATATAAAAGACCTAACAGCTATGTGCCAGCGAGCTGAATTGTTAGAATCAGTTTAGCTAGTTTATACTCTGCGCCTGTATTTCCCAGTTTCCTTGCAACAGTATTCTCATTACATTAATCACCCAAGTGTATTGCGTTTTCATCTTTTCATTTGAACCATTTAAACTCAGCACCAGTCTGATATGCAAATTGGAAAGTTAGTGTTCAGGAGTACTTTATATTTTACTTTACTAAAAGTTAACATTACTAAACAAAACAGTTGTTCATGCAGATGTGCGCATGCACACATCTCTTTAATAACATCTGGGTTTTTTTTCCACAGGGGAATGCAAGTGTGATGATAAATGGTCAGGCTGTATAATGGATGATGTTGGGTAAGTTACTAATCAAGCACATTTCCCAAGAGCACACGCAAACACACATACATACACAAAAAAGATATGGTGCAGAAACATTCAAACATAGTGCACAAATGCAAATTTATGTGCACCCTCCATGTTTCACAAGCATTCATTTTGATTTAGGTCATGATGTCATGGTGCTATTTAGCCCCTCTGTGCTTTGTGTGTGTGTGTGTATGTGTTTAACACAAGCAATATTCCTAGTGTAGTGGTTTTATCACAATCTGTAACACCATTACAATCTGTAAACTAGAAAATGACTAAAATCTTGATAGGGTTGGTCATTCTGAGCTTCTGAGGTGGTATGGTAATTGTTTATTTAATAAAGCGTAGCCATGAATTAATATATCGAGGCCACAAACTTGAGTGTAACTTGAAGCCAGGACTTTAAATGTTGTGGAAATCTTATACTTAATAGGTGGCCTCCACTTAATTATTGGGCAAGAATGGGCGAAAAAAAAAATTTGCTTTGAAAATTCGGTTAAGGTGACACTGGCTAATGGTATCCATGTCACATTATCAGTGACTCCAGAATGTCTCATGCATCATTTCAAGATTGAAATGTAATGCTAATCCATTCTTAGGTGGTCTTAATATATTAATTCATGGACACACTTTATGAAAAAATAACCACCATGTCATCACTTTGGCTCTAGTGTGAAAAGGCACTTATTTTTCAGACATGATTCCTAGGTGGAATGACTACAATGTATTTTTATGGGTGTATAAGCACAGAACATATTTAATAACAGCTTTCTTGCAGGTCATAAAGCTATTTTCTGAAAAAAATCAGAGAATCAGAATATCACAGAAACATAAAGAAGGAAGACTTGTGATCTAGTCTTCATGACATTGTGTTATTTTATCTTCTGTGTGTGTCTTGTCCCTCAGAGGCCACCATAGAGACTCATTTAGATTTTATCCACACTTTTACAAAATAATATATATAGATATTGTTTTTGCTAAAAAGATATATAGTCAACTCCAGAATTGTTGGCACCCTTCTAGAGAGATTTAAGATGAATGTAAAATATGCATTATATTTGTCCGTGTGTGTATATGTTCACTCGTTTGTTTTAACACCTTTCTCGTCTCCCCTCAATCCCGAATGGGAACAGCAGGTGAGCAGAAGCTTGGCCGTTACATGCTACTCGCTCAACCAATCAGCTGCTCGAGGGAGGGCTGTCAATCATCTACGCCCTCCTCATTCCATACAATAGCATTTTGGCCCTGCCTCAATGCTCCAACTTAACAATTTGAACCACAGAGACAGGCAAAGATACAGTGTGCTTCAGAGCCCTCTGTATTTTTCCTCTGCAGTCTTTTTCATTTTAGTTCATCTGTTTCTTGTTTGTCGTCTTTTTTTGTCAGCAGCTCATCGTTTGATGGAATGTTGGTTAATTGGGATTTTCACAAGGATCCCTGATCAAAGCTTAAAAAATCATTTGTGTGATTTCATTCCCATTCACGGAAACACTCAAGCTGTCAAAGTTCCATTTGTTGCCTTAAAGTCCACTTTTTTATACCTGCACGTTCATGCAATTATCTAATCAGCCAATCATGTGGCAGCAGCTCAATGCATAAAATCATGCAGATCCAGGTCAAGATCTTGTAACAAATATAAAAAAAATGTTCCCTCAGTGACTTTGAACATGGCACAGTTGTTGGTGTCAGATGTTTGAGTATTTCAGAATCTCCTAATATTATCATTTTACAAAACAGTCTCTAGAGTTTACACAGAATGGCGCAAAAAAACAACAAACATGCAGTGAGCAGCAGTCCTGCAGACAGAACCGTCGCATGACAGATGCGAATTTAAGAATTTATTAAGGAAACTGGAAAACAGATTAAAAAAATGTGATGCAACCCAGGCAAAAGGACAATAGATCAGCATACTGTGTATTTACTGTGTATTATTTGTCACTTGTGTTGGATCCTTAAACAACAAAGCCAGTGTTTAGGATTATGTTAAAGTGGTGGACCTCACAATCCAACATTCCATGTTATTATATTTACAAGGGCAAATAAAAAAAATGGAAAAACCAGGAACAATAAACCAGAATATCAAACACAGACTCAAAGGAATTGGGTTCATAATGAGACAGTCTGTTTATAAGGGTACATGATTGGAAACATGTGCACATGATTAGTACTCGGGTGAGTATGAACGTGCTGTTAGAATGAGGTGCTGGGGATTGTAGTCCGTGACGGCCATGTTTGTAGGCCGTGATGTGTTCTAGGAAATGGAGTTACTTGTGGATTCTGGCGCTGGCATGACAAACGATTTGTTGGTGAGGGAGATCAAAGGGAATAGCCAGACTGGTTTGAGTTGACAGGAAGGCTACAGTAACTCAAATAAGCACTCTTTACAACCATGGTGAGCAGAAAAGCATCTTAGAATGCGTGTTAGACCTTAAGGTGGATGTGCTACAACAGCTGAAGACCACATTTGTTTCCACTCCTGTGAGCCAAGAACATTAACCTAAAACTACTGGACAGATGAAGCTAAAAAAAAGAACAGGTGACATTTTTCCAATTTTCAACTGTCCAATTTTTGGTGAGGTGCCCATTGCATGAAGGTGCAGGTGCACAGGTATTCCTAATAAAGTGGTCAGTGAGTGTATACGTATATGATGTACGTTTATACCATGTAGATTCACTCAGCTAAATGCCACAGAGCAATCTGTGCTGGCTCCATCTTGTGACAGCTTGAATCTTGACTGTGGGCTGAGCACGTTGGCTGAAATGTATCAAAATATATCAGTGGTTTTTGCTCTTCACTGTGTGCTTTTAGCTTCTCAAGCAATACTTCTGCTCAGGGGTTCTACCCAAGTGGCTCCATCAAACTTCAGCAAAAAGATATGTTAATAATATTAGTTTAAATGATATTAGAATATTATAAGTATACTGTAATTGGCAGAATTATTGTGTATTATTTGTCACTTGTGTTGGATCCCTAAACTAAAGTATTATGAAAACTCCAAAGTCCTTGTAAATGTGGTTAGCGGAGTTTGTTGCTTTTTCCCAATAAGGAATCAAGCAGCCATTTAAGCCACGCCTACTTTTGTTTCTCAAAGTGGAGGTGTTTAGGATTATGTTAAAGTGGTGGACCTCATAATCCAACATTCCATGTTATTATATTTATTATTATATTTATAATATCCCAAAAACAAGTAGCCTATAAATAATGTAAATTTAATTCTATTTGCAATTTTAATGAAAATGTTCTTTTATTATACATTAGTCAGCTTCAGGGTGGTAAGAGTAAACGTATAACAGAACGCCCTGTAATGTTTTATTCCTTATAACGCTGCACAGGACAAACAGACAGACAGGAATAACAGCGAGACACACAGAACAGACAGGCAGGATAGGCAGACAAACAAACAGAACAAACCGGCCAGACAGACAGACAGACAGACACACACACACACACAGAGAGAGAACGGAAAGGCACGACAGACAGAACAGACAAACAGACTGGAGTGACAGAATAGACAGGACAGTACAAATAGGACAGACGGACACTACAAGACAGACAGGATAGGCAGACAGGACAAAGAGACAAGCCAGAAAGAACAAGACAGACAGATAGGACAGACAACTAGATAGGAGAAAAAAATGGAACAGGACAGGACAAATAGAAAGGACAGACAGAAATTGGAGATAGACATGTAAGACAGAACAGACATACATGATAAGGCAGAACAGACAGACAGGAAGGGCAGGCACACAGGACAAATAAGATGGAGCAAATAGACAGGATGGACAGCCTGACAGAGCAGACAATATATACAGACAGACAGAATGGTAGAAACAAGACAGAGAAAACAGACAGGACAGGTAGATAGAAGAACAGACAGAACAAAACAGGCAACAGTCAGTCAGGACACACATGAAAAGACAGACAGATGGGACAGACAAGACAGGTTGAACAGATAAGACAGACAGACATACTGAACAGAGAGACAGACAGAATATACAGACAGACAGGATGGGCAGAACTGACACACAAACAGATGCAGACACACAGAAACCATGGATATGTGGTGATTTAGAATTTGCTGTTTTAAACTGATACCAGAAAAATCCAACAAAGCCGGAGACAGCGATTGACATGAAATGGGAAAGTGTTGTTGTTGCTAAAGATGAGTGTGAGAGGATGAGAAAGAGGGAGACGGAGCGTGATTTGGCGAGCGTTCAGAGGCTTGAGTGCTGTGCATTATAGTGCTGGCGAACACTCTGTATTTGTGGAGCAGGCTTTCTGACTCACAGCTAGCGATCATGGCACGACAGGCCGAGTAGTCTATAATGAGATTGAGATTGACAGCCCAAGCCTAATGCTAACCACACTGGAGACACACGCAAATAGTGATGCATTACGAGTGCATCCTGTTGTCTGGTTCCTGCAGCTGAAGACACAGCAACCAACAACATTTCTACACTTCAGATATTACTGTGACTTTGCTAAGTATTTGTAACTATGGTCCATTTTCAGAGGTTCTTTTATGTGTTTTGTGTATTTCACACTTGCTCGTAAATGTGAAAATGTAATCATGTAAATAATCATGTAAATATTACTCAGTATATCAGTTTCAGTAATATTTACATGTTTCAGATCTGAGATGATCTCAGATCTTAATGTTTGCATTTGCAAATTTCAATAAAACTTGTACAAGCATCCTCAACATACTTATACATTTCTGTTTATTGCACATTACATGTTATCAGGATTTTATGCACACAGCATCTTTACCGCTAAGCTTTTTTTCCCCATTGTCTTTTAGTGTTTCTTGGCTTAGTGGTAGAATTTAATAACAAAAATAAAAACCAGGTTTAGGCCACGCCCACTCACTAAACAGGTACAGATATATTATCACTGAGTATATTGTTACTGAGGTACTGTGAAAATTATCATCACTATGATTTTTTTTGTTTTGCATGGTACAAGACAAATATTGTACAGGAATTATTGAAGAGTTACACCTAGCGTACTGCTGTATCAGTGCACACATCCTCGCAGTTACGTTATAGCCATGTATACCCGTATTGTAGCATGTGTAAACAGGCGAACAAGACACAATTTAAAGTTGGTGTAGAGATTATTATTATTATTCTCTTTGTCCAATCATTCAATCATAATCTTTCTGTGCCTTTTTCTTAGCTTTTATCTACCCAAGAGGTTCTCGGACTGTAACATAGAGGAGTACCACAACTTCCTGTACAGCGGCGGTGGATCGTGTCTCTTCAACAAACCCTCCAAGGTAAGCCTTTTCCCTTGCTTATCGCTCTCCTGTGGTCAAAGATAAAGCTCCGCAATATATCATTTGGTAGATCATTACTGCAATAATGGCCTTTGCAATTTTCATGATGCACAAGGCAGCAGAATGCAAATGAGCACTGTAAAAAAAATTACAGCGTTTTTTATTTTCATGCAGCGGGCATCCTGACGAAGCTGAACTGATAAGGGTTCTATAGGCTTTTTAACCAGAATAATGCAGATTGTTCTATATTTATATATTTGTTACATCACACTGAACTGCAGTGTTATAATACTGAAATGTAAAACATGGCATGGTGATAATAAAGGTGATAACAGTGAGTAAGGAATACAACTCTTTGACTTTCAATCGAAAGCATTATCTGAGAACGTTCGTTTCTGACGTGTGACATCAGCACATTGTGTAACTCAACCATAATAGATAGATAGTTAGCTACAGATGCCTCACAAATCATATCAAACACTTAGTTGGTTACAGTAATTGGGTAATAATATAATACATTGTTTATTACTTGGTAGCTTTTAAAAAATCCAAGCAAAAAAAAAACCCACACAGCTTTTCTGTGAAGTTTTGTCCACTATTTTTTTTATATTCCGTTGTTGGAGGGAGCTGCCGCACAGATTTATGGGTAACAGGGAGCATTGAGGATACATCATGATGCCTTCAACTGGGGGCAGGTAGAAGGCATCTTAGAAGACAGGAAACGAGAGTCCAGTCAGTTTCAAATGGTTCTCGATGCCTTTCTGTCATGTTAGACACTCTCCTGAAACAACATTTCAAATTCATTCATGGTACTTTCTTTTTATCTGTTTACAGTTACTATGGTAATCTAATGTGGTGAACCATCAGTTCCTAAACAACAATATAGTTATTACACCTATGTTATAAGTTACATGTTACAAGTCCTCTGTCCGGAAGATTTTCTTGTAGGAAATCTAGCTTTATCTCACAAAGCGCTAATACTGGAAACTTCTTCTAAAACTACTTAATAAACATCTCCTTGTAGAAAATCACCATATCAATGAGTACGTGTTTTTTTTCCCAAAATCAGTTATAAGTCCCCGTACAAGTCCATGTGTAAGTCTTTACTGTAAAATGATAACAGAAGTCTTCACCAAGACATGCTAATTTGCTAACTATTGCTAGCTAGCTTCCCTCAATTGTTAGCTCCATCAGATTTGTAGCTCTTGTATTAAACAGAATATATAGAAGATATATATGCAGAAGAAGGAACCATGTCTTGATGGATCGAGCATATTTGGGGCAGTAAATGTGAAGTAATGAGAGTATGGAAGTTCCTCAGGGCTTGATTTTGATTACTAATGCTTGAATACAGCTTACTTCATTCAAGCATCAAATACGTTTTTAGCTAAACTAGTGAGCGAATATGAGGAGATTTACATGTAGACAACATTGCCAATTGTCCAGTGCTGCAGTGTATCTAAAATAGCATTTTGGCTATTTCTGGGATGTTCTCTGGTATGTGATGTGATGTCTGTGACTGCATACCATTAAGTTGCACAAACAGCGTTTCTTGTCTTGATTTTCTGCCTCCTAAGAACTTCCTCAGTATGTAGAGTATATAGCAAGCTAGGTTAGTTAGCCAATACTAGCAAGGACTGACACTTAGCACAGTGTGTTTTGTATAAGCATCCTAACTTTCCCTTATGTGTGTCTTTATAGCTTTTGGACCCTCCAGAGTGTGGGAATGGTTTTGTGGAGACAGGAGAGGAGTGCGACTGTGGATCTCCAGCGGTGAGGTGTTTTTCAGGCATTCAAGGACACTGGACTCCATTTATCAAGCTGGATGTGAAACAATTTATTTGTAAATCATTCATGCGGGCATTTCCACAAGAAATTTGGTATTCATGGAAATAATTTCAGTAAACACAAGAAGGCTGACGTAAATCTCGATAGACTGGCTTTGAATCATATATATCGTGATGAGTGCACTTTTAGATATGGACTAAATTGTGACGTTTAAATAGCTTGTGTATTTCAATTTCATACATATTTTGTATTTTGTAAAACCCAGTTTTTTCATGTTAAAGACATTGGTTAAGTAAATATTACATATGAAAAACAATAAATCTAAAAAGTAAGACAAATAAGAGTTATTTCAATAAGAGTGCAGCTGTATAAAAGGAGGACAGGCTCAGGCAGCGTGTAAGTTGGTTCAGCTTTCCGTGCCATCTTCTTTTCATGATGTGCAGGACTTTATTACAGCCAGCACTAAGTGTCTGATAAGTGACCGATCTGATATGTCTCAAGCTACAGTATGTCATAATTCAAATATCCAGCAATGCAAGTATCATAAGTAAAAATCCAGCAAAAATTTTTGTTTGGGTTTGACTTACACAAACATTTGGACATGACTTTATTAAAAGATTGATAAATGATGGCCAATGTCTCTTCAAACCTTTTCAAAATAATTGAACTTATTTCTCTCTCTCTCTCTCTCTCTCTCTCTCTCTCTCTCTCTCTCTCTCTCTCGCTCTCTCTCTCTCTCTCTCTCTCTCTCTCTCTCTCTCTCTCGCTCTCGCTCTCTGTCTGTAGGAGTGTGATAGAGAAGGAGAGAACTGCTGTAAGAAGTGCACGCTGACTCAGGGCTCAAAATGCAGTAATGGGCTCTGTTGCAGTAACTGTCAGGTACGAAGCATGCCTTGAACAGCTGTATGGTGGAAAGGGACTTGCCTGCTGATAACTTTTGCATCGTATCTGTAGATGGAGTTCATGGGTGTGATCTGCAGAGAGGCTGTCAATGACTGTGATATACCAGAAAACTGCACTGGGAACTCCAGCCAGGTGGTGGCGCTCTTATATCTTTGCAATTTTCTGGACTATATGCTTATTTGCCAGCTTATTTTTGTAGCATCAATATAAACATTATGTAAGGAATGAAGCACTATGGGGAGTGCTGTTATAGGAAAAGTATCAGTTTGGTGTCAGAATGTTACCACCCCAGAGTTGATTATTTTTCTATAACAGAACATACCAAAGTGATGAATACCTCTTATACCTTTGTCATGTCATGTCATGTCATACATTTTATTCATTTATAGTTACACTTAAGGTTGTGCAATGTCTTACTGCCTTTACTAATCATTGCCTTGGTTTGTCTTAAAGTTAATAGGAAGGAGTAAATGTAGCTTGTGGCCAAGAAACTGGAAAATCCAATGTCGGTTTTTTATTATTTGTTTAGACTCTGGTGGACTATTGGTAGGAAAAACAGTGAAATTGCCCCTAGGGTGTCCCTATGGTAGATAAAACATGATAAAATATCCTCCAGGCTGCCTCTAATTGCAAGAAAACATGATAAAGTGCCTTATAGGTTGCCCTTTCAGTGGAATATATGTGATTCAGTGCCCTATAGGGCTCCCATACATGCAAAGAAACACGATGGAGTACCTTCTAAGCTGCCCTTCCATTGTAAAATAAGCAATGTGGTGCCCTGTAGGGTTCCCCTATACTGTATGTGAGGAAACATGATAGGTGCCTTTCCAGTAGAGAAAATGAGATGCACAGTCCACCCCTGAGTTTAGATTACGTGTAGCCTCTACCATACACCTGTCAATTAGCTGTTGCTATAGAACCAATAACGTATTACAAGTGCATGAGTATAAACCTGAAAAGTCGGACCTACTGTCAGAGCTGCTGCTATAAAAATGAATCAATACCTTCTGACCAGTCAGAACTGGAATTCAACAGCACTGTGGTATAAATCGTAATAATTATTTTCCACATTTTCAAGTGCTAACCTTTACTGTTTTTTTCCTCTTTTGCAGTGTCCTCCAAATGTACACAAAATGGACGGCTACACTTGTGAAAAAGACCAGGTGATTATATTAGGGGATTTTATCGATGCTGGCGCTAAATCGATGAGAATATAATTAAGCCTGCTGTGTTTTCTGTGTTGCTCTTGTCTCAGGGACGGTGCTTTAATGGACGATGCAAAACTAAAGACAGGCAGTGCAAGTACATCTGGGGAGAGAGTAAGTGCTGAAATGATCAATTAATAAATATCACCTTTCATTAGTTTCGTGGGTCACGTTTCGGAAGACGATCCTTTGTGTCATTGTTAAATGTAATCATGGTGTAATGTCTGTACAGAGGCGACGTCTGCAGATAAGTTCTGTTATGAGAAGCTAAACATCGAGGGAACTGAGAAAGGGAACTGTGGGAGGGACAAGGACACCTGGATCCAGTGTAAAAAACAGTAAGTGTGAATGTGTAAGAGGGACATGGTACAATTATGTGTGTCAATGTAAACCAGATGTGATGAGGGTTTTATGTGTGTGTGTGTGTGTGTGTGTTTTTAGGGATGTGCAGTGTGGATACCTGCTGTGCTCAAACATCTCACCCGCTCCCAGACTGGGAGAGCTGCAGGGAGGCCTGACCTCGTTTTCTGTGGCCCAACATAGTGCTTCACTTGACTGCAGGTAAACACAACACCCTCACACACACACACACAAACACACACAGATACACACATGCACACACATACGGTATATACAGTATATGCATACATACAGGAATGTATACACGCACAAACACTGCAAACATGCTTGCAAACACACATGTGCATGCACATAGATGCATGTACGTACACACACACACACACAGAAATGTCTACAGAGAAATATAGACACACGTGGACTGCATGTACACTCATAAATGAACACACACATAGTTCTTCACAGAGTTCTTCACAGCATAGTTCTCACACACCTCATCCAGCTTAGTGTTCGATAATTAGCATGAGACCCTGAACACTGTACCAATGAGCCACACTTTACTCGTGTGTGTGTGTGTGTCTCAGTGGAGGACATGTGATGATTGACGGAGACACTGATCTGGGGTACGTGGAGGATGGCACGGCATGTGGCACTGATCGTATCTGTTTCAACCACAAATGCCTTCCAGTTCAGGATTTCAACTTCAGCACCTGCACCGGGACCACCGACAAGGTCATCTGCTCTGGACACGGGGTATGTATCTAATAAATAACACGCTATACTTTCTGTCCATTTGTGGAATGTAGGCAAATCAAGTTCCTGTTATTAGTTATGTTGTAGCAGGTATAAACAGTCCTTCACCAGCCTCTCTTTTTATCTCTCTTGGCGTTATTAAGATAAAAACGCAGCTTGTCATGTTAGCAAGAAACCAGGAAACATGGCTTCCTCTGTCCTGAAGACTTTCCCATGGTGGAAAACGTACTGCCCGATGCTTGACACTGCAGATTCTTTCTGTAAATGTCTACCAACAGAAAACTTCACCATATCATTGATTATACATTTTGCTTCGTTAACTAACAGCTTGTTTAATGCAAGTTGTTATTATAGGAACGATAACACATTGGAACGAGGGCATTAATTAAACCTGTGATTTGCCATAAAGCTGAAACTATTGTCAGAGCTGCAGTTATAGAAAACCCCTTCTGGTTAATATTTAGCAAAAGAAGATTGAATCAGTTCATTCAGGCTTCACTTCGAATAAGTGCTGATCGTGACGGTGTCAATGAAGTCTGAATGAAATCTGAGCTCATTTGTATTTTTGCATTTCAGACTTTCTGAGACTTTGTACTGAGACATTGTAATGATCCCGGATGTGTGTTGCACTTGCAGGTGTGCAGCAATGAACTGAAGTGTGTGTGTCACCTGGGCTGGGCAGGCGAAGACTGTAACTCCTCATCCCCTCTCAGCAACCTGGTGATGGGACCTACAGCTACAACTTCAGGTAAGTACAGCTCATCGCCAATATCAGTTCAGTTCACTACAAGGCGAATAGACGTCCCATTGAGCCACTGTAAAATGTATTTATTTCACTTATTAGCAGTGAGAACAACATGTATATACAAAGACCAAACCTTTTGGCATACTAGGAAATCCTCCTGCTATCACATTGTTTTTTAAAGGGTTATTTTTTAAATCGTTTTTATTATTGGATTAATCTCACACTTGAGTAGGACTTCAAAACTATAAAATAAATCAAATTTTTAAAACGTACCTCAAATAAGATGTTTCATGTTGTTAAGCTGTTTCAAATAAGCTGTTAATGGCATGTTGCTTTCAGAAAATTAATCAACAACATGTTTGTGTGCTGTGGCCCAACACACTGCAGAATTACCGTTATCACCTCAAAGTCAACTCTTTTCCAATAACAGCATGTCCCAAAGTGTTTTATAAGTGATTTGCCAGCACTAATAATTTTCAACTTCATGATTTTTTATCCGTTTATGGTTACATTTGATGTTATAGCAACTATAAACAGTCGTTCCCTTACCTTCCTCTCTTTTCCCCCCTCTCTCTTGAAGCTATTTAGACAAAATCTGCAGCTTGTTATGTTACAGAGAACTCTCTGGCACTGCCACTGCCACTGGAGACTCATTCCAAATATTCCAAAAATTTCTCCATGCTGTAAATATCCAGGATTCTCAATATCCAGGATGTTACACATCTGTTTATGTTGAGCATCCCTCTACAAATAACTTACTAGAAGGAGAACATTAATATAAACCTTGCTGCTGGAACTGCTGTGAGAGCTGCTGTTATGGATAATTAATTAACACCGTCTGACCAATCAGAATCTAGCATTCAACAGTGCTGTGGTTCAAATACATAATCTGAGGGGCAACACCAACAGAAACTCTGCATCATTATCTGTGTATCACTACAATACAAAGAATTAAAAATATACCTATGGTGCTTTTGATGTGTGTATTTTTTAACCGTCTGTTTTTTTATTTTGATTGATTTTTGCTTTCACATTCATGGTCAGCCAGTGGCGTTCACCAGTCACAGACGAAATGTTTTTCCTTTTTCTTTGTTTCTGTTTTGTAGCTTTCATTTTCACGCACTCATTCTTTGTCACCAGGCTCATGTCTTTTGCTGGAGTTTCAGTGAGGTCAGATTTGAGGTTGTTCTTCGTTGGGTGTTGTCGTACCTTCCCCACGTTCTGCTTTATTCATTCGCCCTCTTTCACCCTGTTACTTTTTGTCCATTGCTGTCCTTTCTTTCTGCATTTAAACATTTTTTGTTGATTTGTTTGACATGATTCTGTGTGTGTGGGTGTTCTGGAGTGTGGCGTCTCCCAGTTTCTCCTTATTGTTTTTTATTCATCTATTTGCGACTATCAGTGTCTAGGGCAACTAAAAAAAAAAAAAAACAAATGTTCCATTTGGTCTAATACTTGAAATTTTAAGGAGATTTGTCTAGCTTTAACAAAATGAGGCTAACCATCCAGCTAGTGCAGAGAGGCTAGTGCAAATTAACTAGCATGTGATTAGCATAATACTAAAGTCTTCCTGAGACATTTTTATTAGCAGTAATATTTAAAATAGTGTAAACTATAATTTATAGCCCCTGTCACGTCAACGAATGTGTATTACCACAAAAATATACTGAAGGTTCTTTAAAGTCTCCTTGGTCTGTATTCTTTTACCATGTTTTGCTTGTTTGAACGAATTAATGCTAGTTCTGGGCCACCTGGAAAACTCAAAACCTTCTCGGTGTGTTTCAGACATTGTTCAGTTTGGTAAAGTCCAGTTTTACAACCTACAAATCTCCAATCAATTCTGCTGTTTCTTTAGCGTTAGGTCTCTTTTGTCCGGACAAGTGTGTGTATGTGTGTATGTCTGTCCGTTGCTGCAGTGAACACGGCTTGTCTTTTTTTTTTTCCTCACAGGAATCATCAGTACCAACATCATCATTGGTGCCATTGCAGGATCTATTCTTGTTCTGGCTCTTATACTAGCCATATCTGCCTGGGGCTACAAGTAAGTAAATCCTGAAGGTAATATGACTAGCTTTATGCTCATTTCTGACTCTTCTTCCTCTAAACCCCTCTATTTCTATTTGCTTCTTTTCCTAAATAATCTTTTTTATCTATCTTTCATATTAAAGTGTCCTTGAGATGTCCTAAATCTAACACTTCACTTTCTCTTAGTTCCTGACAGGCAAACATGCTAATTCAAATTACTGTCCATCTTTGAACAAAGATTGTTCAAATCATATACATGATTGTTAAGAATTAAACCCCATTTAAAGACCCTTTCTAATTTAATTTATAGATAAATAAATAAATAAATTTACCTCAGGCTTCTCACTATAAACCTTATTGCATTAGCATTGCTAGCACTATGAGGCATTAGAGGCTAATAGTAGCTACTAGCTCTGCTGACAGAATAAAGTTTTATATTTTCATTTATTATAAATTTCATATTGTTATTTATTAGGAGTAAGATATAGTATGCTGGGCCAGGAATTACCCTGATAGCACATTACTTTCACTCAAACGTGTCCCTCTGAGGTAAATATTTAAAAAGTTGTTTGTATATCACAGTAGCAAAAAGGCTAACAAAAGCCTTTTTACCTAAAGGCTCAATTCACTGAAGTCACTAAAGACGATCGGAAGATTTGGCAGAAACCCGCACAATAAAAAGGAACAATTTAGAAGATCTTTTAGAACAGTTTGTACAAAACACAAAAATTTAAATAGACATTACATAATTTGGGGGGGATTTTGCACTGTTAGCTGACCTTTTTAAAATGGTGGCGCATGCAGCAGTTAGCAATGATGATTTCAGATCAGTCAGTAGAAATTACTCAAGCAAACAGAAATTCTGTCTGGTTTGACGACGTTAGCAATCTAGCTAGTATTAGCAATGAATATTATAAACATTAATGAATATTCATAAAAGAAATTCTGTCACGTTGGCTCATGTTAACCAGCTAAATAAATATATTGGCATATGTATATACATATATAGTATTATTATTAGTATTATTATTATATATATATATATATATATATATATATATATTAGTATTATTATTATTATTATATTATTATATA
>JAQMYM010000019.1:4098882-4110568 GCA_030014255.1 Parauchenoglanis ngamensis
AGGACAAAGTCCTCTGTCTTGAAGACTAGTTTACTGTTACAAAGCACTAACACTGGAGACTCCTTCCATAACTGTTAAATACGCGTCTCCTTTTAAAGTTTTTTTGCCATATTTACAATGATAAATTTTTTAAAAAAATTTTAAAACATGTTTTAGTATTTTTTTTAATCTTACCTTATTGCTTGCGATTTAGCATAATTAAAGACTCTAGGGCAATTTTGACCTCGAGTAAATAAAATCAAATAAATATGAAATAAAATAGATATTTTTACTTACATCGGTTAATCTTGCGCAATAAAATTTGTCAAAAACAAATGTTCTTATAGAGGATAAAATAAAAATAAGTCTTATCGGTGAACTTCTGGACTTTTCTCAGCTACATACTGAAAGCATTTATAGATAATATGAACTATTAATATTATAAAAAATGATATTATAATGTGGCTTTATTCATGACTTAATTATAAAGTGACACATATTTGTAAATGCTGTGTTAATTGTATGTTTTATCTCATGCAGGAACTACAGACAGCGCCAATTTGCAGAATCTGAAGTGCATCGAAGATTCTGTCGGTTCGTTCATCTTTATTTATATATATTTACATATACATTTGAGAAATCTTATTGAAATACTGTATGTGTAAATATCCAGTGTATTTTTTTTATATTGCAGTGACAGTATATACACTGTATTTCATGTCAATTGTAGCAGTATTAATTTAGGCCATGCTCATATTCTTCAGACAAATGCCCCCTGGTGATTACGTAAAGAAGCCGGGCGACGCCGACTCCTTCTACAGCGATGTGCCGCAGGGCGTGAGCTCCAACTCAGGCAGCAGCTCCAAGAAGAGGTCTGCTTACCTGTCTCACCTGCAGATCTACACCTCCATCCCCTCCATCAGTCAAAACATCTCACTGTTCGGCTTCAGGTGTGCGTCTGTGCCCATTTTCATCCTTACCATCATCCTCATTCTCAGCCTCAGTCCTGAGCAGCACATAAATGTTTACTGATGAACAGTTCAATGTAGTGTGGTTAACCTTTTTGTGGTTTTTGAGTGTGCATGGCTCAGTCCGAAATGTTAGAAATCACAAGCTGTTTAGTGCTCTTATTGGAACGTAATCCGTTTTAGGAAACATGTTAAACGTTAGAATTTATAGGACAAGACTGTTGTTGAACAAGACTTTTGATAGTCATTAGTATTAAGTGTTTCTTACAGCGTAGCCATACGTAGTGCAAGCAAATCAGTGTTAACCTTTAATCAGGCGTATGAGAATGTAAATCCGCCCACAAGTAGAACGTGATGTCCTTGTTATGCGATAAGTCTGGGTCCACTACAATTCATGTTTTTGACAAATTTTATTTTGAGATCTTAGAATGATATGGTTCTATCTAACAACTGTATGCTACCCTCAATAAGTTTGCAACCGATAATGTATAATTGATTATTCACCTAAAATAATATATTGCAGAATATAATAATATATGGCAGAAATTGCCAACGCTAGAGCCATTCCCTCACCAGCCTATTATTTTCTCTTTTCTAATTAACAAGACAAAAAAATGCTCATATACAGTATATTACATGCCATTTAAATAACGTCTAAAGGGTGTGTTTTTATTTCCCATATGGGCAGTAACAAAATATATACAGGACTGCATCACGTGTATTGATATCGAAGTAGTCAGTTATATATAGATGGCAGTAATTAAGGTTGTGTGTTAGGAGCATACATGTTTTACTGTTCAAATGAAATATAATTAAGGTGAAATATTGAAAATAGGGGGAAAAAAGGGAATTCAAAGAAAGATTTAAAACAGTTACAAATAGATTTGACTCAAGGATTTATTCTTACATAATGAATATTCATAGGTCTTAGTAAAGGACACTAACATTTCTGTTGTATGAACACATACATGAGTAGTACCAAAAGAGAGTTATTTGAGTTCAGCACAATGGCACTGTACAAACTGGGTGATAAATGCTTAATACACACCTTATGTACAAAGTGAAGGTATCTGTGCTGCGCATACTGAGCCTGGTTTCTGTTTCCTCTTAAAACTGCAATGACTCTGTCCTCTTTCTGTCACTGTAAGTGTAACACAGCAGGTTGTTGTATCACCTGAATAACAGTGTGGCGACAGTAAGTAAGTGATCATCTTTCAACTTGGCCAGTGTTTTTTAATCATGCTGTTCACTGGATTTGTGGTCGTCTCTTCGCCTGTCTTCTCTTTCATCCTGCTTTTCTGACTGATGTGACGTCTGTTATTCACATGCTCCTGCCTTTCACGCCATTCATTACATCATTGATCCCTATTCATGTCATGTCACTCCGGTTCTGGTGTGTTTGTATTGTGGGGACTCGGATCATTAGTTCTGTAAGGTGTAAAGCTGTCATGCGTTAACCAGATGCGGTCTGGTCTGTTACTTTGTACGTGTACGCATTGCAATTGTGTCTGTGGGTCTGCTGCTTTGATCTGAAGGTCTAATGGCTTGTCCCATTCCTGGAGTGAGAGAATCCCAGACGCCAAGCACATTTCTGACATCTGTGAAAACGGACGGCCCAGGAGCAACTCTTGGCAGGGTAACACACAAATATGCAAAACACGCATAAAAACACATTTTTTGTTTAACATTTATACAGTCTCAGAAAACAGACTTCTAGATCCTTCCACTACAAGCACTGTAAATGAGCTATCATGACTAAACTAGCTATTAGGAAATTAAAAAACTTTGATGTAAATTTACATCCTTTATATCTGACAATTTGATATATGAAAATGCAGTCTTGTAGACGTGATAACATAGAAAAGCTCTTTTTAAGATCCAAAATGTTTCTAAAAATATTAATTCGACACTATTAGCCATGAATACAATACATTTATATTTGAATAATAACTGGTCACATAATTAATTAAAAGCAAAAAAAATCAGGACGGATTCTTTAAAGGTGACCCATTATACCCCCTTTTCACAAGTTGACATTGTTCCCTGAGGTCTTAATGAAATGTACATGATATGCTTTGGTCAAAATTCCACAAGAATAAAGCATCAGAGCACTCTTCTCATCCTGTCTATACAGCCCTGTTCAGAACGGCCGCTTTGAGTGCGTTTCCATCACCTAACTAAAAATGAGAGCTGCAAATAAACACAAGGCAAACATGGACCACATGCCATTACTCAGGAGTGTTGTACAATATTCTCAGTAGTGCTTCCATGTCTAATAGCAAGCCATGTTGTTTTTTTCCGTTGTTTTTTTGTAGGGAATATTAGCGGCAACAGGAAGAAGCTGAAAGGAAAGAAGTTCCGTCCTCGTTCCAACTCCACAGAGTAAGTCATGAGTTAATGCAGTTCCTGAAATCAGCAGAAGTTCAGTCACCGTCCGTTATAAACCACCAGTAGCCAAGTAGAAATGAGAAAACAGCATTTTACTCAGTTGACCTATGTACTATGAAGGAAAATGAGACAAATCAGACTTATACAATTTATCTCCAGTGTATACAAAATCCTCATTTAGATTTTAAAATATACCTGTATATCCTGCTTGCACCATACTAGCTTTCATTAAAACAACTTGCTGGGAAACCTGTGATCAGTGATCGCCTGCCAAGCACCCACAAGCCACCCCTCCCCATCACACGCCAGCTACCAACCAGGGATAATAAAGACAAACACGTGCTTCCTCTGAGACGTGTGAACATCTTTTCAAGTGCTCATCATGCTGTGTCACAGAGTAGCATAGCACACTCAGGGGAAAGTGCTGTCTACCCTTTTCCGCATACATGAGCTCACAGATGCTCAAGATAGGCTAGAGACACGATCGTTGCTATGTCCACACTGATAGGTTTTAGTTTTAAAATGCATAGTTTTCGCTATGTTTACACCTGGCGTCCATACTAATCTGGAGCCCCTAAAATGGAGAGTTTTTGAAGCATTTTATTGTGGGCAAGGGAAAACGGAGGTGGAATGATGATGCACTTCCTGATTGGGTCTTATCAGTCACAACGCATCAGCCTCGACTACCAGTGGTGAATGCAGTATGGATAACAAACTCCCAGTGTTGCTGATGTTGTCTTTGCTAGCGGCTGTTGTGCAGTTTAGGCAGCCAACTGCAGAGTAGACAATCTGCTTCCTGTTTATACCAGCACATGTATGTCCAGTGTATGTGAATGGTCATGTGATATGTGTTTTTAGGTGCGTTATTATGGACACAGAGTATTTCTGATACGGAGCTAAAACATCTGGACAGAGACCATTTAGGCCATCCTCCCACCCAGAGACCAGTTTTGCTCTCTTAGGTCCCAGCCATGGAATGCTGTGGCATCATTGGGATTTGAGCATAATAATAATAATAATTATTATTATTATTATTATTATTATTATTATTATAAATTACATTTATATTGCACCATTCTCAAACCTGAGGTCACTTTTCAGTGGAATTAATTAAAAAAAGTATAGATCCCAAATCCTAAAGGGGCAGGAAGTTACATTGTGTGATAGTTTGCATTCATGTTTAATTGGAATACATTTAGGCTTAATTGAAGTATGATTCCCACATGCATTTTTTTTTTATCATTTCTTTTCTTTTGACTGAATTTGGATCAGAAGCAAGTTGAAATTGAGCCGCACTTTACTGAAATAGTTATTATATTTACTAAACAGTTATTTAAATAGAATATATTATGTAATTATATAAGACTAAAACAATATTTTATAAGACTATATAGATAGTTATTTTTTGTCAACATAATGTCTAGCACTATCTACTCACTTTATGAATTGCATCTTCACTAGTTCGTCTCCTTGGCCAGAAGGTTTCACTCGTCCCTCATTCTGTGGTCCTCTCACTTGCATCTTGGTGGGCTGTAGGGAATGTCGGTGCTGTGCTCTGCTCTGCTCTGCTCTGCTGTCGTTTACCAACTCCTTCTTCCTTCTCTTTCCTCTCACCTGTCTTTCTCCTCCACTCTTTCTCACTTCCTCTCACTCTTTCTGTGTTCATCATCGCTCTTTCCCCCACCTCCTCCTGCAGGTATTTAACCCCTTGCTCCAAAACAGACTATTATGTAACTGAATGGGTGGAAGATGTGAATAAAAACACTGAGGGACCCTATATTAGGTATTGCCTCAGACTGCTTCGTACTCCTTCCCGTATTCATTTTGCTTTTCTTTATGTACACTGATTCTTTACTTTTTTTAGTTATAAAGCTATACCTAGGGTTTCCTTTAAGGGCATCCCTCTGATTATTTGCTTGATTAAAAACAAAGATCAACATTATGAAACGAAGCCTGTTAGCTCAGAGGCTGACCTTATGAAACTCATGAGAGTATGTACGCATTCAACAAACCTGTTTCGCTGTTTATCAGATAAATGCTTACTCAAGGGAACGCTGTGTTTCAGTATTATAGATTTCCCTTCACAGTTCACGTCCCATGAGTGGCCACAAGCACATGCAGGAGGAGCAAACATAGAAGGTCAATTTATTTTTTTTATTACTTCTACTGTGTTGCTAGTTTTGTTGGATGTAAGCCATTTAAAAAAAAAAAAAAAAAACAACATTTGTGTCTATAAGTGAATATTATTTCACTAATTTAATAATGGGGCATTGGTGCTCTCCCTCATATGTAATGTATATGTAGAATAGAAGCTTTAGTTTCTTAATTGTTATGATTTTGAAGTCATTAATATTCCTTCACGAGGTCATCTTAGCAATTTAGCTTATAAAGTCTTGAACCAGCCCTTAAGGTTAGGATAAGGATGCCCCCTAGGCTATATGGTGAGGGCCAGTCAGCATGGACGTTTATTGGAACACGGCCCCATTATAAAAAATTATAAGTAATAGATCTTTTTATTACTGTGCATTACAGGTTTACTGAAATGGTACATTGCGCTCTCAAAAACAAAATTCAAATCATTAGCTAATCATTAGATTTGATCCTCATTGTTCCAGATGCAGAGAAATGTCTGTTGGGTTTTGTTCAAAGTGAATAGGAATTGCAAACGAAGGTGAAAGCAGAAATTGTTTGCGCTCCACTGGAAAGACTTTTATTGTGTACGCAAGAGCAAGACAGCAATATTTCCATCTACTGTGGATTGTTTTGTTTTGATTTCTCCAAGAAGGTGAGACGAGCCAAACTAGGCTTAACGGACAAGTTACACAGCATTAGATTGTGCTAAATCCTTTAATTTTCATAATTCTCCATTTTTTTTTTTTGTTACTGACTTTATCCTATTTGACACGCAAAATAATCCTCGGCTCTTCTGCATGCTTACTGTTCTGTGGGCTTGTCTTGTGTCGTGTCTTTGTCCCTGTCCTTGTCTGTGACATTACCCCCATTCTGTGTAATCACTTTATTCACTGGGCTCAGGAGCATCCTCAAATGCAATATATTTATAGTTATAAGTGCACCTGGTCTAAGAACTATTTATATTAACAAATTTTATCAACTGACTTCTCCCATGGTTCAAAAGTGGCAGCATCTGACTTAGTCTGAGACACAGTGAAAATAAGACAATGAACAAAATTCTAACGCTGTGTCTCTCGATACAGGACACTGTCTCCTGCCAAGTCCCCAACCTCGTCCACGGGCTCAATCGCCTCGAGCCGAAGGTACCCGTACCCGATGCCACCCCTGCCGGATGAGGAGAGGAAGGCCAACAGACAGAGCGCCAGGGTGAGACACGGATCTTGCTGGAAACGAGACGTTTTTGAGTTTTTTGACCAGTAGATGGTGCTATATAGTTTAATAGCAGGGTATCGCATCTGGTTGTTTTTTAATATTCAGATTTTTCAACACACAAGTGGAAAAAACCAATTGCTTTTCTGAAACACAAATACTTTTTCTCCTGGTGGATATTATTAAAACAGCTCCTGTTATGCCGCTAGCTACAGTAGTATACAGTGTTTTTTGCATTTGACCAGCATTATCATAAGATAAATCCCAATATGCACCATATAGGATTAGCATAAGTCCTGTTTTGTCTTTGTTTCTCAAATGACAATGCGTTGTTTTAGAAGTGAGAATCAAGTAATTGTAACTTTTTGATTTCCTAGAATAGATACCAAGTGCTTTAAGGTGAAATCCTGATCATCAGTTTAGAAATTACAGTCTCATTTATGAGCCTCATTTATTAATCTTATACTAAAGTTATGTGTAAAATGTTTTCATAGGCCAAGCTGAACAAAAACATTCCAGCCAGATTTTTTTAAGCAATGCTTATTTTCTTTATATTCATATCATAAAATAATTCACCAGTAAATGACCAAGCACGTTCACAGTACAGCTGATGCCCACAAAACTCCACAACGGAGCCAAAAACGACAAAATCTCGGCTAAACGGTGGGGCGTTCGGTAAATATTCCAATAATGCAACTCGGCCATTGCGGCTCATCGGATACCATAGACTTAGACACTTAGTAACTCTTCCTGCTTTTGTAGGACTCTTTGGGCCAGGTTTACTAAAGGTTTGTTGCATTGAAAACCATTTTTGGCATTTAAAAAAACTACTGTCAGGATTACCTAAAGACATGCAATGAAAAGTTAGCAAAGGTGTGCCTGGCCTTTTATCGTGTTTTTGTAAGAGTTTCTCTTTCATAACCACAAAATTTGGGGAGGAGATGATTTAAAGGAATCACACAATGTAATTTAGTAAGGTTTATGGCTAATTGTGCCATTATTTAACACCAAAAAAAGGCTTAATTTTGTGCTTGGCATCAATGCGATAGTTGCCGCTACAAGTTGAGGGAGCGAGAGAGACACTGTGGGCAAGTGAGGTGGCGTCTGCTAGCATGCAGGCAGAGACTGAGCATGCACATAGATTTCTGTTTGCTCGGATTTATATTTTCTCTTCAAAATATAATTCATGCACTTGTCATTTCTGCCTTTCAGCTGTGGGAGACGTCAATATAAAGAGGCTCCTTGCGATCACGCTGCAAAATCTCCGTAAGGACTACACATTCCTTCGCTTTTATACAAATGAGAGAAAAAAAACAAAACTAATGAATTCAAACAGAAGAATTGAAGTCCGCCAGGATTAGCGGTTCCACCGGAGTGCGCTGGGACGAAGAGCACGGCCGTCATCCTGTCATCATAGCAGTCGACCATAATGAAACAGAGGGACTGGCTTGGGTCAAAGGTCAAAGCCAGGCACTGCTGCAGTCAGTTACCCATTTAAACGAGACAGGGAATATCAGACTGCTAATCCCGCCCCCTTTATCCTGCCCTGCCTCCCTTTCTTGGGCCAAACAATGGCCTGTCCCTCTCCCTCTCCCTCCATCCCCTCCTCGTACAGCACCAATAATGTCTTGTGATTGGTGTCCTTGTTGCCATGTTGAGAGAAGGTCATCCAAAACCTGCTGGATGTTAACATGTTTTTTCGAAAGCACGTAGAAACTTTCCACTGTATGCATGAGAATACATGTTTATCAACTCCTTGTAGTGCTAAAGACAACGACAAACACTAATATTTTAACAAGCAGGCTAGGGGACAGCATGTCTCAGAGGGCATTTCCATAGGCTGGTAAGAATTCATCTTTTAGGCTTCTCTATTCACACAGTGCATCAACGCTAACGACCACATCCAGCCTGGCCATATCTCCTCACATGTGTAAATATGTATAGCTCAACGACAGTGAAATGTGTGATTGTTTTTTTATGCTTTGCTATTTCTTATTTTTTCTGGGTCACTCGATAGGATTTAGAAGAAACAGTCGCCCCTTCTTGTTTGTATGTCCACTTTGAATAGTCTGTATATCAGCCTTTCTCGTTATTCAAGATTTTTGATTCATCTGTGTATTATCCTTGAACGAGCTTCTTTTAAACATATCTGATGCTGTCTGTAAAAGTAAGGAAGGCTCATAGTGCTGGTGAGGTTACCATTGACCTTTGATGCTAAATTCTTGCTGACGGAAATAGCTGTTCATTTCTTTTCTGACGATACGGAATGATGTTACAGTCTGCCTTTGTCTGAAGTACAGTCATGATCATTTCTGTCATTGTTTTCAGTGTTGAGTGAAGTGTCAAGGGATTTGACACTGGACGTCAACCGCATTAGCTGTTTTTGTACTTTTGTAAATCCTTTAGAAATATTCGGATCAACAGTCTATAAACTACAGCTCATCCACCACCTCCTTGCAGAATAAATCGCATATAATCTTAGTCTTACTGACCATTTTGGCATGTTTAGGCAAACCCATTCCATTTTATTTCCATTAGTTTACAAAAAGTCACCTACAACCATGAAAGTAGATCTGTAACCTCCTCAGCATAGCGTATGCGGAAATGAGTGGTTCCCACGGACAATATGCCGTAAACGTAGAGCAAATGATGTCATGCGGTGGCTTCGCACGGTGTCTGGCAGAACATGGCAAACTTTGCAAACGGCGCATGTCTTAAGCTTATTCGTTCCAAGATGGAAGACTCTGTGAAAAGTGTCATTGTCATTTTAATAGCGCCAAGCAAGCATTCGATATCAGTTGGGGGTATCTGTTCTGTTAAAAAAACAACACACCAAAATATGCAACTTATTATTTATTTTACATTTATATTCGTAGCCGGCGTCAAACACGGACAGTGAAACAAGAGGATTCGAAGACATTTGCGCCGTCCGCAATATTGCTGAACATTTTGGGAAGCTGGAACTCACCATGATGCATCATGGGACGCAGTAGCCGATGAAGTGAGCTCTGGCTGTATATTGGAAATTGTCACCAGAGTAGTACATCATCCATGTACTGCAATAGTTTTATTTTTCATGTACTGCATATTACTTTTCCATCAGGATCAGTATACAAGCAGCATCTAGTGCGAAGTTTCAGACACAGCCATGGTTTTGTCTTTGCACAACCTTGATACGTCATTTCCACATTAACTATGCTGAGACCTTAAAGACTCGGTCAGTGTGCTCAGTATTGTACTCGTAGTATCGTAGATCATAAACCCTCACACACACACACACACACACGTCATCTGTACATAACCTTCATGTTCACTAAATTCTGCTGTTTGTATTCACAGATTCACAGTACATTCAGTTCCCCCCTCAGTCCTGAGCATTGATTCACACTGTGTCTAACCCTTTCTTTTTCACCCCTGTATCCTCGTATGTAAACATTTAACCCAGACAATTAAGTGCATTACGATCATTACTATTACAGTAGGTCTTTGTGTATACTGATACGGATTAGCACCGATTTTTTAACGCTTTATTTGGTGACCAAGTCTTTTTACATCATAACGATGCGCTCGGGTTCTGCAGTGTTTTGCTCGCTCTCTTAAACACACACTCACAGACCTCTGTTTTTCTCAACATTAAAAAAAGTGCATGGCTCAAAGTGGTGTTGATGAAGGCTGAATCCAAAGGCACCTGAAAAAAAAAAAACCCATCTCAAGCAATACTTTCAGCACCTCACTGTCCTCGTTTAACCCAGCTGCCGTGTCTGATTAGCACCGTGTCATGTATTGCGAATATAAAACGGATAATAAATACGTAAATCCGAAAGGATTCTCAGAGCAAACACACTCTTGAATGTAACTTAAGCCGACGATTACAGCACAACTGCCGTCAATGTCACGTCATCCTCCAGTGACCGCGTAGGTCCAGTAACTTTCTATACACCGTGTCACAGTGAGGCAAGTAATCGGCCATGATTCAGGGTTGTTTTCTTTGGAGAACGAAAAAACACTTCAGTGGGAGGTCAGCACCTGCTTCAGGAGACGTCATAAATGCCTTATGTTTGTCTGTTTCATGAACAAATTTTTGTTTTTCAGATGCTAGTTCTCTACGAGGCTGTTTTCTTTCATAGTATGCTGTATGTCAACTTAATACAAACAATCAGCACCCATATTTTTTCTTACAGTTATCATTCAGTATTGTAATATATTTAATACAAAATAAACCTTTCATTGACACGATATCTGTGTGTGATCAGTTGACTGAATGTGCTGCCATTAAGACTAGCAGTGGTGAGTGATATGTGATGATCTAGGAAAATCCATCAGATTTGCCAAAATCTGGGTTTAATAACACTTTAAGAAGCCTTAAATATATTTCACAGAAATGATTTGTAAATGCATTTATTTACCTTTTAGTTTTGGCTTTCTTCCTGCATCATGATCAAGTCATAAAGTCGTTAGTTCTTATAGTTTCTAGCCTGTTCTAAAGGGTTTAAAGCCTATAACTAATGTCAACTTGGTGGAAATATGACCCTGTTTACACTTGGTTTTAAAATGCATCTTGGATGATCAGATCACGAATGGGTAGGTGCAGAAATGTAAACGACCACCCAGATGGACTCATGACGTATTCACTCAAACCAATGTCCCATCTCTCACACCAAAAAATGATGAGGAGCAATCTCAACAGTTGGAATAGCCCGTACATTTATAGCCAAACAAACCTGGCGCATATCTGGCGACAGAACTGACGTAATAACTATGCATGGGGACCTTTGACCTTCTGGGGGAAGAGATGTAGGCAGCAGCGTCACCTGAACACAAGTGGTCTGCTGGACAACTCGGAGACGCATGATAGACACAGGTGTACACAGAGATGTGTCTCAGCTGTTCACTTGTGGCCTGATCACTCAAGACGCATTTTAAAACCAAGTGTAAACAGGGCTTATGAGAAATAGCAAAAGGTCTATAGGTCTAATATATATCCAGAATATTATTGTAAACAATTAAAT
>JAQMYM010000019.1:4127015-4153077 GCA_030014255.1 Parauchenoglanis ngamensis
CTGTGGTGGACTGGCGACCTGCCCAGGGTGTACCCTGCCTCTCGCCCGAAGATGCTGGGATTGGCTCCAGCTTCCTCATGACCCAGACGGATAAAGCGGTGTGGATGGATGGATGGATGATGCCAACTTTATGAAATGGTTCTCAAAAAATAAAGTGAGACCAAATGCAGACGTTTGGGGAAATATTTTGTGTTTGTTGGGGTTGTATCAATCATGTTAAAATGCTTTTCATTTTATATTAATGCTCTTGTTTAAACCAATTTTTAAACCAATTTCAAATGTCTTGGATCCAGGAAGGAGAACTAACCCTTCTTATCTTCTTATCTTATATTCTTATCTTCTTATTCTTATCACCCCTGGATCGACTGCTGCACCGCCTCTAGATAGACTGCTGCACCGCCCCTGGTTCGACTGCTGCACCACCTCTTCACCGCCAACGATGAGCTTCAGGAGAGACAACATGCTGAAGCCCCAGGAGGAAGACCCTCAGCTCGGGTTTGCCAGACTGCACGACCCCGGAACGGCAAGTCACCGAGTTTTCTCGTTTTTCATTTAAGCAACAAGTGCTTTAGGTATTAAAATGCCTTATTACCATTATTACGCAAAATTGATTATAAATTATTATCCAAAATATGGTCAAAACAGCAGCACTAAACAGGCAGAAACGCAATTGGTAGTATAGCGTTAAGATAAGCGAGCTGTTCGTTATTGGTTGGCTAATCGTTTTACATACATGATAATTAGCATAAAGGTAGCGCGTTCTTGTCAGATATGCTAGATAAAGTTGGCTAAACTAACTAGCTGGCTGCATTAGCACATTGCTAATGAAGTATAATAGCTATAAGGGTTACAGCACTGCACACAGTTGTTAAAAACAAGCAGAAGCGCTTAAAATGTCACTAAACGTGTTGTACAAGCGGCAAACTACAAGGAACAAACAGGAAAGAAGAAAACCATGTTAACGCTTTCAGAAATGTGAATGAAGAGGCAGAAATGAACCATTCTGAGGAGAAATATTAGCGAAGCTAAGATTATCTAGCCAGCTAGTTAGCATAGCTAATGTCAGTACAGTAATGTTTTTCAGTGTTCAGGGTTTTATTTGGGTTTTTCCGTTTTGCAAAACAGTAAATAGACACTCCAGAAAGTAATAACCATGTTAAACAGTTAAAAATGCTTACAATAACAATACAATAAAATGTGTCCTCGCTTATCTATTTCATGTGTGTGATTCAGCTACTACTGTACAAATAATAGGAAAGAAAAGTATGTTAAAGTGGGCAGAAGTTATACTGACTGAGAAAGAAAACTGTCAATTTAATGTTAGATGACCTGCAGCTTTCAAAGGAACTAATGGCCATCTCTTCTTTGACAGAACTCAGTTGTATACCAGGTATAATTTCTTTTATAAACAAAACTTTGTGAACACATACACAGGCCATGCCATACCTTCCACTCGCTGTCATATAGTGCCCTAATGTGCCATATAATTCACTCTGCTCTAATTATTTTATCTATAAAACACTCTATAAACAATCACTTGGTGAATTTTACCATCCCTAGTATGCACTGTTATAGAAGGATTACAGTAATATCACTTGGTTAAATATATTTTGTATAGAAGACTGTTTAGAGTGAGGATTTCCTGCTGTACAAAACAGACGCTCTGTTATAAAATGAAAGGTTTTTGATTCCTTTTGACGAGTTGTGCAGATGTGTCTCACTGTCTGTCTCTTTATACACAGGAACAGTGTGTGACCTGTTTTTTTCCCAGTGAGTTCTTCTACACCAGGGAGAGTGAAGACCTGATCAGCAAGATGATGGTGGTAAGTGTAAGGTTTCCTTGAGGAGCTCGACGCCTTTAAGGACCCTGCCCCCTTTTAGAACTCCATCTCCTCTCTGGACCACGTCCCCTTCAAGGACCCCGTCCCCTCTATCTACCCCGTCCCCTTCAAGGACCCCGTCCCCTCTATCTACCCCGTCTCCTTCAAGGACCCCGTCCCCTCTATCTACCCCGTCCCCTTCAAGGACCCCGTCCCCTCTATCTACCCCGTCCCCTCTATGGACCCCGTCCCCTCTATGGACCCCGTCCCCTTCAAGGACCCCGTCCCCTCTATGGAACCTGTCCCCTTTTTGGGCCATGTCCACTTTATGGGACCTATCCCTATTGAATACCTCATCCCCTTCTCAGAACCTGTCCCCATTAAAGAATCCATCCCTGTTGAGCAGCCCATCCCCTTTACAGAACCCGTCCCCTTTGAGGAACCCGTCCCCTTTGAGTTGGAGTTGGGGTCCTCAGCCCCAACTAGAATTGTTCTAATATATATAAACGAGCTATATCTTTCAAAACCTTACACTCATCACCTTATATTCATCAAACAATTTTGGTAAGTATATCTGGTAAGTATTTCACCCCAGGAATAGTCTTTTTTATTAATGGGAAGTATTTTACCCCTAGACTTCAGAATTAGTCTTCACCCCTTTTTAGTAAGAGGGGCAGTGAGAATCCCCTTCATACAGTCTCGTCTCTTGTTTTATGAACTCATTGTTCCTTTCTTTTTAGAGCAATTTAGAATCATACGGTCATGTTCTGACTTTAAACTGTTGGCTTGCTTGCGCAGGTATCCAGGTGATTCTTATCCCCCTCACTACCTATAAATATAAACCAGTGTCATAATTGGGCCTTTAATATAATTTAATATAATTTATTAAAAATAATAATAATTTCAGATTAAAGCAGTTAGAGCGGTTATTAAAAAAACTAAAAAAATATTCTGTAACTTTATATATGACATACATAGGTATAATAAATAGTAATCAAAATGTATACCTGTTAGTGATAAAGTATGTTACATTTGTGTTCATGTAAATATGTAAACATGTAAATATTAGTTCTGTAAGAATAATTAGTTTAAGATTAAAGACTAACAACCAACATACAATTACAGTTTATAGTGTGTGATTTGGATTATACTACAATAATTTGTCTACAATAACAATATATAATTTATTAAAAACACATTGCACAATTTAATTATTTATAGCTAGATTTCAGAAAGTGTAATTAATAAATGGATAGATTAATGATAGCTTAATTGCAATATATAAATAATTTAAATAAATTATTTTTGTTTAACACTCATATCTTAAGTGTCTCTTTCTTGAAACACACTTTAATGCATTTCTCATTGGTTTCACATATTTACAGTGTAGAAATACAAGTTCAATGGTGTTCAGAAGTAATGGCACTGTTTTCTGTTCACAAGTAAAATAGACAGGTTTAATTCTCATGAGTGATCGCAGATAGTTTACAGGTGAAAGTTACAAACTAATGCACCATGAGAACAAACTGAGTTCATGAGGGTTTAATAATTAAAAATTAAGTTAGAAAAAAAATTATAAAATAAAGTTTGCGCAAAGTCGCCTTATTATACTTAGTTGCGTAAAAGATATCTTATATATAGCTGAAAAAAATCCAGTGATCTTTCATTTTCCTTACAAGGAAGGCGATTTTGCCTTTAAACCGCTAGCATGTTGCTAAGCGATGAGCTATGCTAGGCGCTTAGCAGAATCCTAGCGGTTTATGGGCTAAATTTCCTTGCCTGTAAGAAAAATGAAAGAATAGTGGAATTTTTTTCATTTCAATTTTAATACATAATTGATACTATATTTTCAAAGACGAAAATTCTATTCGAATTTTTTTGTCCAAAAGCAGGTGTAAATAATTATTATATCCGTTCAGCTCCGTTCACTGAGGACTATCTCACGAGCGCCCCTACAAAACCGGAAGTTCTAAGAGTGGAAATTCTCTGGTTTACTTTTGAAATCGAACTTTATTAAAGGATTTCAGATGGTAATCATTATAACAAGATGTCAAGAAGCTTACATCATGTACTCAACATACAGAACAATCACATTATTTACATGTTATATATGTTTCATGGTAATATCACAGACTCTATTCACTCTATCCCCCGGAAACAGTTTGATTGACAAACGCTAGTACTTCCTGTTATTGTTCGCGATGTTGTAAAAATGTTATGGGTCTGGTAAAAGTGTTCTACGGGTTATAAATTAGTTTTAACTTTTGTAAAATTGTTTCAGATTTAGTAAAAATGTTCGGCAGCTCGTTCATTTGTTTACAAAACAAAACTCTAAGTTTGTTTTGCCCTTCTCGGTCACCGTATCTCGGCCACGTATTACACTCTAGAGCCTATTAGTGAATAAACCAGGGATCAGCAGTTATAGGAATTCTCAAACCATCCCATCTGGTATCAACAATCATGTCATGGTCAAAGTCACTGAGATCACATTTTCCCCATTCCGATAGTTGTTGTGAACTTTAAGCAGCTGGCCCGCATCTGCACGATTGTATGCATTGCACCGCTGCCACACAACTGGCTGATTAGATAATTTAACGAGTACAGTTGTCGCTATGAAAGTGCTCAGTGAATGAAAGTAAACTTATAAAAAAAAAAAACCATTCGTTAGTGACAGCCAAACGAAGCTCCGAAGCGCTTATCGAGTATAAGGGGGCGTGCCAAATGAAGCCCCGCTTCGAGGTGTGGAGCGTTTAAGAAAACCACGTGACCGACGGTTCATTACTCGTATCATTCAATAGCGTTCACTAGCGACACCTACTGCTAAGAAACATGTACAGCAAGTTTAAATTTCTCCACCGCATCAGAGTTATGCTGCTTTGCATTATTATGTGCATGTTCTTTGCACAGTGTTCTGTTTTACCATAACTTCTGTAATAAGTGTTCATATGTGCTTATATTTTATTTGGTGTCTACTCTATTCCCCCCCCCCCCCCACACACACACACACATTCTCCCTCTATGAATTTATGCATTTACACAATAAAATTGTATCTGCACAATAAAAAGGCTTGATATGTAACTTTAGTTAGAAAGGAAAATTCTGTCCGATATACGCTCATACACTCTCCAACAGGCTTGGGGAGTAAGGGAAGACATGGAACGGCGTTACGTAATTAGGATCCAAAAAGGAACACTGCGCACGCGCTGCGCCAGTTCATAAAACACATTTGAGTGAAATGGAGGAGCAGAAATATCAGTAGGACTTACTCTACGGTTTGAAACTCTTTATAGTACACTGTCCTGCTGGCTTCATGACATAACTTGTGTTTTATTGAGAGTTATATTATCATTCCTGCATGGGAATGTGAGGAGAAGCGTGGTCTTCCTGCTTAAATTGTCCAGTTTTGTTATGTTCTGTTAAGAAGCAACTAGCAAAGCGATTTGAATTAATTAGTTAAAAAAAAAAAAAAAAAAAACAAGTTAAAAGTTAAACTAGCCTATTTCTCCGATCCTGATTTCGGTTCACCAGTCGATCTCAAAAAGAGTCGATTCAATAATCTCGGGCATTGAAAACTAAGAGTCAAATGCAATCTTTGGAGTCGATTCCCTACACTGAAAATGATTCCCCTCGCGCGCGCACACATCAAGCAAAATGAACTCAGCATTGGAGAGTTTCAGTGAGCGAAACTCTCCAATATAGCTGATATTTATTTCATCTTCATAATTTGAAATTTGAACAAAACATGACTTGAAATACAGGTGGTAAGTGATTAAAAAAGTGATCAGCAGTAAACTATGTAGGCTACAACCTTGAGTTAGTCTGAGTGTTTATTCAGTACCATTCATACAGTATATAATGCTTACACTGAATGAGTATTAACATTCATTTGGTCGACATGAGCACTTGATAATATTCTCAGACTGTAACAAATGCTATTTAATTAAGGCATGCCCCCTTATACTCGATTATCACTAGTGAGAAGACATTGTGTGCCATCTTCCATGCTGGAAGGACATGCTCATGAAATGCTTAATTTTAAAGGAGGTATTTGGAAAGAGAGAAATTACAAGATACCTTTAAGCATATACTGTACAATGGGAGAATCCTTCTGCTTGTCCATTTTTCTAACCCACAAGCACACAATGCATTGAAAAAGATGGTACAGTTTCCTTTAGACTACAGAGATGTCCAGTTATGAGAGGTGGTCAAAATACCCAAATACTTTACTCAAGTAAACATGTAACTACTCATTTAAATAAACACTTTGGTTAAAGTGAACTTAATGTTTCACTCAAGTTACAAAACAGAAGACACATGCACAAAAGAAAAAAAATGCCTCAAATGACATTTATTTTAGTTTCTGATAACTTAGCACCTGTTTCATCAATAAGTATGAGAACATCAGATAACGCTAACTAGCATCAGCTTTAATCCTGATTTTGGTTACTGATAATAATTAGCACTGTTTTCATCAACAAACGTTTGAAAAATTAAGCTAAGGCTAACTAAAAAGAGATTTGTTCCTAATCTATCAAATGTTAGCTAGCATGATAACTCATGATACAAACTAGCTGAATGCTAATAGCTATTTGCTACAATAAAGACGAACTACAGACTTAAGTGCAGTAACCAATTGTTCTGCTGTCAGTCATGCCGGCTAGCACCCAAACTAGCTTGCAAATCTTATATATTAATATTTCTATGGCATGTGTTTGGATTTTTATTTTAAATAATAATTTTCATATTTTTGAAAAGGAAATTACACCAGCTTGCAATGCTTTTTGGGTAAACCTACCATAGTGATAGACTGAGAATATGACAAGAATGTAAGTTGACAAGGAGGTATTAAAATCATTATTGGAACACAGCCCAGATATGAAAGCATTAAATACTGGTCAATGTTATACCTTATATATGGGCAATAGTTATCGTGATGTAAGCATATCAATATTATTATTGAGCACAAATGTGGTACTTACCCTTTCTATGTGAAAAACTATAAACTTTTTCCAGAATCTTTTTTTTTTTTTTGAAAACTTTCCATTTTCTGAATAATTTCAAGATTTTAAGTGTCATGGAAAGGAAAACATGAAATAGAATTTGCATAAGAAACTATTTCAATGCAATGAATTACACAAGGTCTCGTGCCAAATGATTTACTTTCATGTAAAAATGATCATAACCTTCACATAATTTCTGAAAATTAGTACTTTTTACCCCCAATTTTCTCCCCAATTTGGTCGACCTATGAATTTCCACCCACCACTCAGCTACCCCCATCGTACGATTGTTACCAACTAGGGAGGATGAAGGACGAAGTTCTTCCTCTGATCCACACGAAGCCAGCCCACCACATCTTTTTAAACAGCTGCTCCTGCTGCATCACAGTGTAACACAGAGGAAAGTGCTATCCACCCTCTTCCACATACACGAGCTTACAGACCCAGAAAACACTGCCATTTGTGACTCCCAGCCACAGACATCTGTGGCATTATCATGATTTGAACTCACAATCTCGCCCTGATTGGGTGACTGCTTTTCTGTTTCACCACTTGGAAACAGAAATGAGTACTTGTAAGTGCTAACTTTTCCAGATCTGTGCAAGAGCCCTGAAATATAAAGCCAGTTTCTTATAGAAAAATAATAGATACACACTGGTTTTCATCTAAATTTATTATTGTCCTCAAACAAGTAGAAAATATATCTTCTGTCTAAATCAAGCCACAGCCTATTAAAACAGTTTTAAATTAAAAGCATTGCACAAGGCGTATGGCTCTGGAAAATAAAGCTTCTGCCACCGATTCAATTTTAAGGCTCGATATTATTTCACAAGTTTCCTCCATGATGGTGCCCGATCATATTCGTGGATCTAAATGAGCTTTACAGAGCCTTACAGTGATTCTAGTTGATCATGTGTAAATGTACTGCTGTTAACACTAGTGACAGATGTGAAGAGAGCAGATGTACAGCTGCATGTCATAGAACACATTCAGGAAAAAAAAAAAGCATATGCATCATTTTAAAATCTAGATGAAATTTTTTTTGTTTTGTTTTTATGGATATTTTGCAGAAAGGTGTGTGATTATTCAGACAATACTTATAATTGTGTATCTCTTGTCTACAATACACTACAAGTGCAGAATCACATGGAGGACACCAGGCAACATTCACCAACAAGAGAACAATTCAAGTGGAGTTTTAGGCAAAACTCTTCCCAAAAAAAAAAAAAAAAAAAAAAAAAAATATATATATATATATAATCACACTAACAATTCAGAGCACACGAAAAGGGTCACCACACAAGCACTCCACTTGGGCCAAGAAGGGATTTGTCATCATCATCATCATCGCCATCATCATAAATACAAACTTAGAAAATTGCTTAAAACGACTTATAAAATGCAACCATAAAATGTATGTACAAAATGAGCAATCGTTTTTCCTCATCCTCTCAACAGCTGCAGCATGCAATATTATAAGAGGGGGAAGTTAAAAAACAAAACAAAAAAAATCATCATCCTGGGTATAGAAATCATTAATGTTCTTTTCACAGAATATCAAACTAACCAAAAACATTAGTTATTATTAAAAAGTCGGGCCATTATCTATATAACAGATGCCTTAAGGTTTCAAATGTGAAGCAAAGCCCACTTTCCCCATTAACCCTCATGTTCTGTTCACTGTTGCAAGGAATTGTAACTTTGTATAGCAAAACAATCCATTTTCGCAAAGGGATGCATCATACTAAACATACATTATTAAAAATATACTCAAAATTAACGCACATGGACAGCTAAAACCTCGTCCAAGTGTCCAGGCAAGAGCTGAAGGAACCGTAACAGTGACCAAAATCACATTTGAGTTTTGATATTTATAAAAATGACATTAACACTTTAACGCCAGCTGGTTCTTCCCAGGCTAAATAAACCTGGATAGAATCTATGTATTATAAATATTTTTAAAAAGATTGTTCATTAGAGAAACTGAGGCAAGAGGAAGATCAGTTCAACCTTCAACTTAGAAATTTTAAATAGGTTGAACAGAACATAAGGGCTAAGCTTCAGGTACACATAGGAAATCCAAATGACCATTAGTAAAGAATCAGCAAACAGCACATTAATAAAAGGGCTTTAAAAGAGTCTGGTTGAAATGGTGCAAGAGGAAAGAAAAAAAACAAAAACAAACAAACAAAAAAAAAACCACAGTTCAACTCCTTTGTACAGGCACTGATAACGGTCCGCTAACAGTCTTCTGCAGCCGTTCTCCATCTTCCCAAACTCTCAAGGAGAAACTAAAATCCTGGGAAAGTCGACCCACATGACGCCAGAGCACCTCCTCATGATCAAAGCTACAGATCTTCAACTGGTTGTGCTGTATTCGTTTTCAGATTACACTCAGTAGATCAGTAAGTGAAGTTGAATACGATTCGCCTACCACCACTGCAGAATAAATTCCAACAGGTCTCATACATGAAATGTTCTTTTATACTTGATGCCATTGGATGGCTTAAGAGGCAGGGTTTTTTTAAACACCAACAAAAAGTGCCCATTTTTTTTGTGCATGTCTCTCTCTCACTCTCTCTAGATACATACACTCATTTTCTTGAATAACTATTTCCTTTCACAAAACAGGGAACTGTAACATTCAGCAAAAAAGTAACTTTGGCACCATGGATCCTCCTTGTGGCAAAGGAAGGATGTTTTTTTTTTCTTCTTCAAAAAATTCTGCCCATATAGTGAAATAAAGTCTTCTTTCTTTTTTAAATTAGTCAAATTGCACATTTGAAGGTACAGACTAGCTGGGCCAGGATTCTTCATATTGTGTGCAATACTGTTCATTCATGAACAGAGTTGAGAGATATCTTGAGTTTGTGAAAGAGATCTTAAATTCGACAGAACCAGTCTTTTCAACTTGTGTCTGCAAATTTCATGAAACAAACACCAACAGTAAGCTTGATTAAAAAAGTGAGAAATGTAGAGAAATGCAGAGCAAGCAGGATTAGTCAATATGTTGGAACTGGATCCTCAGTCACTCTCTATTTCACAAACCTTGATTATTTCAGAAGGCAAATGAGCTGATGAATCAGTGTTCCTCAGACCCTGACAAGGTTTTTCTAACACTTTGTGGGGGCTCCCAGGAATCACTATCATCGGTATCCTCATCATCCTCATCATCGTCATCGCAATCATCACCACCGGCAGCTGAGGGCCCTTGCTCTTCGACTGCCATCTCGTTCTCCCCCTCGGACTCCTCCTCTTCTTGCTCATTACCCGTGTTATCTTCAAAAGGATCTGCACCCATATCCACCTTCCTGCCAACCTCTGCAAACCACTCCCTGACCTGCTCATAACTCATGTTTGACTTGGCTACCAGCTCATCCAGATCTTGTTCGTTCAAAAACTTGTGCTTCAAGTAGTATTCTTTAAGAAACTCTTTTCCAGTCTTGAACTTCATTGGTGGGGACTTCTCTGAACCTGTGGATTTTCTGGCTCTCCTGCTGCGGGACCTCCCCCAGCCACGGTTCCGAATCCTTCGTTTCCTCCCCTTACTGCCATTCAGACCCTCCAAGTTGCCACTCTGGTAATAGAAGTACCACTTAAGATTGCCGTTCTTCCAGGCATATCTGGTGTCCCCAAACCAGTTGACAATATAAGACCGTGGTAGCCCACTTTCCTCAGCTAGCTGGTCGTATTCCTCGGCAGACGGCCATTGAGTGCGTACAAAGGCACTCTTGAGGACATGAAGCTGTTCCGGTGTTTTCTTTGTGATCTTTTCCTTTGGCAACTTTTTGCCTCCAGGTGGACTCTGGTTATCTTTACTCTGGGAGGGCTTACCATCGGTCTCATCGGTCCTTTGTTCAGATGACTCTGCTACAGGAGTTTTCCTCTTCTCTGTGAACCAAGCATCAATCTCCCGCCTGGTGAGCTTTGTTTCGGCCCTCAGGCGACTCAGTTCTTCGTCCGTGGGGGTATCACATTTTTGATAGCTCTCCTCTAGAATCACCAATTGCTCTGGAGTCTTCTCCTTAAATTTCTGAAGAGTAAAGTCTGGAAACGGGTTCCAGGTCTTGCGGGTCTCCTTCTCTTTGACAGGCGATGGTGTTGGGGATTGAGGTGTCTCATCACTGGAGTCAATAACAATGGTGGCACTACTGTTGTTGGCCCGGGAGCTGTCATGGGGTATACTGAAGTGGTTGTTTTTGGAATTGCGTTGATTATAGCGGGTATCGCTGAACCACTTCTTGATCTCTCCTTTGGTGAGGTTGGTCAGCTTCATCAGCCTGGCAATTTCAGCATCACTGGCAAAGTGGTTTTTCATGTAGCTGGCTTTCAGCTCAGCCAGTTGCTCCTTCGACTTCTTTGGGCGTAGGCCAAAGTGATCGGCATTAAGGGCAGAGCTCTCCTGAGGAGTCAGTGATGGTGGCTGGATCGTCGTGGCTCTCTTTGTTTCATTAACAGCAGAGCTGGTCTGACTAGTCGTGATCTTAGATGCCTGGCTCTGACTTGGCATTCCTGCAACAGTCAGTGTGATAGGAGTGGTGCCTGGCAAGCTGTTTGCAGTGCCAACCTGTGTCAGAACCAGGCCTGGCTGCCCTACGATTTGGCAAGTCTGAAGGATAGACTGGAGACCATTAGTGGCAGAGAGATGGTGAGCCGGAATGACTGTAATGGTCTGAGGCACTGTGTGGACCGTGCCGTTAAATTGCTTCCTTCGAGCCTCTTCAACTTCCTCTGGCGTCCAGCTCACACCATGCTTCAAACGCTGAGCAGAGAACCAGATCTTTATCTGCTCCTCTGAGAACTTGGTCTGGGTTGCCAGGCCCATAATCTCAGACACCGATGGGTATGGAAATTTCTTGTACGTGTTCACCAGCAGTGCATTTGTGTCCATGGCCACATTGTAGGTCGGAATGCTACTCACTGGAATCAGGAGCTGAGCCTGAGCACTCTGCTGGGCCTGCAAGGCTGACAGGACCTGGGCAAGGCCAGCAGGAAGGACCGTAGCAGCGTTCACTATTGGCTTCTTTTGCTCTGCAGGAGATAGATTGGGAATGCCCACAAATACACCAGGTTTTGTGGAATCACCAAGAATTGGGTTTGTCATGTCTGCTGTAATGGAAGATGCTTCCATTGTCTCCAGATCCCCTTCGCTTTCAATTAATGAATCACCCTCATCTGCCCCTTTGACAGACACGGCTATTCTTTTAGGTTCAGGTTTCTTTTTCATGATAGGAGTTTTGCTGAGAGAAATCCCAGTGATGGATGGGTCTTCACTGTCCTCCATCTCAGCCTGAACAGCATTTCCTTCAGCAGTCAGATCTGTGACCGACTGCTCTACAGCAGACTGACTTGGGCGTTTTCCTGCACCATGGCTTAAACTGTCTTCATGCTCTAAGAAAAAGAAAAATACCTTTTCAGCATTTGCATGACAAGTAGAGAATAAAGTCTGTGACAGAATTATTAAGTAAATGCATGTTGAAGCTAAATTCACCTGCCATTTATTCAGGTACATCTACCATAGAGGTGCATTTTGGTGACATGAATTGCAGAAGCCTGTATGCTGCAATGCACACTTCAGCCCATCAAGCAACAAACAGAGACCTGACTATTTTGGTGGTGAACCATTTCCACAGCACTGATCCTGATGCCAGACATTGCCAAAGAAACAGTCTGCCAACCGAAAATCTCCAGCCAACAGCATGCTGGTAGAGAATGACTAACATTCACTGTTCATGGACAAAATGATCTATTATGAGAATGAGCTTTTCTAAGAATGGACCATCATCTAAATAAAATCTGGTCAGCTATGACTACGGTGGTCCCTTTCTATAGATAGGCTATTCAGTAGTTGCTTATTTACAAAGTGCACCCATATGATAGATGTACCTGGTAAAGCAGCCAATGAGTGCATGCTCATAATGACATTTCTGCACCTTTTCAAACCGGTTCCCAATATCTTGACTCCAACCAAGAAATTAACCAGTATACCAACCCTCACCTCCTTCACTGTCCAAAGGAACCACAATGCCCTCTGCAGCGCCTTCGGCAGTGTTTTCGACTCCTTCTTCCCCTGCAAGGGTCTCCATATCCAGATCCTGCTCCACTACATCTGATGGAAGCACCATGCAGGGGGTGGTGGACTTCCTTCGGCTCGACATTGTGTCTGTAGCACCAGATAGGCTTTGAAATGGCAAAGACTGTCTGAATCGGCAAACAACTGTATTCACATGCTAAAAGTTTGCCCCACTCCAATATGACATCTGCTGGGGAAAAAAAAAAAAATCAGATAAACATCACATTTGAAATACCTTCATTTTAGTTATTATATTAACTATATATACAGTTATATTTAGTTATTTAAGTTGTTATATATACTTAAAGGAAAAATCCACCCTGAACAATTTAGATACTAATCTTTATAATTTACATGTATTCTTCAATCATGTACAAGATTTACTTTGCAGGGCTGACTTGTCAGTTTAATCTTTGCTCTACATGCTCAAGGGTTTTCTACATCACCTACAAAGGTGTTTGGATTTAGCATTCACTTCATCTCTACCTAAACAGAGCGAAAAGCAGTGCTTTAGTCCTTTAGTGTGTCCAGTTCTCTCAGCTCCTCATCTGTACATGCTGCTCAAATAGGTCAGATTCCAAAGCTTCAACTTTTATCCTAACACAACCAACACCACCGAGTTCGTCATCTTGTAGATTGCTAACCAGTCAAGTCCAACGCTTGGTCATAAAACGCGCTGCCTTCAAGTCCAGCCAGAAATACTGTAAACATGAAGTAAATGCACATGAACTCCACATCATTGTCATAATTAGAACTCAGGAAGTCGTATTTGTCTATGAACCTCAATTTTCTTGATAAGGGGCGTGTTAACAAATATTCATGATGACTCAATATGAATATGATGCCTCAAGCAGAAGTAAGATTTACATGGTAATTTTGCATGTCAACTGTTCGGTTCCTTATTTTCTTTCAGCGAGGCAAACTCCGTGTAATTAACAACAGAAAAATAGATACATGAACAGAAACAAAAGAAGTTCTCACGCTGTCCATTCTCCCCCGATACAAAACCACTTGAACACACACCGTGTTGTAATCACCACCTCCAACCTCTTATGCAAGCGCTGCCAAGGAGGCCTTGAAGGCAGAATCAGCTCAGCTGTGTCGTATAGCTCCATTGCATTCTTGACCTTTGAGTCCAGTGTTTGCTTTTATGTCTTCAGTACTTCTGTGTTGGATTTCTCAATGCTATGATGATCACTGGAAAACTGCAAGCAAGAAAAGAAGCTCTCGCTCTTTTGTTTTTGCAGCAGTAAAAGCTGCCCATTATGTGCACTGTAACTGTGGTATCAATGTCCACCTGTGATATCAGCTCGGGACACAAACCCACTTCTCACAGGAGTAAACAAGGATACACAAGGAGAGCAAATAAATCACTAAAAACACATCACAAATAATTTAGTATAAGTATAAGGAGTGTTTCAGGGTGGAGTTTTCCTTTAACTGTTTTATAAACAGGTAAGCAACTACTTTTTGTGTTCCACTTCACATCTATTGAAATGAACCAGAACACGTTTAAGGATATATAAAAGAAAAGTAATTGTGTAGAGTTTAAAGAAAAGAAAAGAGAAGAGCGGAAACCAGAGAGAAAATGAACGCGTGCGTTTCGGAAATATTACAGGTCGTTACTTATTGCACTCCTTCACACAACAGGGCATTATAAGCCGTTAGAAGTGATGTAAGGTAAGCCTGCAGGTAAGTGGCTAAAACTTGTGTTTCGATATTGTGTTTTGAGACAGTTAGCCTCTGGCTGTCATTCAGGACTGAACACGAGGATGCTAAGCTGCTGTAACTCACCGGGGAGACCTCTCGCTGTTCAGCACAAGCCCAGGTTTTTTTGTTTTTTTTTGAGAATGCTAAAAACCTCGCTCGCTTCGTTTCACTGGTTCAGACTGCAGTAACGAAGCTAAGCTAACTAGCTAGCTGCTCCTAGGCGGCGGGGTCAGGCGCTTTTTTACGGTCGCAGTCTAAAACGCTGGATGTTAGCTATGAGATAGATGCAGGGCGACACCAAATTCAGTTCCGTAGCACACCTTGATTTCTGTTCATAAGCAACCGAGCGTACAAAAACCCATCCAAGACACACCATTTGTTAATCAAACGCAGCGATAATTTGAGCCTCATTTTAATGCCAGGGTTTTTTTTTTTTTTTTTTTAATTATCAGGCGTCTTCGCTGTCAGTGTTACGTGTTGACGTCATCGCCAGGCGACTCCCCGCCGCGACTTCAAAAAAGGTCATAAAACGTTCAAAGTTTTTTGCAAATCAACATGCAAACAGAAGGATAATACACGGTAAGTAACCTACTGGGGTCCAGTCATGCTCAGCACCGCGTCCAAACGGAGTCAATCGGCTGCTGAAAACTTCCGAGGTTTACCCACGTAACCGACCAATGAGACCCAGGGCGGTCACGTGACTCGTGCGTCTGGAAACCAGCACACGGAATTTCCCCGTTACAGCCAACACTCGTTATTTGTTTCTTTCATTTTTGTTATCCACGGTAAGGTTATAAATCAATCACCCACTGAGAAAATTTTCCAATCAGCATCAGTAAAATGACTCGATTATCACCAAGTGCAAACCAGACAGCAGAGGGGACACACACACTTCTTATGAGGACCTTCCATTGACAAGTACATTCAGTTAATTAATGCCATGTATGCCTCTAAATAAAAACCTTAACCTCAGTAATGAAAAGAAAAAGTAAAGAGCCAAAAAGTTTTTATTTTGGTTTGAACAAACAAACAAAAAAAAAATCAAGCACTTTCCATGTGAGGAAAATCCAAATGTCCTCACAAGACCAAAACTGCCATATCTTTCTATCCTTGGGAGGACACTTGGTGCTCATAAGGGTATAAAATCATACACACAGAAAGGGTATAATTGCACTAACATATATGTACATGTTGAAGAAAAGCACAAGACAAGAAAATGCTGACAAAATTTTTTAATAGATCAGGAATACATATGAAATGTACATCACTCAGGTTTTTAATCACTGTAGTAAAATATAATTTAGTAGTTATGTATATTAGTTGTACTGTTTAGGTAAACTACGAAAACTTCTCCACTTCTTTTGCCATCTCCTGTAAATAAATAAAAAAGTATAATTAGTTCAGTTTTACAAATAAGTAATTATGCATGAGCAAGATTGCTGTTTATTGTAATGAATTTAAGCGCAGCTGTGCTCAATTTTCATACTGCAGGTAATCACAGGTATACTGATATTCAGTACAAAGGTACCAGTGCAAGTGTGATATTGCTTTCATACAACAGTTCAAGAAATTAGAACCGAGTATCTGACATTTCACAAACAATATGGCCAAATATTTTGTTTATTTCTGCTCTGCAAACAGAAATGATTTCCAGAGAAGCCACATCTGGATAGTGTTGCGTGTGATAGTGCTGCCATGCCAACGCACACACTGACTGACAGCCTATAGTAAGTTTAATAACAGTTTCAACGTAACAAACGAATTCTAGAATTGAAATTTTATGCAGCGAACACAGTGATGCACTCAGTGAAAAGCTATACTACGAGATAAGGGTAGCCAAATGACCAATGTGAGAAGCACGAAAGGGTAGGGATGTCGGGTACAATGGGTTTTAAACTAAGATTAAAACATTTGTTTTTTTTGTGGTGAAGACTGTATTTATGTTTCCAGTTGTTTTCCCATGTTAAAATGCAGAGCTCCTATACAAACAGAGTGATGGCGTATATAATAGAACCGTCTACACAAGCACAGAAAAAGGCAGAATCGATCAATTTTAAATATCACACACACCATACCTGTACAAGTGCAGTCTTGTCATGATATTTCCTGTGTCTGTAGATGCTCTGGCACAAACGAGCATAAAGTTTCTCTAGACGGTCAACCTCATAACCCTCAGTCTTGACTACAATCTTTTGCAAAAGATCCTGAAAACAAAACACAATGTGTCACTTTCAACAGTTCACTGACAAAATGCTGGAGAAACAAGAAATTAGGTACTGCCATCAACTGTATGCCATTTTACTAGAACAGTTCTCTATATAGGAATATCTTGCCAGAAAATATTTCTGGTTAACTCGTTTGAATAAATCTGGGTTTTACCTTATTGAGGAGCAATTGTTTAACTCATATCTTTTCTCATTCAGAAAAAGTTCAATAATCATAAATTCATATTTAGGTAATACAAAATAGTAAGAGGTACTTCCAAAGGTAAGTTTGAAATTATTTTAATGGAAATGGAAAACAAGTGGATGAGGATGATAAAATGCTGTTTCTGGACCAACAATCAGTGTGTTAACTAAACAAAGACTTATTTTGTTTTTAATGTTTGTACAAATTGTTGATTTCGCAGCCAGTGTGGAATGGCCTTAAGACAGTACTTTTTAGTCTATTCTTCCTACAACTACTTCACTCTTATTAATGGTGCAAATTGTTGGAAACTAAGCCCTGCAGCACTTCTTATCTGGCCCTCTAATAAGGGTTCACCTTTAGCTTGTTGTGATTCACAATGAGCGGCTGGCTCCTCTGCTCCAGGATCTCCATAGCAGTGTTCACGTCCAACAGCTTCTGCTGCTGAACCTGCAACTTTAATCCTCTGTTCATACGTCTGATCCCTTTCTCTAAAAAAAAAAAAAAAAAATGAATACATAAATAAACAATTAAATTCCAGCATCAATACAGTCATTCATGTGATCTTGGGGATGCTCCACAACATTAAATACATGGATAAAAATGGCTGTTGTATAAGAGGAATAAAACACAGGACATTGTGTTATTGTAAAATAATCAACTTCAGGATGGTAACAGTAACTCCACTTCACCACACCACCTTGTTGTCGATTATTTTCTAATAACAGCACGCCCCAAAGATATGATACGACTCACCCATCCCTGCATCTTCCTCTGCATTTGGCTCCACCCTCTTATCACTCGTGTGCTTCACTGGCTGGACCTCACTGTTGTTTCCACTCTCTCGATCCAGAATCCCAGGAGAAGATTTTCCATTCTGGATCCCATCCATAGAGGAATCTGTGCAATCTCCTTCCTCACTGCTGACATATCCGTTGTGGCTGAGCACGGCTTCGGGAATTTCGCTCCTGTCCTCTGTTGAAATAGGATCATTCTCCTTGTTCTCCACATCCATCTGTCCAGACTCGTTTACATCCTGCTCAGCTTCCGTCCTCTCTGCTGTTTTTGCCTCTTCTTCATCCTCGTCATCGTCATCGCCTTCATCTGACTCTGCTCTGTTTGAGTCTTTCACGTTTGACTGTGTGAATTTCTTACGGCGCATAAGCCCATTGCTCCAAAGCCTCCTGCGCCTCCTTTTTTTCTGTACAGCTATAAAGAAGCAAAAATAAAAAATTTTCTCTTCAGAATATATTACAAACTTCTGATGTACTTAATTTACAGAAATGGCGAGTGGATTAATAGTGAACATGAGATACAACACACTCAAGAAGTGTTAAAATGGCAGGAGCTGCCAACAGGGCACACTGATATAACATGTTGAAAGCCCATTACCTGGTTGTTTCGGTGTTGTCAATGTTGTTGTACCAGGGGCCACATCTTTGGAAGGGCCATTCTCATTAGTCTTTTGTTCTGATGATGATGGGACTTTTGGCAGAACATGGTAATATGAAGGTGTAAACCTGGATGATGTACAACCTGAAAATAAACATTAAGGTTAATCACAGAGTACGTCCAAGACAGTATTCAATTTTAAAGCTATACTGGTTTACAGGAAAGAAAAAAAACAACAACAAAAAAAAAAACCTTGAGCAAGGGGAGAAAATATCCTCTAAAACATTATGTACATGATAAGCTGCTGTGAGGCACAGTAACAAATCTTGTAATATTAATTATCTGTTGGGTTTGAACTGAATGTCATAATGCCAGCTCAGATAGGTCCTACATACGTATGTCCTACTTGAGAGTAGTACGGCCAAAAGCTCTGTCCCTATATTTCCGATCCGACATGACGGAACCACATACATCCTAAATCTTAAGTCTTTCCAAGTCAACTCTCTGAGCCAGATAGCTCATGATATCCAGACTCGGATACACACAGAGCGTTGCGGACGTCTTGTAAACTCACTACGCAGACCTGCACCAGCAGCACACAGTCCGATCATAACAGTTGGCTTGTTATTGTTTGCTTTTGGTGCGGTGATCTGATCCTGGACAACAAGCAAAGTTAGGCTCTGAAACAATCACAAATGCAGCACTGCAGCATACAAATAAGACACAAAACAGCTGATGTTAACCTGCTAACCTTAGATCACAAGCTAATAGGCAAGTTCAAGATTTTTTCCCTCTCTTTCACCTGGTACTTACTAACCATGATGCCAGTTACACTAATGTGCAAGTTTATATTTTCATAACACTTCTGTAATACTTGGGAAACCTTGATAACCAGATATAATTATATATTATAGCTTTGGCTGCAACCTAAACAACATTCTGCTCTACTAAGTAGTATACCAGTACACCTATAATGTTTTTACTATTTAGCATTCTGTTTAGTGCAAGAGAACAAAGACAAAGAAATGGTCTGTGACTGGAATAAATAAACCAGAACCTCGTTTCAGGCGGGACTCCTTGAGCTCAACACAGATCTTTTCAAAGTTTTCGTCCAGTTCATCTTTGATGATGGCATGAACACTGTCCTTGAGTGTGCAGGCACGATGTCTGATCAGGCGATCTGAAACAAACAACAAACCAAAACTTAATAACACTAAACAATATTTCTTGTGAAACTGCAGTTCTATGCAACTAAGCTTTATTTACTGTTATTCTCTCATTCATTTTTACTTCACCTGAGGGATCAGTGTCTGGGTTGTACTCCAAAGCATTCTTCCAGATCAGGTCAACATCATAAAGGTAGTCTTTCACAGTGACGTATTTGTGCAGGTCGATTTTGGTGAGGACTGTGGACAGGTCCATGGGTTGCTTAATGACTGTAGTGTAATCAGGAACCTGGAGAGGACAAGATATTTGGACTAGAATATCATCATCTAGCTAAAATAGTTAAACAGAGTGATTCAGTTCATTAAATGCAAAGACTCTGACCTCCTCTGTGTCCACTGGCTTTGTGAAGGCCTTGAAGCGCTTGTCCTGAGCGAGTCTGTTGGTGACATCACGCAGGAAGAGGCGGAGTTCCCTGAGTGTGTCCTCTTCCTGTTCCTCTAATTTCTGCTGCTCTTGCTCAGACAGCTGGCGAGGGGCAGGTGGAGGAGCCACTGGGAGAACTTCCAGAGCCTGGAGAACTGAAAAGAAGATACATTTATTTGAAACTCATTTCAAATGCCTTTATCTCGTGCAAACTGAATTCATCTAATCTCTACAGCTCCTGTCAAGGTCCTGCATCATGGACAAGGTCAATGACAAGGTCCTGCATCATGAAAAACAGGTGTTGAAATTTCCTAATACACAGAGTAGTTCAGTAATCAGAACCAGGGCATGGTTGAGAAAGAGTTACTTCTCACAGAGATCATTTAGTATAAGTAAATTCAAATTTGGACAAATTAAAGGAAAAAACAGGTCTGTTGTATCATCTGCATTTTTTTCTCCACATAGTCAGGGTCCATGTATAGTGACATCAATACAAATCAACACAAAGTTCCTTTGACTAATCACCTTTATCCTACAATGAAACATTTCTATCCTGATAGGAGTGGTCTCACCCAGGATGGCCCTTCCCCCATTCACAGGGCACAAGGGCTCACTAGATGATTTGATGAGGTTGAAAATTATGCAAATCATTATGACATAAACGTTTAGTCACCAGATCTCAACACATCTGAACCTCATTGAGAGATTTTGTCCATCACCATCATCAAATCACCAGTTGAGGGAATCATTTATGTAAGAATGCAAGCATGGGTCCAGAGACTTGTATAATCTCTCTCAAGGAGCACTGAAGCTGTTCTCGTGACTTGTGGTGGTCCAGCACCTTACTAACTGGTATGTATGTAGCTATACATAAAGATATAATCATAGACACCTCTTTTTCAGTGGCAAAGCATAGAACAATTCCAGATTAGGCATGAACCATTAGCCATTGAGAAAAAAGGTATTTATACTACTTTAGTTTATTTAATGAAGCCTTCACTTAACATTGCTTTGAGTGACTAACTTGACAACACATGCCTGCTTCTCTTTTAGATAGTGGTGCTTTGGCTGCTTGGTTCAGAACGAGATCCTCAAAGAATTTGCGCCTCTCTTCTTTGGAGGGAAGCGGGACGTTGAACACCTCCCCATACTCAATACGGAACAGATCCTGCACCTACGTTACACAACAAACAAAAAAGAGCAGATACAGTTGTAAGGAATGGCCAGGTTCAACACCCTACAATAATACTCTTTAGAAATACATTATCTACATTTACATGCCAATCCCGAGATGCCAGGACTACCATTTAGAACAAAAACTCTAGCGCTTGTCGATGGGAGAGGCAGCTGCAGTAGTGTGAGCGCTGGTAGATCGTACGTACCTCTGTGTAGAGGCTGTGATATGGCAAGCTGCTTGTAGCTAGGAGGAGGATGGGCGAGAAGGAGGGGATGTCCTGCAGGAGGCTGAGGAAGGTGGCCCTGAGTGCAGAGCTCACCGTGTCCCACCAGCGCTGCATGTGTGGTATGTACAGGATGCTGGGAGCCGTTCTCTTAGCCTCACAGAACAGCTGGATGAGGATAAAACATAACGCAAACAATCAGAAACTACAGAGCTACAGTTCTCGTAATAATAATAATAATCAGCATGGTTGAGAAACATCTGTTTAGCACCATGGGGATTTTGGGAAACTTGGACAAGAGCAGATGCTAATCACAATTATTAAACACTTGATCAAAAGGCAAAAAAAAGAGAATATCGATATTTCATACATGACCTGATTCACAAACACCAGCAAAACAGTAAAAAAAAAAAAACTTGTTTCTATTTTATATTTACAAATTTTTTTTAGTTTGGTCAGATGGATAGCAGTATTGTATAAATGGTGTACCTGTGCACACGTCTCCTCTGGGCTGGTAGTGCTGACCCCGAAAAGCACTGCCATGTCCAGTGTGTAGACAGTAAACTTCTCCAAGGTATGAAGCATCGCAGGGGCCAAGTGTGTGCTCTGACCTGAGCCCGGATTCCCACAGAGCAGCAGCCGGGGCCTAAACGTTGTTGGCTCCTGGACAGCACTCCTGCATCATACAAGCAATCAAAGACCATGAACTCTACTAATTAGTCTAACAAACACACACACACCTCATAACATTTCTGTTCATTAGAAAGCATTATATTAAACCATTGTTGAACACTGACTTGGTTAAATGTAGAAAGGAGCCAGTTGGGCCTGTATTGGTCCGGGCAGAATTACTAGTGCACACAGAGGAAGCCCCATCATCACTGTGCAGCAAGTCATCTAAAACACCAGCCGTGCAATCTACAGCACATACAGACAAGGGATTCACTCATAACCTTTGTGCGAGGTGTCCTCAGCATTTCACCACAAACTTTAAACAAAATGTGAATAATTATGAATAAGCACTGATAAGCAGACAGCATGGTATCATTTGTTTTTAAGTGCCTAATAAATAAGAAATAAAAAACTTGGTAATGTGCTGTTACAGGACTATAGAGAATATAGTTAATTTATAATTTAGAGTACACCTTAATGAAAGACCATGTAAAACATCCATATACTGTAAATAGGTCCATTCAGGGGAGCACTGGTAACAGTCATCAGTTATTTAACATACTATTGTCCTTCTTCTTCTTGATGCCCTGCTCCACATGAGGGAAAACCTTCTGCAGGGCCGTCATGGCATCACCGAGTGTGTTAGCCAGCAGGGGCTGAATGACAGGTGTCAGGGCTTTCGCCGGGGACACCACAGCCCTCTGGGATGCAGGTACAATCTTCCTCATGGCGGACAGGAAGTCACGGGCTTCCACACTGATAGACGCGACATCCAAAAGGAGTTTCTGAGACGAGGCATAGATCTGGGGGTAGCGGCGACGCAGGGCACAGAGGGCTGCTTCCGCACACACTGCTTTAATGTCTGCACCGCAGTAACCTGTGAGAGAGACAAATTACAGATATACATATGGTCATATTTGACATCTCGTTTCTGATTGGTTAGAAGGTTTTTCTATAAAGCAGCAGCTCTGACAATGTTTACTATACAAGTCTAAAATATGAAAAAATGGGCTTGCAAAGAAAAAAAGTAAAATTGTGCATATGGTAAAGTTTTGTAATGTCTCGGAGTTTTTCCTTGCCACTGTAACCTCAGTTTATATTCAGAATTTATATACTTCTGTGAAGCTGCTGCAACAATGTCTGTTGTTAAAAGTGCTATACAAATAAATGTAACTGAATTGAATTAATGTGAAGTTTTGGCAATTAGACACGTGTAGTTATACACATAGAATAATCAGCGTTGGGGTTTTAACTGTCAGCACTCTGCACTGCAGATCATTTTCCTATGCCAGCATGTAGTATGGAAAACAGCACACATTTGGCATTTGAGACGTGTTGGACTGATGCCTTGTAATGTAAGGAGAGACTATAGAAGACTTACCCACGCATTTGTCAGCAAGTTCCTCAAGAAACGTGTCTGATGGCTGTGGATCCCACTGTCGTGTGTGGATCTTTAAAATGTCTTTACGAGCCTAAAAACAAGCAAATTAGCTTTAGTCCTTAGATCAGCAGATAACCAGTGATATTGTAGCTACTAGTCATTGTGTCCAAATTACATACATTATTAAAATAGTATCAACTCCTTATTAAAGTAATTTTTAGCAATTAAAACTCAGTTTAAAATTATGTGTAAGATGTGTTTCTTTAATGCCAAAGAAAGTACAAAAAAAATGCGCTGACATCATTACAATGTTTCCGCTTGTTAAACACACCTCTCTGTCAGGAAGGTTGAACAGAAACTCTCTGTCAAAGCGCCCGGGCCGTCTGAGCGCGGGATCTATGGAGTCCAGCCGGTTAGTGGCTCCAATGACAACAACCTCACCACGACTGTCCAGGCCGTCCATTAAAGCCAGCAGAGTGGACACGATGGAGCTGTTACCAAAAGAGTCACACTAATTAAAACATACCAGAGTGCTTTAAATTCCGATGATGAGAATTTGTACAGTGAGACAATCTGTCAGTAATTCATACGCATTAATTTTTGCATGTCAGTTTAATTATAAATAAATAATTTGAAATACTGAACAGACCTGTGGATCTGGTCTTGCCTACTAGATCGAACAGGTGCAATCCCATCAATTTCATCAAAGAATATAATAGACGGACGCATCTGATATGCCTTCAAATCCAAGATGGAAAAACTGGTGTTACAATTGATAAAACTGGTAACTGAGAAAGCTATTATAAAAAAACAACAAAAAAAAAAAAACACCATTTGACCTAAAAAAGGCAGCAAAGTTCACAATATGGACAAAAACCAATATGGTCAATATACTGATACCAATTAACCAATCCTGCATCAAGCCAACTAATTAAAAAGTACATACCTGGTCGAAGAGAAGTCGGAGCTGTCTTTCCGATTCTCCCACCCATTTGCTGAGGCAGTCGGCTCCTTTCCTCATAAAGAAGGCCACTTTCTTCTCCCCCTGACTGCACTCGTTGGCCAGTGCTCGTGCCACCAGGGTCTTCCCAGTGCCCGGAGAACCGTAGAACAGACATCCTCTGCAAGTTCATTTAAAAACAATTATGTAAAAATCTTTTTTTTTTTTACACTTACAAAGCTGAACACTTTGATAATAAGACACATGGTTCATACTTCCATGTGTTAGGCAAATATTCAATTTGCATAAGACAAAACCTGGAGAAAACAGCTAAGCACTGCTAAAATATTTGGCATGCAGCAGAGGTAGAGAAGTTGGAATACAAATCAAGAGAGCATGTGAATGAATAGCAAAATTTTTGTTCTAGTCCCTTCATGGATACATCCAAACCTACATACTCCTGTTCCAGATAATGCACTATTAACCCTATGTTATATTTAGAAGTTTGTGTTCATCGGTCATGCAAACTGTCAAGAGAACAGTCAGATTACCCCCAAAAACTCGATCCAAGTCAAGTGGCTTTTGCTGTCATTTCAACCATATCCAGAGATAATCCATTCAGAAAAAGATATAATGCATTGCAAACCCATTTGACTCAACCAACTATACTATTATCACTTAATTCCTTCATTTTAGCATCCTTTGTTCTAAAATTGTGATTTTCTAACCACTATATACATATATATAATTATTGTTTTTTTGCACCCATTTTTAATTATTTAATAATTTTTTGTTTTGTTTAGGTTTTTTTTTTGGTAAGGCACTGAATGGTACATTACAAAACATGTTCACTAGTTGGACAGTTATGTGCTTAAATTATGTGAAAGTCTTAGATAATAGCTTTTTTTTTTTATTTATTTATTTCTTTGGCAAAAGTGCCACCCTACAGATTTTAATTACACCTATGTATATGCAAGCTCAATCTGCTCTAATTGTCAAATTAATGATCCTTATGTCCCTGATTATCAAGATCTTAATTCAACACAATTAGGGATCCATCATGCCATAATAGACTAACATATATTTATTTCTGTAATGTAAATACCATTACCTTGGAGGTTGAATCTTAAACCGCTCAAAGACCTCAGGGTAGAGCAAAGGAAAGACCACCATCTCCTTCAGAGCAGAGATGTGCCTATTCAAACCACCAATACTATCAAACCGCACCTAGACCCAGATTAAATCAACAATGAGCTAAAGAGATTTGGTTTCTTGTTAAACAACTGAATATATATATATATTTCAAACAATATGCAAAAAGATAAAAATACACAAACCGTCTGGTCAATTTGCATTGGATCAACATCTGCAAGACTTGCTCCAATCTTAATCCGGTCCTTGTGGAGTCCCAAGAGATCCTCTTTCCTGAAGTTCATTGGAAGGCACCTACAGGACAAATCAAAACTTTTAAACACTTTACCTAAAGCTGTAATAAGTAATGAAAAGCTGTAGTAAATGCACTAGCATAGTACAAAGATTTCTAAGAACCAAAATATTTTGTTGTTTATTGGTTAGACAAACAAAGATGAAGCTTTACACCGCGTTCCAAATTATTATGCAAATGATATTTTTCTCTGATTTTCCTAAATAGTCGATGCAAGTGACAGTCAGCATAAT
>JAQMYM010000019.1:4153967-4178492 GCA_030014255.1 Parauchenoglanis ngamensis
AGTTTAATTGAAAAACAAAATATTTAATCTTTATGATGCTTAAATACAATTTGCATAATAATTTGGAACGGGGTGTATTATACGAAGCTTTAAAGTTCTGGGAATATGGAAGATTTTCCTCAATTAATCAATTCATAAGTTAAAGAAAATCATAACTACTGATAAGTGAGTGTTTGTGGGGATTTTTTTGTTTGAGGCCAAAGTATTGTTTTGGTATCAAAGTTAAAATTCTGGTATTGTGACTACCCAAGAAATCCTAAAAATACCCATTTATTATTAACCTTAGACTAATGTGAAGCTTCGACCATAAATATCCTGGTGAATGAGACGTTATTGTACAATGGATAACGTATTAAAACTAGTGCATTAAAATACTTAATATACTTATGAACTAAACTAGTCAATGGGCACACCATAATATTAAACATAACTATCAACAAAAAAAAAAAAAACATGAACACGTTCTTTAATAAACACAAAAGTGTATTTGTTGGGGAATTGTTCCTGGAAAAGAGGAATAAAATACAACTGAACATGCTTATACAGGAAAATAATTAACTTCTTGTGTGTTGGTAACACTTATTATCTCTTCTCTGCACTGGGCTGCATCACACCACCAAGTCGTTGTTTTTTTTTCCTATAACAGCATGTGTTATATTCCTTACTTCATCCTAACATTATCATCTATTTAAACTTTTAACACAAAAAATAATACAAACAGACTCATTTATAACTTTGCACCAAATTTAAAACAGTCCTCCAAGTTCTACTACTAAACCATAAACATTTATTTCTGTTAAGATGATTTGTTAAGTTCTCCGAAAATCGGGCTAGGCTGACTTTCACTAAACAACAGCCTAAATAGGGATAGCGAGAGACGTTTACCTGTTTGTTGACCTGTTTCGACTCTTGCTCCTCCGCCTCTCAAATTTCTCATCGTCCGATGAAGACGAGGAGGTTGAGTCGCTACTGTGGATGGCATGTCTCCGTCTGAAGGAGGAAGAATATTCAAAAACATTCAAGATTTGCTGACAAAAAACAGATACTAATGATCATTAATGAGTGAATTTCCATGACCAAACAACACAAAATGCGCCACATAAATAGACACACCCAAATCTGCTTAATCCATCTCTTAACCCAAAGTGCTTGCACAGAACTGGCTGAATTATTGGGTGTCTCAGTGATGTGCCTTATAAAGCTTTATCTTACCCATGAGGTCCAATTCTCCCAAAACTGCAGTCAAAGGAGCAAACAAAAACAGGCTTAGGAAAAAAAGGTGAAACTAAATATTAAACTTCATCATCAGGGGTTGCCACTCCTGATCTGCAGCCCAGAGGATTAAGACGCCAATCTTATCATTTACAACTAGAATCATACAATCATTACATCATCCCTAAGCTGGGAAACATGAACGTAGAAAGAAAAAAAGTAGTGATGGTGACCTGCTACTTCTGCGTCTGCTGTATGGACTGAATGGGGCTGCGGAGCTGAACGAATACCTCCGCCTGGTCGGGGTTGAGTGCCGGCGGAAAAATATACTCTGCTTCCTCGGCTCTGTAGATGATGGGGGAAAAAGAAAAAGGGAAGGGGGAAAAAAAAAGGTTAAACGAGACAGTATAAACCAGTTAAACGAAGTACCATTGAAACAATTCAAGTGGTGGAATTAGCTTCCAAACAATCCAAGAGAGCCAACATGCCTTATGTCAACAGTTCAATCGGGTGGTGTTGGTGTAAGGAATGCTTTACCAGAACACACTGGGTCTCTTAATACCAATCGTTTGAGAGCCACAGGCTATGAGTACCGTTGCTGATCATGTGCATCTCTTTATTGCCACAATTCAAGATTTCTAATTACTACTCACAAACAGACAAGTCATCTCATTATCTCTCATCTCATCTCAAGTCATTTCGTAAACACGAGTTATTCAGTGGCCTCCCCAGTAGCCATATCTAAATCCAAAACAGCACCTTTGGGGTAAGGTACATGAATGTGAATGTGTTGACAAATCTGCAGCACTTATGTGATGCTATCACCATATCAACATGAACCGTAATATCTAAGAAATGTTTCCATCACCTTGTGGAACTCATTCCATGAAGACCCGAAGTTGTTCTGAGAGTGTATGTTTACGCAGAGTTGGACTTATGTATCTGGTGACTCATAATACAGACCCTCGAGAGGAGCTTGGTAGCGTACAACAGCTTTTCTCTGTCTGAATTCGTAGCGTTTCTGATTATCTTCTTCTTCTTCGTCATCATCATCATCATCGTCACCTTCGTCATTGTCCTCCTCTTCTCCTGTGCCTTCTCCATCTTCATTTTCATCCTCCTGATCAGTGTATTCTAGAAATGTTAGTTATGGTTAATTTGTGGAGTTTTTTTGGAAAACGTTACTACAAGAACGTTCTCAGTAGGAGTCTGGTTTAAAAGTGAAACCAGGCAAATGTTCATTTCTTGGCAAAATGTGTGTCTATCAATCATCAGCATCTTCATCATTAATGAATAATTACCATCATGGCCGTTCTCTTGCTCGTCGGCACTCTCCTCGTCTGTTCTCTCAGAAGACCTTGTGGTTCTCTTCCTCTTGGATCCAGAGTACATTCTAAGATCCTACAAGTCAGAGCAAATGAAAATGCAGCCAGGAGCTTCGTGCGTGCGTGTGGGGTCACTTATCTCGTCAAGAAACTAACGGCGCTCACCTCCTTTTTAGAGTCTCTGCTACCCAGCCTTCGACGCATTTTCTGCATGTCGTCCATTTTCTGGAGAACAGCTTCTGCAGTGCTGGAGGGAAAGACATGTTTTAGAACAAACACTCAGCTAGTGAGTGTATTTTTTTTGTTGTTGTTGCTCAGATCAACCCAGCACACTGTGTAAGGAATGAAACACTTGGCAACATGCTGTTACAGAAAAATAATCAATGACAGGTCACCTGACACAAAGCGGATTACTGTTATCATATTAAGATGATTATTTTTCTTATAACAGTGTTTTACTCCTCTTTTACCACAGCAAAAAGATAATGTTTTAGAAACTGTGGGACCTGGGATTTGCCTTTGCTGTTAAAGCTTCTGACCAATCAGATTGGAGAATTCAACAGGGCTGTGGTATAAAACCTTTAATATAAACCATGTCTTAGAGAACTTGACATTATTTCTTTGTTTATTTGTAAATATGGACATACTTAGTAATGAGCCGGTCATAGAGGACAGACTGATCCCTGGCATTAAACTTGTATCTTGTGATTCTGGAGCTGCGTCTCACGTTGCAGTCCACTTTTCTCTCTCGTAATCGCGAACGGAAATTCCTTGACGCTGCTGTATCATCGATCTCATCTTCAACTGCAAGACAAAATAAAGCACACGTTTAAGAAAATCCTAACCATGTTATATTCAGAGCCCTGAAATACCTAGCATTTGTGGTAAGAAAAAGAATTATTATTTTCCATATGTATTAAATTGGAAGAACTCGAGTCCAACACCCACCGTTAATTTCATCACCGGACTTCTCATCTTTTTGCAATCTTGGAGATTTCCTATTAGAAATACACAAATGTATAAAAGTACCATTTCGATAACAGGCACTATATAATTCTATTAGAAATTACCTTCTCAGATTTGGACAGAAACAGTACCTTAAATGCTTCATGCTTTTCTCATCCTTTTGAGGCGAGCTGTTGGGTTTGTTACTCGCATCAGCAAAAGAAACAGCATGTTTGTCTGTTCTGGCTCTGGTCCTCATGCCGCCTCTCTCCATGCTGCTTTTTTCTTTAGTAGACAAATAGCCCTAAAAATGAACATTCATCTGTGTATTATATAAACATAAACATAGCGTGTATTTTAGTTCTTCTTCTACTTCAGAGTTTCTCCAGTGTCTGTAGCTACCTTAATTAAGACCGTATTGACTGCATGCTGAGAGAATGTACTTTCGCCTTGTGTTTCCTCACTTTGTTTGCCTTAGCAACAACTAGCCAGGCTAACATTAGTGAGATGCTCACTGCTCTTGAAGTGTCTCACTACTGAAAAAGCTTATTTATTTTTATATTTATTTATATTTATTTTATTATTATTTTTTGGCTCAGTGAGCCACCATTCTTTACAGCCACTCTCCTTCAGCTTATAATGATGTGATACTCAAATATTTTTATATAAAATCTTATTTACACACACAAGAATGTGCAAAGAGACATTTTTATTATTTTACAATAAATGTTTCAAACCATAACACCTCTACACACCATGTAATTGGTGCGAAAATGGTTTTTAGCATAATAAAAGGTGCAATGTGTGCTTTAATTATTTTTTTTGTATTATATAAACATTTTTGCTTGTTTTTTGGGAAGAATTTGAGACGACAATGTTCAGACAACAGCATTGAGTGTCATGTGATTCCAAACCATATTCAATTTCAAAGTCATTTCTAACATGTCTGCTTTATTTAACTTATTAAGAGCTTTGTATTTATGAAAATGAGGAAATTGTAACTTTGGGTGTTCAAGAACTCCAGTCTTTGAGTGAGTGCTTTTTTTTTTTTTTTTTTAACACTTTCGTTTTTAGTTTTATTGTTTATTTTGCCCCAAGAATTGTTTTGGTATCAAGAATCGCGACAGCTAGTATTGGTATCGAAGACAAACTTTCTGGTATCGTGCCAACCCTGTACTGATACAGAGAGCACAGTGGTCTGTTTACATTACAAACACTGAACACACTGCTAGTTAAGAAGACGCCTTTTTCTTCCCAACATGCGGTTTTCAGCCAATTAAAGATATTGGAAGGATAAAAGCAAGTGACGTTGTGGGGGAAAATCATTAAAAGCTGCTAAACACCGAGATAATTGTTCTGTAATCACGTAAACAAGCAGTGTCAAGCCAGCTAGCAAGGGAAGTTGACATATGAACACATTTGCACACTGGCTAACTCCTTAGCCGCTAGCGCCTTCCAAGCCGGCTAAGTTAGCTAGCTGCTGATTAAATGTGTATGGACGTCGAAAAATAAAAATGTAAAGTTTCAAAAACCAAAAAACCATGCTCACGACTGAGTGAGAAACTCACATTAGTGGGGCTATTCTCGGTGCTGCTGTAGCTGTCATCCAGGCCCTTCTGTATGCGCGCGGACTTTTTCTGCGCGCGCCGCAGCGACAGGAACTCGGAGCTCGTGTCCATGTCAGAGTCCCGCTTTGGCGCCTCGACGCCAGAGCTACCGCTGCGTAGCATCACCATCTTATTCTCTACAATCTCAACTAGCTCATTTACAGAAAAAAACCAACCTTATTCGTTAGCTAGAACCATATCAAAAACCGAAAAGAAAATATGTCTATATGATAAAATTACACGCGCTTTCCTCTTGATTTCTGGCGCCATAAACGTCACCGAGAGCCTGAGGACAACCTGAACGCAGAAAGTGTTCTCGAGACGAAAACTAGATCCCATTAACAACCCACCGCGAACTCTTCATACACCTTATAATCATATATTCCTAAAATTAAATCATGGAAAAATAGCCTAATGCTAGCGTAGAGTAAACGTGACATTTATTTACTCCACTTTTTAAACGTGTTATGTCACATTAAACCGTTTTAGGAAGCTTGCGTAGGGATCTTATTATAAAGTAGTGCCGGTTGTGTTTTTGGCGCGCCACGCGTTCAGCCGCGCTCCGTGTTCTGATTGGCTAATGCAGACCACGCCTACTGAAAGTCACTGACTACAAAACAAACCAGACAGGCCCGAACTAAACACTCCATAACCATTTCACAAAATAAAAAGATGCAATGAATAAGTAACATATTTTCTTAAATATATATTGTATTATCAATTCATGTCCTAAAGTTTAATAAATGTTCTCTAAAGGAATCTATAAGTTTCATTCAGTTCCTGTAGTTCTGTGAAAGAAATCATGGACAACACAAGGGTTTGTACGTATTGTGTATGGTAGTTTATTTTTTTCCCATCAAGTAAAAAAAATCCACTGCATTTGAACCTTTTCTGAAGAAACGAATGCAAAATGAAATCAGTGTTTCTGGTTGAATTTACGCAATAGCAGCTAGGTAGTCTTTCACTTCTGCAGGAGTCAGTCGCCTGAAGCCGCTCTCGTTGCAGATTCCCACCTCAATGTTGTCCTCCGTCATCTGGCCTTCAAAGCTTTCCTGTAATCCATCAACATTATGCAGACAACATGAACACTCATTACATCTTTACATCATGAGACATTTAAAAACTGTTCATGCTTTTCCATCTTTAGTTCAAATGCCATCTAATCAGCAAGAGGATCAAAACAAGTACGACTTTACCTTAAGGGTTAAAATAGCTGTGTGAATGGCATCTTCCAGCTCCAGATCCTCATTGTATCTAAAAGGATACAACATTGAGTTGGTGAAACAATAGTTTGTTTTAATTTAGCCTTGCATAAAATTTAATGTCAGATGTAAATGCTGCAAAGTTCTCAATACCTTTTTTCCAGGAAGGTTTTTCCATTCACATAGTTCTTTCCCATTGCTGTGGCTTTCCATGCAAAGTATGCACCCTTTAAATGATAAACACAGTCACATTTGAATAAAAAGGCCATTTTTACACACACTGCAGCATCACATTTGCTAAGCACATCACATTAAATATATTACGCATATTTAATGTTTCAGGATGGATTTTCCTTTAAATCCAGAAATTCCCAAATGCACTGCAGGAGTGCCATAATATAAAACTCTGAAAAAACCTGAAGAAATGTTTTTGCAAAACTCCACAGAGACAGCTATGTACATGACAGAACACTGTACTTGTCTACTCATTTCAACAGTACAGCCATCTAGAAATGCTGAAAATCCTGTTACACACCGAGGGATCAGACTGGAAGAGGTACGGACGATCTTCATCCCAGCCTGCGATTAGGAGTGATACACCAAATGGACGAACACCACTATGTGCCAAATACATAAAAATGTTCATGTTAACACAAATTCAGCAAAACATATTAACACAAACCCTGTCTCCCCATTGAAATATTCAAGTTTAAGCTTTGTACAATGCCCTCTAGAATTATTTGCACCCTTCTTTAAAAAAAAAAATGAACAAAGTAATTGTATAAAATAATCATTACACACAATAACTGAATTTCCCCACTCAATAAATATAAGAAATAATATATCTTTATTTTAACAAAAACATTCTCATTAGAACTTAAAAAATAGAATTTGTTCTCAAAATAATCTCATTATGTTCCAAAATGACCCTATTAAGGAATATTTTAAATTCAAACAAATTGTTATTCTTGGAAATAATTTTTCATTTGCTCTCAGTTCCCAGGAAATGTAATCATGTCCCATTCTGTATTATAAAAAAAAAAAAAAACAAAACCAAAAAAAAAACAACATTCCATAGGTTATTCTTTTTAAAAATAAATTTTCTACACACTCATTAAGGATCCCAATCATTCCTGAAGGCACCGTATATATGTCAATGACCCACTTTACTTCAAAAATAGTTCGCAACATTGTGGCAGAGGAATCAAACCCACCCTGATTGTGTGTACTCTTGCATGACTGAAGCAACCCGCTGAACAAGCTGGCCTGTGGGAATCGGCTCTTGGTAGACCAGGAAGTACTGCTGAGCAAGCTTTCGGGCTCTCCTTACCAAAACCCTGCAAAGTAAATGATTTATATTAAAATAAAAGTGATATACCTGGTACATCAGTTCAAAGTAATCCTCCAGCAATGCTAATCTCTACCTATTGCATCTGTAGATTATGTCTGAAAACAAAGAACAACAACTTCAACTCTATACTAAGAAAAGCACACACAGTTCACTTACTCCAAAATAACTGATAATTGGCTCCCGAGTGGCACAACAGGAAAGCGTCGGCCCTATCATCTGGAGACTACGAGCTTGAATCCTGATGATACAACAGCTATCCGTGGCTGGGAGTCAAAGGAGCAAAATTGGCTGTGCATTCTGAGTGAGACGGATGGTGTACTCTGTCTCCCTGGTCACTCACAGTGAAACTATCCAACCGTGTGCATCTACGAGCTTATGTATGTAGAAGGGGGCGGATAGCACTTTCCTCTGTGTACATTAAGAAAGATGAGGTTGTTTCAGAGAAAGCACGTGTCAAGGGTCATCCACATATAAAACGATTCGCTCATTGGTCATTGCTTTGCAGCCGCCAGCTGGTCACTAGTGGACGTTCCAGATTCCGGTTCCCCAGGTATCCCTCTTGTACATTTTCCACCACAAATGTTTCCAAGTGAAACAAGCAGTCGCTGGCTAGTTTGCTACAAGACCATAAATGCATTGCTAGTGTACGCATATGGACAGACCTATGCTTCAACAGTGACAATTCATTTCTTTTAGTTCCCAGACAGTACAGTTAACCAAAGTTATGGACGTTGTCTCCTTGTGGTAAACATTTGGGGAACTCCGTGTTAACATCATGTCGGGTATCCTTTGGTCCCACCGGTAGTCATCTTAATCTTGTCCCCTTAAAGTTGAGATTAGTTTTACCCTGTACCTGGTCACCTTACGTTGCCAACAGTTATTTCGCCTGTCGTTGCTACAAGTCGCCAAATTTCATCGACATTCTATGGTCTCTAGTCGTGGCATTGCTATTAGCCTGTTTATGTCTGTACTCCCTGTTAGGTGGCTGTCATATGATTAGAGAGAGCTGGCTGGTGTGGAACTTCTCTTGGAGTTAATAACACAAAATGTGCAGCTTGCCATGGCATCAAGGAACTTTTCCTGTGTCTGAAACCTTAGTGGCTGTTACGAAAACTCCACCACATCAATCATGCAATTTTTAGCCTGTATGTACAATAACATACAGCTGCTGTTACAGAAAGTGAACACCTTCTGACCAAACAGGTTTGAGAAAACATCAACAGCGCTGTGGTATAAAACAATACAAAACACTGTATATGGAAATAAAATTTAAATTAAACTATATTTAATCGTAGACTATGATGTCATGCAGAAATCCTCTGTGGAAGAACAGGCTGTTATTCTGTGATGTAGAGCTCGCACCTGTAGTCTGGACCCATCCCACTGTACACCATGCCAATGTGTTTGGTTATGGGCTCGACTTTGTGGACGCTCTGTTCATCGTACAGTATGGACTTCTGCTTCTTCTCTGTTGCCAACACCACACCGTTTGCAGCTATGGATGAAAGCGGATTAATAAAAGTGAGTCAATATGCATCCCTACACACATCACTGAGAAATATCTGGTACATATTTACTTTACTTGCACTGCTGTTCCTTTTGTATATCTCTTTTTTGTTTCTCACACGCTCTCTCTCTTACTCTCGCGGTCTCATCCTCCCTCTTTCTTTTTCTTCTTTACAGTTTCTTATTCCCTATCTTTCCCCTCGCTCTCATTTTCCAGCAATCTGTCACTCTTCTTTAGTCTTTACAGTTTTGTCTTTCACTCCTTCGTTCTTCCATAATATTAGTATCTTTGTATCTCTTTCTTTTCATCTTTGTATCTGTTTTTCTTTCTTTCTCTTTTCTGGTCTTATATTTTTATATTTTTCCAGTCTCTTCTTTTTGACTTAATTCATTCTTTTCTCACATCTCTTTCTTTTGGTCATTTCTTCTGTTCCTTTCTCTCACTCGCTCTTTTACTTCAGTTTTTATTTTTATTTTTTTCTCTTTGACGTGCATTTCCTTGTTTATAGTTTTTTTTAGTCTCTTCTTCATACCTTAATTCTTTCTATTATAATTTCTGTTATGGTCTATCCTTCTGTTTTTTCCCCTTCTTTTTCTCTTTCCTGCTCACTTCTTCCTTTCCTTTCTTCCTTTTCTTTTTCCTTTCTATCTAGACCATTTTGCACCCACTTCCTTCATTTCTGTCTCTTCTTCTGTCCTTTCTTCATATTTTATTCTTTATTTCTGCACTTAATTTTTTATTTTTTACTCCCTTACCCTTTTTTTCTTGGTGTTTCTTTAATTCTGTTGGCTTTTTCTTGCTTTCCTTTTTCCCCCCTTAGTGTCATTTCCCTTTCTTTTTCCTCATTCTTTCGTGTCTTCTTACCCCCCTTATATCTTTCTTTAGCTTCCTTTTCACTTTTCTGCTCTTCCCCACCACTTTTTCATTCTTCTTGGTCCTATTTTGTCTTAATTCTTTCTTTCAATTGTTCACAGAGCTCCCTGCAAGGATTTCCATCAGGAAATGCATGTCTAGTTAAAATTCCAACATACACTAAACTGCGATATTAATATTGAGAATTTGAGATGATTTTACCTTTAATCCCAACTGATGGAGCTCCTGCTGCAACAGCTGCCAGTGCATATTCAATCTGAACCAGCTTCCCCGAAGGGCTGAGAAACAGAAAACACAGGGTATTATCTATTACTGGAATCTATATTAGATACAGAGCACCAAAGGCTAAATGTAATCTATTTTATTTGTACATCTGTTTTGCTAAACCGAAACCACTTTAGCAAACCTTAAAGCAAAAAGGCTTAGGGTACATAATATAAATTATTACTCTATTATTTATTTTCTCATTTCACAACATAATACCATAAAGCATTAAAACTACTCAAGCAAGCTATCAACAACTATCTATTTGTATGCATCCGGGCTCTGTCATAATAAGCAGAGCTAGCTTCTTAACTTGTTAAAGAGCGTTGGTCTGCACGGCTGTATCCCAAATGCATCCTTATTAAACTCCGAGTGCACTCACAACAGTGTAAAAGGTTGTACTTCATATTCTATGCAGTGCACTCCTACAGAGAGGAGGAATAGGTTCGGGATTCAACCGCTGCTAATTAACAGTGACTCTGCATCACTTTCTATTTTCACTATTGTACGTGTTTTTATTTTACTTCGCAATATTTACCACATCTTTAAGTTATCATCTGAGACACGCCGAAGACCCATACAAACACAAGAACATAAAAAGGCAAAATTATTATTATTTTTTTACCTGAATGTAGTTAATGAAAAACTGTAACCCCTTTCTGCCATTGCTGTTTCACAGTGCAGGAAGTGACGCCATATGTTTGATAGAAATGGTTGGCCCGCTGTGTTTCTGAGGGTGTTATGGGTAATGTAGTCAAACCGGTAAAAAGCGCGCCCTTTAAATGGCAAATTGAATCTTTTTTACGTTTATGTTTTTATACTGAGCTCAGAAATGAATAGATTATATTTACAGTCGAGACCTGTCAGATGTAAATAGCATATACACGTCATTTAGGAAGTACAATGTATGTTTAAAAACTACAACCTCCAAAATGCACGTTTACGACACTGTGCGCATGCGCAGTTGCTCTTCTTCGACAAGTGACCGTGAGGATGTTGTAGTAGTGTGTACGCTGGGCTGAGGATACGACATTATGTCGCTGACAGGATTTTTACGGTTTCTCAGACATTCTTTACAGCAACTGGAGTCCAGTATAATACAGACTGCAGGGTTTGACAGGAATTTAGGTAAGTGAATGGCGTAACGTTAAAAAATGTTGAATAAGGCAACAAGGAAAGGCAGCATGCTGTGCAACAGGGTTGCCAGATTGTTCCTTAATAAGAGTGAATTTTGTTTTTAGATTAAGATTTTATTCTTGTTTATTACATTAGGTCTGTTCTGTTAGAAGCAATAGAAAACATACTTTAATTTAGATAGAATTTGCAACAGCATGATTTGGTTTGTAGTCGACTGTCAAGATCGTATTGACCAATCTGGCAACACTGTTCGTATAATAAGTCAAATTTGTCCAAATTTTAGTCCAGAATGTTACTGGTTATGTCAGTTATTAATCTTTTAATTAATCTATTTAATAATTTAATTAATCTTATAATATTAATCTCTAAAATGCACCAAAGGTGTACTACCTTTTTTCCCCCTTAAAAATAATGTTCCTTTGTAATTTTTGCAATTTGTGTACCTAGGTCCAGCTCTGGCAGTGCATGGACCCAGCCTTCTTCCTCAGCCTCAGAAAATTAGAGATGATGAGAGTTCTGAGCCCAGTTTCCTGGACAACATTTTCTGGATGGCAGCACCCAAAAAGAGACGTACCATCGAAGTGAATCGCTGCAGAAGACGGAACCCAAATAAACTCATTAATGTCAAGGCAAGTCTGAGATCTTTATCCTAATAATGAATTTTAGCCTTAATAAATGACCATGCACATTATTGACCTGCAAAAAATCCAATTCAGAGTATCATCATTCTTAAATATAAACTCCAATATAAACTGATTTATTTCCCTTAGATGAACATCGAGCCATGTCCAGAGTGTGGGAACCTAAAACAGAAGCATGTTCTCTGTGGGTTCTGCTATGCAAAGGTCCAAAGGGAGACGTCCATTATTCGGAAGCAGATTGAAATAATGGAAGGCCGTCCTCACAACACACCAACTGTGGAGACTGTGGTTCTGTATGAGAACGAAGCTCCGCGTGATGTAGACAAGGATAAGAGAATAGTGGAGCGAAGCAGAAAACGCCCCTCCTGGTTTAACCTGTAACTTACCCTGAGCTTTTTTTTTTTTGTATAATATCCTCAATATTAAAGTATTGAATCTGTTGGACTGCCTTTATGTTTTGAAAGTCTTTCTTTTGCTGCTAACAGTCAACAAACAACTGTCACTATTGAACAGATATCAGTTCAAGATTCGTAAACTCTGGGTAGAAAAGGAGGGGTTAAGAGCACACTAAATCCACTTTCTCACAGTACCAAGAATGAAAAAAAATGACTTGGTCTTTTTACAGTCTTCAACTCTCCAGTTTCCGTGAGTCCGTGACCATTATAGGGCAAATAAAAAAATACATTTAGTGATGGAGTAAATTTGGTAATCAAATATAAAATGTTAATTAAATTATTTATTATTTATGTATGTATATCTCCATAACCAATAGTGTGAGCAGTTCAAGAAAAGGAAACCTCTCATACATACAGTAGAAGAAAAAAAATGGAAGGGATAGATGGATGTAAATGAAAACATTAGGACCTACTAAATCTATTTCAACACTTTTATTGCTGCGTATTAAAAAAGGAATAATAATTTCATGTTCTTAATTAAATGAAAGACGACCTGTAGTTATTATATTCAGATTTGCCATCTCTGATATGCTGTTATTCCGCAGCAGGTGAACACATTGGGTCCCACCATCGGGTTATACCAATGAGCTCCGTAACATGGGGGGAACCAAGAACGAAGTAATAACCCCGTATTGCCATGAGAAATTAATTTGAACAGGTTTAAATGATTTGTTTAGCTAGAACAATATAACTGCATGTGTAGAATGTTATTTTATATAATTGTCTAATTTCAGTTAAAAATACAACATTTGAAATACAATCACCCCCCCACGTCAAGATAAACAAGTCCGTTTTGCGTCGGTAGCGTAAATAACGTTGACTGCGTAACGCTGCGCAGAGCTGAGCAAAGAAGAAACAGTGTGGTGGCGGTTGTTTTTTCTCAAGGTAAGCAAGTGTTAATAAGCATTATTTATTACCAAGTACCACCGTTCTGTATTGAAATCAAATGTGCAGACTATTACTGTTGACCTGAAGAGCAAATTAGCATTAGCTTAGCATTGTATAGGAAGGACAAGGCGTAACCGAGAGTCTAGTTTTGTAACGTTTGGACTCACTGCATGATAAAGCCTGTGTTTTCACTGTGTGTTTATAAGTAACACTGTGTGTAGTCTGTTGTTGGTTTTTTAATAGAAAAAATGCACCCAAAACATAACTCTATAATATTTGGGAACCACAGTGTTGTGCATCTGTACATAATCTTGTATAAATCAATGAATCAAAGTGAAACATCATGAAGCCTGATAGGCCCAAGTGAGCAGACTGTGGGAATGAGCTGAGTTTGTGATTGAAATGCATTTTTTTGGTATAAAGAAACCTCAGAGTTTGACTGTCAATTGCAGACCATCTCCATGAACAACCTGAATGATCCTCCTGGGTGGAATATAAGGCCAGGGCCACATGAGGGTCCTGATGGGGGGAAATGGAACTACGCTCTCTTGGTGCCAATGCTTGGCCTTGCGGCCTTTCGTAAGTATCTAATCAAAGCAATCATCCTGTGATCAAGTCGATCACTGGCCTCAATGTTGCAAATGGGCCAAGCATGTAAAATCCATGTAAGACATTTAAGACAAAAAAAAAAAGCTTGTATCGTCATCATGTTCCCGTATTGAAAAGGTAGCGCTGTTTTACAACTTCTTTTCCAGCCAAACTGGAAATGCAATTTCGTCTTTTATTTTTTTTCATTTTCCTGTGACTAATTTGTACAGAGCAACCGACAACTCAGGGTGTGTCCCAAACCATACCTTTATTGACACAGGTGAGTCAACCGTCATATGGAGAGGATTTCACTCCAGGGAATTTTTTGTCTTTTTAAGAATTAAATGCTGGCTTTATTACATTATTACAATATTGCATTCACTTCTTAAGCAAGCAAGCAAGCATAATTCACTTTCATCACTGTGTTGCAGTGGTGCCACTCTGAAATGCAACCATTGTCCAGTCAGAGCCACAAAGCTGTAGTCAATGACACGTTCGTAATCAAAGAAGATTAGAATGGCTCATTTATGTTTTTATATCTCTTAAACTACATGTTCTCATTTGAGAAATGTAGTCTGAATAAGATGCATTTTAAAATTAATGCAAATTATTTTTTTAATTCAGTATTTTGTTGAAGAGCATAACCATAGCTTGTGATGCAAAAGAAGAAATCCACTGCTGGAAATGCAGTGTACGTACTTACTCTTTGCTCTTTTCATACAGACTTTTAGTACATATAAAAAGCTGCATATATTCGCTTCTGCATCCTGTCAGGTTGGATCTGGACACGTGAGTCGCAGCGGCAGATCCAAGAAGCAAAAAGTCAGTTCGAGGGGGACGTGGCTGCCGTCACGAAAGACCTGGAGCTGAAGTATAAAGATACTCTGACGGAGAACCGACGCACGACCGCCCTCCTGGAGCTGGAGCTAGAGAAAGCACGTCAGCGGGTGGAGGGTTACAAGAAGGCCCTGACCTCGCAGAGCCAGCATCTCCTGGAGGAGCGCAAGCAGCTGCAGAAAGAACGTGAGGATCTAGACGAGGAGAAGAAGCGTGCCCTGCAGACTGGAGCAGCTGGACTGGCGCTTCATGCGGCTCTGCAACGGGAGCAGGAATGGGAACAGAGAGCCCAGGTTTTGCTACATGACCTAGAGCACCAGTTGGTGGAGAGGCAGAACGCTTTCTGCAGCCTCCTGCTACCCAGGGAACGCAGACGGGAGATGGAGAAAGAGTTGCTGCTCAGGGTGGCCAAGGATCCGATGGGGGCGGAATTGGGCCTGGAGGATGACATCAGGGAGATTTTTAAAAATGATAGGCACTGCGCAGACATGCTCAATATGGACAGGAGGAAAAATGGGAAGCTGATGTGGCTGTATCTTAAATACTGGAGGCTGCAGGTTACAATGCAGAAACACAAGAGAGCAGAGGACAGGTTGAAAGGATCAGTGCCTGATGTTAAGTGACCTTAGAAAAATATACAGTTTGTTTTTGATCCTACTATATGCCAATAATGTCTGAAAGTCCTTATAGTTTGCCCTAATGCATATGTATATACAAATGGACAAATTAAAGGAAAAAATGGTGACATCATGTTCCTTGTCCCATTAGAGTGAAGCATCAATTCAAATCAAATCAAAATTCTTCTGACTGATCACCGTTGTCCTGGGATGAAACCTTTATCCACGATGATCTCATCCCAATCCACAGAGCAGGAGGACTCGCTGAATGGTTGATGATAAGGAAAATTATGTACATCCTGTACTATGGCCTTCAGTCATCAGATCTCAAGCCACCTGAACACCTTCGGGAGTTTTGGACCAACATGCACCTCTCTCTCACTGCGCTCTCCTTCACCACCATCAAAACACCACCTGAGGGAAAACCTTTTGGAAGAATCACTCTGGTACATTTCCAGAGAATCTATAACATGGTGCACTGAGGATGTTTTGGTGGCTCATCATGACCCAACACCTTATTAAGGCACTGTCCTTTAATTCATCACCCATCTGTTTGTTTCTTTAACTTTTTCTTGTTAAGCATGTTTATGAGTCTGTTTTGGGACAGGACTACTAAACCTACTGACAATCATTTGAAAATAATGCTACTTCTGTATTTGTGTGTGTGTGTGTGTGTGTAAAGTCTTTTCTGTTCTTCAGCAGGAAATTATAGCTGTTTGACCTGGACTACAGATGCAAATAATCTCTGTAACGATAATGTAAACTTAAAAAAAAATAAAAAATTGTTCCATTCCAAATAAGAGTGTACTGTCCTTTTTTAAAACGTGGTTTTACCACCCTTTTTTCCCCCCCAAACACACAACACAGACTTGATATTGCAGCATTATATGGAAGTTATATTTATGGGTGTATGTGATTACCCACTTATTACAGTTAAACACTATTGCATGCTATAATAAAAATATATACTAAGGTTTAATATCCCGAACATAAATCATAAAAGACGCAACAACAAAAAAAAGCTTTTGAATAAGAGAAGTCTTTATAAATTTTATTAGCTAACAAAGTACACTAGGATTTAGAACAATATTTACAGGATGACTTCTACAATGTACACAAACTGCAGGTCTTTTCCTCTAGAGGGCAGTGAATGATTTCAAATCCTGAATCTCAACTGTAGAAAGAAATAAAGTGCTGTACAGCAGTGGATCAGAAATAAACAAGAATATAAAGAAGAATATGTGTTTGGGAATATTTGGGGCTGAAATATCAGCATTATGTCTTTCTGAACTCCACAACCATTTCAGAAAGAAAACTTCATATACGTTCATATATAAATGTTCTAGACAATCCTAAATCAGCGGGGCATTATTCCTGGCACTCAAACCTGTGCTCATATCCACCATTTCTACTCAGACTTGCTGAATAGTGGTCTTTGGGTCTAGTCTTACAGAAAGCCAACCAATCCTAGCACAAAAAAGAAACTACAATTTGCTCCATTGTAATGTATGTATGCATACATAATAAAACATATTTCAACAGCAGGTTTTTTTTTTATTTTATATATATATAATAGTGATATAAAAGAAGTGATGTGATTTCATTTGGTCAAACAATTAAATGGGTTGATTAATTATTATCTTGAGTAAGTGTTTGTATTATTTTGTGTAATTAGCTTATGGATTATTTATATAACTATAATCAGGTCCCTTATAAAACTTTCCCACAATACCTGAAACACCAGTTTTAATGCAAAAGTTAAAAGATGATTATGTAAGGAATTAAAAACCTTTGGGGTTGCTATTACAGGAAAACAATCAACGATGGGGGTGGTGTGATGCGGGCATGAAGCAATATAACCGCTCGTCCTGAAGTGTTTTATTCTTCTTATACCTCAGGGAATTGTGAACGATGACCATTTTAAATCGATTAATGAACAACACATTGTACTTTTATGATGTTTATAGTTAAGTTTCATGTTATGGAGCGCCCGTGACGCAAGTTCCTGTCATCACGTACGTTATAGCAACTATAAACTACCGTTCCCTAATCAACCTCTCTTTTTTCTCTCTCTCAAAATCCTCTTGGAAAACTTACTCACTGACACTAGAGATTCCTTCCTTTTTCTGCTTACAGAAAACTTCACTGTATAAATGATATTATACTTTATGCCCTTCTTTGTTAAACAACAGCACCTTTTTGCTTATTAGACTTATTTGCTTATTATGATGGAGTGTCCGCTGTACAAGTCCTTGTATAAGTTGTTCCTATAGAAATGATAATGTACTAGAACAAGCATATTAACATGTACTTGTTATTTGTCTTTTAGCCGGAACGGCTGTCAGAGCTGCTGTTTTAGAAAATTAATCAACACCTTCTGACTAGTCAGGTTTGAGAATTCAACAGTGGACTACATTTATTACTACTGTTATTGCATGTTATTGTTCATGCCCGCAGGAAGTCACGCTCCAAGTCCCTTGCTGGTGAGACGAGTGTGCGCACTCTGAACTCTGTGCTCTCCGGCTGTATCACGTCTTCAACACCGGACCACAGCACTCTCTTCTGACCCCAGCTCTTCTCAGAGTCTCTGTCTGAGCGTAAACAGGAAGGCGACAGCTCTCTGTGTGTCTCTGTTGGAGTGCCGAGATTCCTGGGCACGAAGATCTGTAGTGGAAGCACGGTTTTATATGGTAGCTGATACTCACGCAGCTTTGTTCCATCTTCACCAGTGCAATAGGTCTGATTGAGGAACCGGCGCACTACAAAATGACGCACACGCTTTCGTTCATAAGACTCCTTTCGTGTCGAGTCTCTCTCAGTGAGTGTATCCCTGTAGGAAAGGATAATAGATGTATTAGAAATGAGATATTTATATAATAATAATAATAATCATAATCATCATCATCCCAGAAAAATCCCAGATCTGTGCACTTATCTGTTCCTAATGTATTTGCATTCAATTATGACCCTAATGTACACTTACCGGCTGATTTAATAAGAACACTTGTACACCTGCACATTCATACAATCATCCAATCGAGTCATGTGGCAGCAGCACCATTCAAAATTATGCAAATACATGACACAAGCTTCAGATAATGTTCCAACCAAACATCAAAATGAGGGAAAATTTTGATCTCAGTGACTATGGCTTGGCTGTTAGTGCCACGCAAGCTTGCTTGAGTATTTCAGAAAATCTCCTGGAATTTTCATGCACAGCAGTCTAGCACTGACACAGAATGGTACAAGAAAACAAAAACATCCATTGAGATATCTGCCAACTATCTGCCTTGTTGATGACTGAGGTCAGAGAGGAATGCCCAGACTGGTTCAAGCTGAGATTAAGTCTATGGTAACTCAAATAATCATTCTTTACAACTATGGTGATCTCAGAATGCACAAGACATGCACAGTATATACATCAATACAGTTAGGTCCATAAATATTCAGACAGTCACTCGATTTTGGTGATTTTGCTTAATAGTGAAACATACTTGTACTCTGGTCTTGTTTCCATCACCAGGTCTAACCAAGTGGCTTCATACGATTCCCTTTTGCTCTCGTCAGCTTCTTTTACATCACTGTAAGAGTTGACCAGGTAAGACCTAGGGGTTCGGCTCAGGCAGTGCATCTCGTCCTGAACTACATCGGCGTAATAACAGCAGTGACCGTGACTGATAACTAGCAATCGATGGTAACTTCACTGCCTTGTGGTCCTTAAATAACCTGGCGCTGCTATTTTTGTACTTGTACATCATGATAAGTGTGTACTGATTGGTTTACCCAAGGGGCAGAAAGACTAATCCCAAGTCCTTTTTACTTACATGTAGAAGGCAGCTTCATCAACATGGACATGTGGCACATCTCAGTTTTCTCAGCTTCAGCTCATTATGACTTTATGATTATTGCTGATGGTGAAGACAAGCAATATGCTGTGATGCGATCTTATTGTCAATGGTTACATACACTGAATCACAATGTCATTAAAAAAAGATAAGTAAGATACCTGCACGTTATATTACACATTATTAGCAGTATGTGTATTTGCAGACAAGATTAAAGCAAGTCAAGTTGCCCTTAAAGGTATGTTTTTCTATTTTAATATTTGAAGGTCATGCATTTCACTGAGGATTCTTTTAGTAAATAACATTTATTTTAAAAACATCACGTATGATCTTAATGTTCAATATGCAAATGGCCTTGATATAAAAGACCCGAGTGTCTCCTGTTTCGGGGCAGGCCCGGCTATAAATAGCACAAGATACAGATTTCTCTGAACCGATTTAGTGGAGTCACCATTCTCTGTCAGAGTTGTCAGCGTTTCCTTGCATGGCATACCCCTTTGTGATGTGGAGGTGCTGTTTGGACATTTTCTGCGTCACTGCTGTCACTCACTTTCATAATGCAAGGACACACTCAAGCATGTGTAAAGGAATACATAACCCTTGTCTAGTAGTGTTGATCAAATATAGGACTGTTTATAGATGTGAGTGTGTATACCACAGTGCCAAATAGCTGTTGTCACATGTGTCTTCAGGATAGACAGTTTGTTACTGTTGTTCAGAGTCTCTAGAGCTAGAATTAGTCCAGTAATAGATTATCTCATGGTCCAACGTGACCTGAAACAACATCTCTGAACTTCTGGTGAAAATCCCAGTGGATTGCAGCAACCAGAATGGTGGAAGATATGATGGTCCCTGTGGAACACCAGTAGAAATTCAAGCATCCAAAGCATCCTTGGAGCTCTCTGTGGTCTGTCTGTCCAGCCCTGTCTGAACCTTAATCTCTGGATCCAAGACATACCCTAGAAAAGATCTAGTGGTTGATAAAAGTGGTATTTCAAAGTTGTAGGGGTGTCCAGGATGCGAGGCTAGACATAACGTCCTTGTTATTTGTAGATGATGATGCTCTCTTGGCACCATTTAAAGTGAACCACTGACATGCCCTTGAACGTTTTGCTGCAGAATGTGAAGTGGCTGGGTTGTCCAAGGCCATGGTTCTGTCCCAGACAAGAGTGGGGAGCTCCCTTCAGGGGAGGGGAGCCGGGAGACCTTGAAGGGATTGCCTCTGGTGGATGAGTTTAGATAACTTATTCAGAAATAATGGAAAAACAATGAGATTGGTGAACAGATTGGGACAGCCGTCTGTGCTGTCTTCACATGACCAAAGGGTTCTTCCATAGACACAGGACAAAGATATCAACAAGAAGTCACACTAAATGTATCGGCATATAATTGAGATATATATTGTATTACATTGGTGAGGTCATAGGGCATCACTAAATGTCCATAAAGCCCTGATTGGTGAAGAAAGATGAAGTAGTTTAAAGACAGTGACTCATTGTGACAGACTTTCTCAGGTCCTCCTGCAAACCCAAGCAATAACTGGTAACTGACTCATTCTAACCACTACTTTATGCTCAAGTACGAAAAGAAAGCTTAAATCTTGCATCTGATTCACTGCACAGCTGCAGAAGCTAATCAAACACCCATGTCTCCAGTCTCTGATTCCTCACACATCCAGAGACAACAAATATAGCATAACTACAGTGAAAAATTTAATCTGCGAAAGCAAACAGCCATCAAGAACTCATAACACGGATACAACAGAGGCATGTGTACATACACAATGTAAATGATGTGCTAATGAGATCCAGGTGAAATAGACACAGGCAATGAATGTAAAGCAGGGTGTGACTAACAGATCAAACAAAAACGCCAGCACAGGATTTTTGGGGAGGCGGAGCTTGTTACCTAAGATGTCCAGGTTACAAGTACTACACAAAGGAAATAAGAAGTTATATAACAAATCTGGCAATCCATGAAAACCTCCAGATAAAATGCAAAATCCTGACCATAATGTATCTCAAATGTGTCACAAAATGGTGGAAAACTTGTCAAATCAAACATGTGTTTAACAAGTCTATAATGATAAACTGTGTACTTGGCAAGCCCTCATCATCATCAAGGTTGAACCGGTTGTGATGACATAAATAACCTTTTAAGAGTAAAGCTCTGGTTAGTTGAGAAATTCCTGCTGCAGAGGTGTTGTTTCGAATTACATGTGATCGAGTACAAGCAGAAACATCACAACCCTATCAGCTGCATGAGTCTGTGCCTTTGCCAAGCACTTGAGCTGTAACTGGAGCTTTGGTCTAGAGCAGATGACAAGTGTAATACTCTGGATCTTCATGAAATGATGGCTGGAGCAGAGCAGAGAAACTCCGCTTCATAGGTTATGCTCTGTTGGTCTGGGAGTTAGAGAACAAAATTTCCACTAAATGTTTAAGGCATGTTTAAGAAATCTCTGCATTATATTTAATCTGCTAAGTGCTTAAATTGTTGTATGGAACTAGATGACCAAATTTATGGTATGATGACTGAACAACTAAATATCACATTTCTAAAAATGATTGCATATTTAGGATTTCTAAGATGATGACAGGAGGAATGCAAGTAATTATTAATTAATTATTTGGTCTTGGAAACTCTTAAAAGTATTTGGTCCTGGAACTTACTAGAATGGTTTTAATAATGCATCAATGTCATAGTTTTTCCAAGGAGTGTTTGTTCTATGCATGAATGTGGTATTTCAAAGACCGTACCATACTTTATTATGGAAAATAATAACATAGACTGGTAAAACTTTTCCAGATTACGTCAGCACCATGGACTGTCATGCGAGTATATGGCCACACCTCAACTTTGCACACTTTGCTATTTGAACAAGCTTTCTGGCACTCGTCTACATAGCATGCTATGCCATGTCGGGGGGGGCATGGCTTCAAAATACCGAAGTGATTGTATCTTAATCCCATTCCCACCTGCTGCTGAAGTAATTCTGACCTATCCTGCCCTCTTGTACAGTTATCATTTGATTTAGATTGAACAATCATTTAGCGTCTTCTGTTTTGTCAAAATATAATCAAATTAGTCATTTTAAACCACCACGACCTTGACAGGGATAGAGTAGTAACTGATGATGAATAAATATGGTATTTCCTGATACACACCTCTACACCAAAGGCAGTAAAAAAATTTTTTATCTGTTTGAATTACAAATCAAGCCAAGAGGGAGGAGATTTAATAATGATAAGCAGCAGGGGGGCTTCATCTTATAATACTGATGGGTTTAAATCACACATTATACACATCACATATACAATCAATGGTGTGTTTAAGTCATATAAAGATTTTATTACACATATGACACTCAGAATCTCGGCTTACTCTTTTTCCCCAATTGCCTAAATCTGTGGTAGCCTCTCTTGAGCCAGTGTAATGGAAATGAGTTCTGTCGTCACCTCATGTGATCTGTTAGCATGTGGTGATGCTGTAACTCCAACCGTTCTGCTGAACAGTTTTATCTGAGTATGACATCAATATGATACTGTAATCCAGTTATGTATGAGGTCGAACATAGCAGGAATAATTGGAATTCAAGTTTCAGCACTGTTGCAGCTTCATTTACGTCAGAAAAACACTGAATGTCCTCTTCCATTTTTCTCAAGCTGGGCAACATTTTGTAACACTACTAATAATATATGGACATTGTTTTTATAAAAAGTCAAATATTTTATGTCAGGGCATTAATTATTATCTTTTCTTCCACAAAGTCTTTACAAATCAGTATGCGCAGTGACTTAATATTGTTTATAATGCATTTATCTATCTCTATATGGTGGATCCTGAGCTCAGGTTAAGATCTGTGTGCATTATCATCTCTGTGTACATTTACTCTGGATTGTCTAGTTTCCTCCCACCTCCTAAAATCATGCCAGTAGGTTGATTGGCACTGATCCAGGGTGTATTCCCACCTGGTGGTGAGTTTTTCCAGGATAGGCTCCAGATCCATTATAATCTCTCACCATCTGAAGCTGAAAATGGATGAATGAATGAATGAATGAATGAATGAATGTGATCTTTTTTCGGTGCAAAATGAATATCCAATTATATCTTTCTTTCCTATGTTATTTCCCAGGTTTAATGAGATATTACGGAGTGAATGTTTACATCCTTGACAGAATCCTGCACACAGTTACAGGAACAGAACCTGTCATATAATTCCCCAAAAGCTGAGTAATCTTATTTGCTAGCGGGAGTTGTCAGCATGAAGCCTGCTCTAAAAATGTAAACATCAGTCGCTGTGCTGTGATGCTTATAGGAAAGCTTTTAGAGCAGATCATGTTGAATCTATACAACTTACTGCACCTAAACAGTGAAACTGTTGCCACAGAGAAATATAACCAGTCTAGGTGTTAAGCTGAGTATTATTCTGTGCCTGACAAATAATGAAAGTTTAAAAATCCTTAAATGATGCTCTGAAATCTGTATAGAACATTTCTAATTTACTTTTCCTCTGATAATGTTATAAATAGCTTTCTAGAATTAAACGTCTGCAGCCCGACACCTGACCTAATATCTGAGCAGCAAAACGGATATCAACTGTAATCCTTCAAGGTCAGTTAGGCCCTCAGGGGATCTCTTTTTGTCTCTTTCTCTCCACACACAAACGATCTATTTTCTCACTGCGCTGCTTCTTTTTCCATTTAATCCTAGTTTTTTAGTGCAATGTATAGCAAGCCAGAGACAATAGAAGAGGTGCTAAATTTCCTGAAATGTGATGTTATGAAGTAAACAATTTCTCAATAACAATAGCAAAAGCAACAAACAAATGTTCATATGTGTAAAATAATTTAAATGTGTTCTTTTTGGTTGCAAATGAGGTCCTGATCAATACTGCCATCTACTGCTTACATGATCATGTCATTAGATTTATGGTTGTTGGTATACACTCATACCAGTTTATCGGGTAAACCCCAGTATATAGTATCACTTCATAGTTGTACAGTTACAGTAGCATGGCTACTGCCCTATCTATGGAAAAAGACCATCAGATTTGAGTTGGAGGACTGTTTCTCAACCCAGCATTTCCATTGAGGTGTTTAAAAGCACACAGTAATCCTGCTACCCCTGATACACCCCTCCTAATCCAATCCAATATACACTACCGGTCAAAAGTTTGGGGTCACCTTCTAATTCAATTATTTCTTTATTTTTATGACTTTAAAAGAGAC